>CM077348.1:6017917-6617917 GCA_039655645.1 Ammopiptanthus mongolicus
ATTTCTATGGCCTAGGTTCATGACATACTTGTATGATCCAAGAGCTTAGAGCCAAGAAATCTCCCTAGCTATGTTTTCGAGGTAGGGGCCGAAACCCCCCTATGTGTGTAGGGTAGGGTTTTGGTTGGTTTTTGATTATCTGATCTGATATCTAGGGCTATCACACTTAGTTAGGATGTTATCCAGAAAATGAGAAATTTTGGAGCTCCCTAGCTATTTTTAGTGTAATAGGGCCGAACCCTAGGGGTGGTGCATTAGGAGAAATCTTCGTTTTGTAAGTTAATAACGATATGTTTTACGTGTATGTAGTGATCGGCAGCGTGCTGGGGCGATAAACAAGTTGATCGGGTGTTCAAAGTTGAGCTGGAAGCTACAAGAGGTAAGGGGATAAACCTGAGGAATTCCATTTCCGACAGCTATGTGCTGCATCGGTGTTTGTATTGTATTTGTATAGTATTTAAATAGTTATATCTGATGTTAGTTGATTTCTTGATTTACTGCTGTTGATTGGAATATGCATTGATGTACTGATGTATTGATGTAACTGCTGATATAGTTGAATGCATGTTATACTTGCTGAATGGTTATATGGATGTATAGTGTGCCCTGCTGTGGGATTTAGGCATCAAAGGACCTAATTTTGATTAGGATCCGACATCGTGTAACTTAAAAACTTTAAAAGTCTGAAATGTGTTTTGATAAGAAGAAGTGAAGTTTAAAAGCAAATAGGACATTAGAAACCTTCAAAATGTCTTAATTTGATAAGTTAACCCTTTTGAGAAATGTGGTTTCCAAAGTCATATTGAGTTTATTCAAGAAAAAATGAGTTTTGCAAGATTTGTTTTAAGTTCGTATTTTACCGAAAAACAACGAAAGAAAAGAAATGGTCTCTGGACCAAATTTTGTTTTATGGAAAACCGATCCCGATGACTTTGTGTAAGTATCGGAGATTTGGGTTTTGGTTTTCGAGTTTTCAAGGAAAGTGGTTTTAAAGCTTAAAGCTTAGAAACTAGAAACCGAGACGTCGAGGTTCTAGGGTTCTGCAGAACACGTGGATCAAGGATCCGTGTTAGTTGTGATCCTGTCGGCTTAGGGACAATCTTTGTGGTCCTGTAAGCTTGAGGATGTTTTTATGATCTTGAATCCGGCGTCCTTGACTGGTGCATCGGTTAGGGATGTTGGGATTTGAGTTGTTTTGGACTACATGTCCTCTTTTGAGAAAATGTGTTTTGAGGCTTAAAGAGTCTAAGACATTATGGTGGTTGTTAGCATTGAGGCTACAACGGGGAAATAATGATGCGACAAAGATCATTATCGGAAACTAGATAGGTTTCTCATGCATTTAATGCGGGGCAGACGTGCCGTGATACGGGAGACCTTGATAAGCAAGGAGAACCTGAGATGACTTATCTGTCATAACATTGTGCCTTGATGGACAATGGTGTCATACGTGTTCTGGGAACGTATTGTGCCTTGAGTTGGACAATGCAGTATGACCGTATTCTTGTGGAGTACTTCTGATTGCGCCCCCATGTGAGAATCGCGTAGTGTCATGGGATTCAAAGTACTCGTTTTTGGGCCAAATATTGGTGTAAATCTCTAGAGCCTGATCAGCTCATTGCGAATGGTGATGGGATTTCCGGAAATCTAGAAATCTAGTTTGAATATTAGTTGAGATATATGGAAGTGCCATGCATACGTTTAGGAGATAACGTTGATTGTGGGGTACGAAGCCCTTGTGCATTTACCGCCATTTGTATTTGATGATATATGACATGTTATATGATGATTTGAGTGAGTTACAGTATATGAGTCTGTTGTGTGGATTGGGCATATAGTTGTTGTTTATGGATTCATATATTGGTTTCTCACCCTTGCATGTTTTTGGACGGGTTGTCCATTGGTATATATATTGTATCGTGTTTATAGATGGAGCCGACATCAGATCACCTAGCGCACTCGGGGATGCGCGTCCTAGCATTTGATCGGAGGATGGACCCAGCCGCGTGGGTTATCCACCCAGGGGTGGAAAGTGCGGCGTACACTGGACCAGTTTGCACCGTAAGCAGGACGACTGAGACGGGACCGCGGAAGAGTACTCGGATAGTGGAGACCATCCAGGTGCCTCTCCCTCCCATCGGGTTGATGCTGCAGGCCCTTATGGAGCAGGGTGTGATCAAGTCGGTCGCCCCCGCTGCACAGTCCCCGCAGCAACAGCTACCCCAGACGCCTCCCCCGCCTTTTGTCTTGGTAGCGGGCAAGCACGTCGTGGAGGATGTGGGGGAAGAGGGGGAGGAGGAAGACCCTGAGGAGGATCCTCAGGAGGACCCGGAGGATCATCTTTCGGATGCTTTCGATCCCCATCCACAGGGGAACGGGAACGTAGGTTCCCAGAGTTTTTCCCCTGGTTCCAGCATTGGACCTCCCTCCGGGGGATTGTCCAATGGCTTCCATTAGTCGGACCAGCTTAGGGTGTAGACCTTATTTTTGAGGCAGCGGTTTTTGGGTAGTCTGTTAACGGCTACTGATGGCCATAGGTTTTAGAGATATGGTTCCAGACTATCGCTGCCTAGTTTATAGCTTTTAGAAGTTTAACACTTTTTCGTTCTGTTGTAAAGGGACTTGTTGTCCATTATATATATATATATATATATATATATATATATATATATATATATATATATATATATATACCTTGTTATTATTGCATATGAGTAGTTCGGTTTTATCTGGAGTGGTGTCTATATGTATTAATAAGAAAAAAAATTGTCACGATTTCTAGAATCTGCTTATACAAAGGATTTATTTTCCGAAAGTAAAATCAGCGAAATTTTATTTATCGTTTCATTAAGTGTGTTGAGTTACGAAAGTGACACTGGGTTTTGAGGGTGTCACAGACATTACCAACTTAATATCATTATAGTCTATGTAAATATCAACGAAGGAACGAATCTGATTAACTTTCTGCAATTTCAGGGATCATTTTAGAATATTGATAATATGAGAGACTAAATTGATACGACCATATAATTTCAGGAACCAAATTGAACGTATAGTCAATTGTTTTTCGCTTTCTAGTTTCTACACCGTAAAATGTCTGATGGAGTTTGACAAAAAGTTTCATTGTGCGCGGGAAGAGAGCTATATGAGATGGATAGATAAAAAAAGTTTAATTTCAAAGCGGTGACAATGTAAAGCTTTAATATTATTAATCGATCTATAATCATAGTATAGATAATTTTTAGATTAGTTAAGATAAAACTTAAATATTTTTATTAATGTGATAATTTATGATTGGATATTTGTATAAAAACGTTTTACCAATTAAATTCTATAAAATAAGTAGATAAAATAAATGAATTTAATTAATATATACTGTCAGTGTAAACATTTTTTACATAGACAACCAAGCAGAATTTGCCACATACGCTAAAGTGTTTGACTCTTATCCTAACTACCTTAAAAGTCACACACATCATGATTTCTGATTGATTATCAGTATAAAAAAACTTTACAGTGTATAGCAATTAAACTCAAAATAAATTTAATAAACATTAGGAATTATTTTTTTGTTAATTTATGACTGAATTAATTTATAAATTTGATTCTAACTAAAAAGAAAATTTAAAAAAAATGGCATATATGCTCACACAATAAATTAAATAAAAATAATTTAATTAAATCAAGAAATTATGCGTCTTAATTAATTAAGATTCATTCATTCTTATTCTTATGTATTAGATTTAGTAGTCAATTAGAAACACGTTAAATATTAAAGAATAGGATTATCGGAATGAAACCCTATCCATTTACAAGTTTGCTAGATCAGAAAAAATTAATTTTTTTATGTTAAAAAATTACTATAAATCCAATATCACGTTCATTAAAGATTTATGATACATTTATAAGATGTTCTCAATGTGGAAGAGCTTGTCCCACAAATATATTATAAATGTTTCTTTGGGATTGAAAAAGCTAAGTAAATTACTTCCATCTCAAGAATAGAAAATTGTATTGATGGTAAGAGGTATAAATCCGTATGTTTAACGAAATTCTTAAGTTTGGAGCTTATTTATTGCATGAAACAACTTGAAGTAGGAGCCTAACTTATTGATACGTTTCAAAAAATGACACAAGAATACATTTCTTATTGGCAAAAATCTGTTGTCAAAATAGATAAATATTTAATATTTAACTAAATTAGAAAATATTAATAATGATTAATTAAAATTTATAAATAATAAATACAATAAGTGTTGAAAAATAAATTAGGTAAAAGAATAATAGTTAACTACAATTGCTTAAGAAAATAATAAAACAATAAAATGATACAATCAATGAATAAATGCCACAATAATGATGGCTGATAATGATTAATTGATTTGTGATTTAGTTTTGAACAAAATGAAGACTAATTAATATCCCAATTTAACCATCTTTTTACCAGAATAATGTTAATTTATAGATTAATTCATAGTTTATGATATTTTTTAAATAATTTCTTAGTTTAGGTTCGTAACATTTGGATTTTAGAAAAACTAAATTCGTTAAAAAAAATTTGAGAAATTATTTTCTTCAAAATAAAAAATTTGAGAGACGAAAAATGTAATTTAACCTAGGAGAAATAAGTTATAATTAATCACACCTAGGAGAAATAAGTTATAATTAATCACACCTTGGGATTTATAATAAAATGTTGACGTAGTTTATTTGACAAAAAAAATAGTTGATGTAGCTAGTTATTAGTTCTAAATATTAAGAGCATATTTTATTTTATGTTTATGGTGACATCATGAAGATGATCGCGAAAGTAAGACTTTTCTATTGTGAATGAGCATAACTTTGAAAGGTCAATATAAAACACACTCGCTCAATCTCATGTTGGGAGAGCTGATACAAATTTAATTAATGAAGTTATTCAGTTGGGAGGCAGCCCACTTTCGTATTTAAAAAATCGAATATCCAATACTGTCGAATCTGATATTAGTCTCATAACTAATCAAAATGATCGAACCTATAGGAATATCCGATGAATTCATTGGAGAATCAAAGATCATAATTATGTGATTTTCGAGAATAAAATGAAATCGTGAAAAATTGAAATGTCTCGCGTTCTAAAAAAATTCAACTGTTGTTTTTTTTTTCTTATATGACGTTGTCCGCTGATTTGAATTAAAAAAGTATTGTACATGTGGGACCTTAGAAAAAGGCAAATGCATGTTGCTTTTTCCTAAAGTAATCAACTTTTTTAAAATAAATATAAAAAAAGAAAACTTTACATGGATGTATAGAACTCAACAATCACAACATTGATTTGATTTGCTTAAAAATGTGTTATGGCAAAATAAAAATATGAGGCCTCTTACATCAGAAGAAGGACCCTCAAAACAAGAATTTCTTTTTAAAGTACCCCAAAATGTGAATTAATTTCAAATTTAACATTAATTTGGTACAAAACACCTTAAGTAAACCCTTGTTTTTGGCTTAAAAAACATCTTGGACTTTTAGTTTTTTATTTTGGCTTACAAATAAGTGATTATTGTTTCAATTAGAGTGACACTCTTCCCACACCCATTAGTTTTTTTTTAGGGTATCCGTGCGTAACTATGAAGATTAATCTCACAAGGTATTAGATGATATTGAAGAGTTGACATCTTCCAATCATATTTTCTCCGTATAAAATAATCAAGGATCAAATCTCTGACCACTAACTTAATGAACCTAAATTCGTTACCACTCAGACCAACAACATATTAGTCCACACCCGATAGTTTGAATCGCAATAAGTTCGATTTTCCTTAAGGGATGTTTTGATTCGAGTATTATGAATGAAAAAAATAGATATCGTCACATTGGAAGATATTTACTACAAATATTCCCTGATCAACTTGGATTAATCAAAGTCTAAAGTGACTTTCAAATATTGGGTCCAGACCAAAAAATTAGAGCGACACATCTATATTATGTGAGTAAAAAAAATTATATTTTCTTTTCAATTCAACACACATTTTCTAAAAATATACGAGGAAATGGGGAAATACTAAAGCCAGTAATTAATTAAACTAAATCATATACTCCAACTATTACTTAAATGTACCCATCATTAATGTTAATACACACATAATTGTTATTCAATTTTTTCTATTTAATTACTTAAGTCATTATTTATTAGTTGGCAATTTAAGTTTTCACTGCTAAGCAAAGCTTTAATGGAAGTTATTTAACTAGTTCTTAAAAAATAAGAAATAGTTCTTGTTGGGTTGCACTATTGGAATAAGATAATATTACATCCACGTGTAAAAACATTTGCTTTTATGAGCAATCTGTTCTTATATGAGAACCTAATAAAAAATCATAAAAAAGAGAGAAATAAGCTATTGTAAAAGAGTTACTTGTTGAACTTATGTAGTGAACTTTTTAGAGTTGCATTATTGGAATGAAGAGTTTCTCAAAGTAATATAAAATAAATAGTGGTGATGTAACATAGTGAGACCCATAAAAAAAAAAAAGGAGTTAAGCAACTTTAATGAATTATACCATTCAAGATCCTAAGGATGGCAATGGATATCTTACCCAATGGGTACCCGCAAAAATTATCCATGAAGGATAGGGTATTTACCCACACAATGGGTACGGGGGCGGATACGGGTAATTACCCGCAAGATTTAATGGGTATGGGTGCGAGTATGAGTACCTTAGTAGTCATCCCATCCCATACCCACATATCTATATATTAATATTTTTAATTATTTTATATATATTAAACTTGGGTTACCTTTTTAGTGATCGTGGAACTAATTCTTCAGTGAGAATGATGTTTTTCATTTGAAATTACCATATGTAAAATAGATATTATTGTCTTGTTATTAGACTAGTGAACTTGTTGTATAATTAGACCAATTGCTTAGACAATGTTGGAGTGGCTGATGACTGAAAACTATGCTAATTCTTGTTCTCTATTTTTGTTTTTTTTTTTTTTTAATTTTCTTCTACTTTATTTTTTCCTTAGATTATTTCAATTGATGTCCAATAATGGTTGAATTTTGCGGAACCCATTCAAAATGAGATTGTGTGGAACTTAGCATGCCTTGTTGTATCTACGGCAGCAAGACAACACCAGTACTCTTGACATAAAATATTATATTCTATTTTATAAGCAGGTATCTTGAAGAATCCCACAACACTTGTTTCCTGAATCAATATCCAAATGTTTTCATTAAGGAATTTCCAAATAATCAAACAGGGCAGCTTAGGCTTTTCCTATTCGATAAAAAAAGCATTGCACATAAATCATAGTTCATATATAGCCAACTGAGAGCAATCTTTGCATTTATACACACACATAACAAAACAAAATAAAAGAAGCATGCTCGACTATATCAGAAAATATGCATAGAACCACCAAACTATTGGCATTGAGTGAAAGAGCTTTACATATGGAATCTTTTAGGAGCAATTTGCCAGCCCTGATTCAGTTATACTCAGCAAGGTCCAGGGGTTTGAAAAATTTCCCATCTATAAGATAGGTTCCAATGCTGAGCCGCACTGCCCACACATCTTTGGGTTTTCTTGACACAATTCTGCAGGAAGTGATAACCCAATTGGCATTTAAGCACTTGATGCTCAAAAATTCATATGCTAGAGTCAAACAAGGAATAAAATCAAGCTTACATGAATTTGGTTACATGAATATTTAAAATTTGACTGAATTGGTTGGTCCTTCAATGAATTAATTGACATTTGGAGAATAAATTCCCTTAGTAAAGTTTGAAAAATATATTCAAACCAAAAAAGAAAAGAGATAAGTGGAAGAGCTGAAATACCTTCCAACATCACCAGGCTTGACTAAGCCAGAATTAACCCTGAGGCATGGGACAGAGGCAGCAGTCTTGATCATCTTGGGAGCCTCTATGACTATAATGGGAGACCCTATCTCTAGCTTGGAACGTTTTGTTGTCAAATCTGTCTCTGGCTCCCCTGATGAGTCTTTTGATTCACACTTAATCAATGCAACTACATTTGGTTTCTGAAGTTGATTGTATTGCATAAGTGAATTGGAATGGAGCTTTAAAAATGGGTTAGTGGTAGCAAATGAAAATGATAAAGCCATGCTCAATGCAAACTTGTCCCTTAGCTTCCTTTTCTAAGTTGTGAAACAGAACAAGGTAGCTGGGGAGAGGTGAGATCCAAGACGGAAATTAAGGAAGGCCAACCCTGCAGCAGCAGCCGTTTGCATTGGATATTTGTGTGGTGCATGTTTGCCAAGGCCTTAGAAAGATAATATAAAGATCAAAATGTGAAAATTGTCCAGCCTTCAGCTGAAATTACACGTGGATATAATTTTCCAAATAAGAGGGATAATGAGATTTGATCTCTAAAATATTTTTCATGTCAAGTAATAAAACTACAAAGTAGAAAGTATGCAGTGGATTGAATATTTTAAAATTTATAAAAAATATAAATAGCTTAATGAACCTTTTTTGTGTGTGCACAAGGTAATCGTCCATCCAATGGCTAAAGATTAATCTCATCCGAGACGTAGAAATCATCAAAGTGGATTTTACTTCTTGCAACAAACCATTTTCCTTACATACGACATGAATCAAATATCTAATAACATGCTTAAAGAATCCAATTATCTACCAACTGTATCTAGCTTAGTTGGTGTCTTAATGAACTTTAACCCTTGCAAATAGGGGCTGATTTGGTTTTAATTCTTGCAAAAAAAAAAAAAAAAAATCTTAGGATTTGGTGTGTGTTTGTTTTAAAAGAAATGGCCTTTGACCATATGATAAATAGTCCATTACAACAGTTAATAGCCTGTGTATTCATGAGGGAAATGACATATTCAGACACATAAAAACATAAAAAGTAACTAATTATATGTCTAAAATATTGTGACATTCCCTTGTTCATTGGACAAAGGTATGTTCCAATCGCAATGTTCCCCGTCAAGAAGAGCTGCCTGACTCTTCAATAAGCCCACATGAATTCATCAGATTTCTTTTTGCTTGTTTGTTATACCATTTGGCCACGCAGAGTGCAAAACAAACAAGCCCTTCAACAAAATATCCTTAAAAACCACAAATTAATAGCTTGGGGCAAAAAGAAGAAAAATTAACCAATTAAAAAGCATTAAAATCCTAAAATTTGAGGGCAAGAGTACCAAAAAATTACAAAAGCTTTCTCACTTGTAAGGACCTATACATTCTGACCCTTTTTAAGGTCACAACTCAAACCCACTTGCATTTTCCTCCTCCCATATTTTGAACCAAAAGATAAATGCATGAACACAACTGGACTTCATTTCAGAGTGGAGAAACACCCTCTCTGCCACGTTGACAAGATTAAAAAATCTTTACAACCTATACAAAACCTGACAGATACACCAGTGACTCAAGTTAGAAAATGATATCATCCATTCTTGGTCCGTCGAGTCTGGGTAACAAAGCCATGTCAATGAACGTCATTACTTCTTTGAGTAAGTGAGATATGGATCTTGAGCAATGGTTAATACATCTGGTCTCTCAGCCTGGTTATATGTTAGACACCGCCGAATAAAATCCTGACAAAAAATTGTAGAAACAGTACACATAAATGTCAAGTTTGAAACTACGAAATGAACCTGACTCCTGAATGCAACAGGGTTGTTATATAGTGAACTAATGTTTTTCTCTACAGCTAAATACAGAAACTGTATGAATGCAAATGTAAAATCAGATATAAGCGTGTATTTTTGGGGTCTTAAAAGGGAAAAAGACAACCTTCCTACATTTGTCAGGTTTTCATTGGAAAGTTAAAAAGGGGAATTCATTGGAATAATTTTTGTAGTTGTACTGACATAATTAGGAGGGTCAATATCAAAATCCTTCTAGTTTACTCTATGTGCAAGTTACCCGCATAACTTTCTGATTGTTGCAAATTATCCTCTTAACTATCAAATTCTTCCTCATTTTAATATAATTGTGAAATGAAGGGGGAAATTGCACGCTCAGATTATGAGAGTTAATTGCACTTGCACTTGGAATAAAGGTGATTAGTTTTCTTTTTAAAAAATTAACGTGTTATATAACCTACAAGAAGCCAAGATATCTGTCCATTGCTGGAATTAGAATAAATAAATGAAAGACAGCCAAAGAACAACCAGCCATGGGTAGCAATTATCAGAAAAAGGGTACAACTCACCTTTGCCTCATTAGAAACAGTAGGCCTAGAAGGAAATTCAACTTTGCGTGCCTTGATGATTGTGTCTTCACGAAGTATTCTCTCTTGTGTTTGGTCATGCCCGAAAGGACGTCTTCCAAAGAGCATTTGATAGAACAAAATACCAGCAGACCAGACATCAACCTGTTATCCAGAACACAAGTCAGATAAGACGAGCGCCAAACCAAAAGAACACATATGATGTGATCATCTGAGACTTGGTTGTTTGCACAATCCCAACCATCACGACACTTGTTTTTAAATATCCTTTGACCAAAATGACTGAGTATTGAAAACCAAAAAATAGACCAAAAAAGTTCTCCATGCATTTACAACATAGAAAGGTATTGACCTTTGATGATATAAGAGGTGTCTTGCTAAGCTCAAAGCATTCAGGAGGCAAATACCTGCAAATTCAAAAAAGAAAACAAGAAGGCATAAAGAGGTTTTCCCAAAGTAAACGTTGAAAGCTCATGGAAACATGAAAAGGAGCATCAAAGTTAAAGTCATATTGATGGGAAGATAATGATACTAGAGTGACTCGAATAATTACAATCGCAATATTGCACATGAAAAATAGTATATAAAATGTTGAAAAAAGCTGAGAACATTCATACTACTAATAGTCCACCAATACTTCTATAAACCATGTCTCTTCTTTGGCTTCGGAACCCTTAAAATAGACTATTGTTCAAGGTAAATTGTGACTATAAAATTTTAAAATTTATTTTTACACTCTAATTTTGCTGAATAATTGTTAGAGAGTAGTTACCAAGATATTATGTGATATTGAACTGAGCCTATTTTTTTCTGAATTGATCTTTATTTCTCAGTATACACAAAGAGACAGGAGGCTAACGTTAAGCAAGTCATTCCCATTCTTAATTTTATCTTGATCTTTTTTAACAATAATTATCAACTTTTGAGATAGTTGCAAGACTGGTTGCCTCATTAAATTATGCTTCATTACAAATTTTACTACATTCACACTCTCCACAGAGGACATATAATTCATTTAAATTTAATAAGAAAAAAATCATATGATAGGTGCATGAGCAGAAGCATCAAGGAAATCCAGATAACCAAGTGCTACACAACACAGTGTCAGACAGAATTCAAGTACCATCTAAAGCATGTCCACATATGCTCTTCTAGTATAACCCGACGCAGCTAGCTATTGGATATTAGACAGGGTATATTAGTGCACTGTTTTCCCGTGTAGTACTAGGCAAAAGGCCAAAATTTGTTGGCCAGTAATGTTATCAAGTATCAACAACTTCGCTTAAAATCAAGTATAACTAGTATATTACAAAAAAAAGGAAAACCACTTCTCTCTCCCAAAAGCCAGATTCTACTGAAGTCTGTCTTAGCATATGCATAGCTCCAACAAATAACTATATTATTATTTTAATGCAACTCAACTACAGAGGATGATGAGAGTGCAGCCTGAAACTTACAAATTTGGACTGCTTAAAATTTTGAATTCCATTAAAATGTTCACCACTTACCAATATGTTCCAGCACCCTGTGATGTGAGTTCCATACCCTGGGATCCCACGTCATTCTCCACTATCTTGCTAAGACCAAAATCAGTCACTTTGGCAACACCAAGCTCATCGAACAGAACATTTCCAGGCTTTAAATCGTAATGGATAATCTTCTGTGTTCTTTTATTCAAGTAAACAAGACCTTGAAAAATCTGAACTAGAATGACCCTAGCCTCCCTCTCAGGCAATATAGGTGTTGCTTTAAGGACAGCATCAAGATCCTTCCCTGGTAGAAAAGAGGAAGAACAAAGGGTGAAGGGGTAGACAAAACAAAACAAAAATGAAACAAAATCATTAAGTCATTCAGGTTCAAAGTAATATTTATAGTCAAAATAAACAAAATAATGAGCTCCATAAAACGATTAAGTGTATATACCACTACAGTACTCTAGAACAGTGCAGAATGTATTTTGATCAATCTCAAAGATGTCCCATAAACGGACAATGTGATGATGCACAAGGGTCTTGTGAATATTGTACTCCCGAATTGCATGCCGTATGTAACTTTGCTTCTTCTCTTCACTCCATTGAGCATTTAAACCATGAAGCTTGCAGGCAACATATCTATGCTCCACCAAGTCAAAAGCCTGCTGGAAAATTCTTACTTCAAATCACTGCAAAAAGGTATATTTTTACAATTGCCAATATAGGCAAAGGAATTGTCTAGATTCTGGTTTCAGACTCAGTAGCTCAAAACCTTGTACAATATCAGCTAAAATGATATCAATATGATCAAGTGATTATTATTATACTTTATAAAGTTCTGACCTTGTAAACCTCACTGAATCCTCCCTTTCCAAGAAGGTTTAGAAGGGCATAACGATGATTTAGAATCTGAAAGTTGTTAAACCGTGAACCATCTTCATCCCGTATGCGTTTCATTTCCCGTATCAACTTTCCCTTCTCTAGTTCATAGCGATCTCTCTCCCGCAAAATAATTTCTTCTTCCTGAATTTTTTTTTTCTCCTATTAGAAACATAAAGGGGAAAGAGAATAATCCGACGAGCAAAAGTAGCAACTTACTCGTTTAATACTAGCTAGTCGAGACTTATAGATTTCATCGTGAATAAGAACATCTTCCGGTAATC
This sequence comes from Ammopiptanthus mongolicus, assembly GCA_039655645.1. Taxonomy (NCBI): domain Eukaryota; kingdom Viridiplantae; phylum Streptophyta; class Magnoliopsida; order Fabales; family Fabaceae; genus Ammopiptanthus; species Ammopiptanthus mongolicus. The sequence continues at coordinate 6,030,756 of CM077348.1, forward strand.
CAGCCTCTGAATCTGTTCCATCTCCCTTATCTTCAACCAGAAAAAAAGGCCAAAACAAACACAATTCACAAACTATTAACACAGTTAGCAAAATAGTATAATACAAGATAGTGTAGCATCTAATAGCCCAAAACAGATATTTATGAGGTCCATAGGCCCATCTTAATGAGTATATGGTCAATCATGATTTGTATAGTATTTGGAAATAAATAAATAGTGAAGGCTATAAAAAGTAAATACGTAAAAGTATTTAATGTCCAGGTTTATAACGATCCCGGGTAAGCCCATAGTGACAACTGGTATGAACTAAGAAGGAAGTGACAACCAAATTTGTTACATTCAACCCATCCTCCCCAATTTAGGATGACAAGTGCTAAAAGTAAAAAGGAAACAGGATTATACCGGATTGTTTTTTCTTAAATAATTTCCGCTGCCTTTCAATTGCCTCCTTCGTTTCTATTAGTTGTCTCTGGAAAAAAAAATCAAAAGATAAAAGAGTTCATGTTATTACTAGTGCAAGCTATCCTAGGCAAGGTTTTCAATTGCAAGACAAACTAATAGACAGAAGTTATACTAGCATTGACATAATATGCCCTGTGCTATGGGCAAATATTACTGAAAAGGAAAACACTTGAAACTCCAAAAACACTATCCTTAAGAAAAGTATTCAGTCATCTATCAAACTGAAGCAAAAAGGTCCAAGTTTGATGACATTTATAATCTAAGAAGGTTAATGAAAGGTAAACAGTTTCACTGTTCACAAATGAAACAGTAATATATCTTCAGAGATTGTCAGTTAAATTGAACAATGAAGTTAGATGTTCCATCAGAAGCAATCAATTTTGATGTCTGACTTCATATTATGCATAAGAATATTCATGCCATACGAGCAAATCTACACAAAAAGCATTCTAGGAGCTTTAATATTCTGTCTCTTATCTGCATGACACTTTCTTTACCAAATCTGTATTACCGAGATCAATTTCACTAGTATGTGTTAGAAAAGACATGTTCAATCTTCTGCCCAAAAAAAGTCCTGCTCAGTGAATCTAGCGAGCTCATTCAGGACCTAAGTGGCTTAGCCAAAAATGAGGTTAAGGTGCTCCATATTTACCTTGATTTAAACCATATATTGATTGGGAATTTGACTTAAACACTCATACTAGTTCAGACACAAGCTATTTCTCCTTGGTACTTAATGTTAATGGATAAGGTCAAAAGGAAGAACCCCCTTTTTGTCCTCCAAAATTTTCATATTACTTTGCAAGGAATATGCAAATTACTCACACAAATGATTACTAAAGTGGTGCAAACTATATAGAAGATTCCTCCCAAAGTAAATCACTAGCAAAAAAATTTCTGTTTAGTGTTTATAACTAAGAAATACAATTTCTGCCACATCAGTATAATTAGCAATACATACCTTAACACAAATTAATCGATGAACAAATACCAGCATATTAGAAAAATTAAAAAGAAAAAACACACAAGGGAGAAAGAAAATGAGACATACAAGCTGGGCATTCAGATCCTTCAATGCTTGACCATCTTCCCAGGTCTCAGATATGACAGTTCCAGCTCTAAAATTCATAATCAAACCAATAAAAAAAAAATGAAAAGATAATATGAAAAATAATTTCTTACAATGTTCCATGTATACCTGATTACACCAACATTTCCAAGTCTCAATGAATCTTGTCGTACTTTCAGCCTTGCTTCTTGTCTCTCAGCCTTTGAAACTGATATCAGCAAATCAGATATTATCTTCGTTCTCTGCAAAATAGAAGGATTGAATGAAAATATGCTGGCTTAATTGATGTATGATACAAAGAATGTTCATTAACCTCCCCCGCCCTCTTACACAAGGAATTGTCTAAGTTTTCTAGTTCATTCCATAAAGCCAACCACTGATATAATCCCTTCTTTCAATATTCATTAACTGCAGAAAACCTAGGAGTCCTTTTACTTTTCTATTATTCATGAGTCAAATGATCTTCTTGTCATTCAAAATCACACAATGGGATGAAACTTCAGAGTTCAAACAAACTTCCTACGCAATTACGCATTCAGTCCTGGGTTAAGGGTATAATCATGTGTCCTAAACCTTCCAATAATGCTTTGTTTGCTGTGATTTGGTGTTTTCAGGAAGCCTATAGCACAAGTTTAAGTTAATGCCCATTCATTTGTTTGGGACAGAATTTCCCTGCTTGGATCTTTGTATATGAGCATATGCAATACACTTTCTACCTAAGGAATTATATATATAAGTTTAATACAAGAAAGATTTTGCATATGCTCTCTCTATTGCACCAAAAGGGCATCCACTACTTTCCATTTTAAATAACATATTCATCGTTAGGGATCAAATACTTTCATTCAAGAAGGAAACTTTAACACACAATTACTGTACAATCAAAAGCTGAAAATAATCACACCTTAGGCTTCATTTGCTGTTCATGATCTGTTAGGTCCTTCAGTTCCTGCACATGATAGAATCAAACATTAAAAACACAGAAAATCTTCATATAAATTTCAATAACTGGCAATTCCATTACCTTTAAAATATATTATACAACAAACTATATATTCCATGTTATTTTGTCCCCAAAATTATGAGCACTTGTTCATTTAACCAATGTAAACAAATCGTGCAATTTGCCATTTGAATCGCAAAATTCGATCTGATTCAATGGCATTTTTCATCAGGTCATAATAGATTATAGATCTGATTTGGATCTGTGTGCCCTGAATGGTAAAAGACACAACTTTTCAAGATTTGCCCTGAATGAGCACTTGTTCATTTAACCAATGTAAACAAATCGTGCAATTTGCCATTTGAATCGCAAAATTTGATCCGATTCAATGGCATTTTTCATCAGGTCATAATAGATTATAGATCTGATTTGGATCTGTGTGCCCTGAATGGTAAAAGACACAACTTTTCAAGATTTGCACTGTCTTCTATATAAACTTGATGCAGAAGGCTATATCAAAACTTTTATGACACAATTACAAATGCAACTGTCGGGGGTAAGGATGCGTACATCCCTTTCCAAACCCCACCAGGTGGGAGCCTCGTGCACTGGGCCGCCCTTATAGGAAATTTGAGTATATTTCAGTCAGGTGGCAACAGATCGGTTCGGATCTGCGCAACCCAAACAGAAAATACTCACTATTTTTAAATTTGAATGTATTTTTCTTCAAAGCATGATACAAAAGGTAGAATAGGACATTTCTGTACTGAAAATTGCTATTGGACATGTGAAATAGGAGCTTTGTTGCATCAAAAAACCGTAAAGTACCACAATGCCAACTGCCCAGTTTGATCTCCTACTAAAAATGTATTGTAAATTACTTCGTTATTTTTGAAGTTTAATTAACTTTGAACCTGAAACTTATGTATGACATACAATAATACAATTAGTTGTTGATGACAAATTAAGTGTCATATTTCATACTAACATTATGGCATCGTTTGATCCATATAGCCGAACCTACCTATTAGAAAAAGACTTCGATTTATTTTTGTTGTATAGTTAAATTAGGGTTAAACTTTCTTATTGTACGTACTATCCATCAATTTGTCATATTATCTTACAATTCGATACAATTAAAAATTCAGAAAACAGACGTCTAATTCATGATTAATTATTGCGATTTGACAACTATTCATATACCTTTTCTAACTGTCGATAAAGATTCTGAGAATCAGATGTCTCTTGTTTTGATTTACGTAAATCTTCTTCCAACGCAACAACTTTTGCACGCAAAGATGCAACCTCCTCCTAATTAAGATAATGATGAAATGAAATAAGAAAAAATTGAAAATTACATGCTAATAATGCCTCCAATAAAACAATAGTACAATATTGAAGTGTTAACGTATCAATAAGGTACATAAATCAAATTATTTAGATCTAGCAGGGGAAGGAAGAAATGAAAGATGTCATATCAAACTTATATCTATTTTGATATAAAGCCACACATTCTTTGACTAACCATAAAATTTGCATGTGGAACTCAAAGAAGCCATACCTCTAATGAAGCATAATTATCATTAAGAAACTGACCTTTGAGTCTTCCATCCTGCAAATAAACATGAGCTTTATAGGGAACAATCAAGGAATCATGAAAGATTCCAATTTGCTTAAGCAACATGTCGTTCCTTAAGAGGTTTCAATTTCAGGTTTCCAGTATACTCAGTTAAAGATGTTACAGTTACAACTATGCAAACAACTGTCTGTAGACTACAGATATAATGGCAAATGTAAATAACGGTTTAGGAAAAACTGATGCTGAAAACCGACAAAATGACAATTACAATAAAGAACCAAATGTCTCAGGGCGAGGAGCATACTTTATGGCATACATTCTCAATCTGACCATTTGAAGCCAAGACAGTTGGAGGAGATATCTGTGTTCTGGTCTGATCATTAACTCTGGAACCACGGCCTCTACCTGAACCAGAACTCCCTCTTCCACGACCAGGTTTCTTTCTATTCACATCAACATTACTTTTTGTCTCCACAGCCTCCAAACTAGTTTGTCTTCCATCAGTAGCAACCTGATATAAAATCTTTTCAGTTGGTAACGACCAGATGATCAATTACCGAGGCAAATAGTAACACTTCTATCTAATGGTTAAAGTCTTCAAAATATTAGTACCAGAACATGACAACAGCATAACATTTAAAACTAATCCAAAAGGAAGCAATTTATCAAGCAAGTTCCTGTATTTTCTACATGAGATTCAGCTATTCTAGCACCATAGCAAAGAGTATATCAAGTTTGAGTCATCGGATGAAAACTAACCTCAACATGTTCAAAAACATTAGAGTTGTCACGTTCTTGACATTTTTGGCGCTTCTGTGTGTTGGCTTGTATTAAGAATTCCCCTCCATTCTGGAATAGAAATATGAAGATAAAGACAATCTAATCAATTCAGTTCATCAAAGGATACATATATCCATACATCAACTCAGATATTAATAAACACATAAAATTGACAAAAACAAAAACAATGGACACAAAATATCCCACATACATTTATAACATCCAATAATCCAAAACCATAGATAGATTAAAAAAAAAAATCAACCACCAAAGCAAATAAAAAAAGAGAAGCTTCTAAATTAACATTGAAGATCCCAGGCAAGCAAATAATCCATAACCATATTAAGAGCCCTCATAAATGCAGACAAATTACCAAACTCACATCATCATCAGAATCACTTGAAATGGATGGTTCAGCCAAATCCTCAGCAGCTCCTCCAAATTTCCCAGCTAAAGCAGGAACAGAGGACCAAGTTGACTGCTGAGCAGCAGTGGAGGAAGCCTTTCCCACCATGCGAGCTTCCAGCTTTGCAATCTTTGTAGGCAGAGACTGATCCGATTGGTTTGAAGAGTTGGAAGAGAAATGCATCAGCATGTCATCCGACATTGTTGCTGCTGCTGCTGCAACTTCAAAACTGTTTCGCAACAAAGAAAATGCTCCTCAAATCACAGAACAACACCAGAAAATTCAACCAAATTGAAATCACCCACAAACACTTGGAAAAAAATCAATCATTCTTTCGGTGAGTTAAAAACAAGTTTCTGAGCAGAAACTAGGCCATACCCATTCGTGATCAGAGAGGGAAAAGTCGAAATTTCTCGAAGACCCACGTAAAGAAAAATGGAGATTTATGAAAAGGGGAAAACAGCAGAAGGTGTTGAAGAAATCAAAGTGTCAGAGAATTGAGATGGGAATGTGATAGAAACAAAGCAAAAAAAAAAAAAAGGGAGAAATTTAGTATTTTTGTTTTGGGTGAAGAACTCAAGAGAATGAATAATTGATTGATAAGAGAAAATCTAGGGTTTTGGTGTTTGGTAAAGAGGTGGGAGAATCAAAAGCTTAGGAGGGAAGAATCTATTGGGGCATATGAAAAAAAGGAAGGAAGCATGACTGCATAACAAAGGAAGTAAAAAAGATTGCTCTTTTATGTGAGGACATGTTTTTTGAAATTGTTGGGTGTGGGCTGTTTTGGACATAGGATAGGAGTTTCTTCTATACGGGTGAAAAATTATGGGACCATGGTCCATGGCAGAAGGGTGCATAATAAGTGAAAAGAAAAATAGAAAAACAAATTAACAAAATCCAAAGGAAAAGGTGTACAAATTTGATGTGAATTTAGTGTGTGTGTGTGTGTGTTAGAATGGAGAATTCGACACACCTCCTCCAACCTTACAATTGTGTCGATTCACTCGAGAACTTGTCAGTCCCGATACCGCATGCACCCTCTTTAGATTTTACTTTTTAGATTTCCAGCTTTAAATTACTCCTCTCCTTCAAATTTCAAATCAACTTTTAATTTTAATTTTTCTTGTTTCTTCCTTAAAGTGGTGATTTTTGTTGCATAAACACAGGAGATCTGAAACGAAGATGTGGGTAAGGTGCGGAGTGGAGAAAATAGTTAGCGTGCATGGTGGGCGTCCGCCATGGGGATTGAGGGTTCTGCGTCAGCACTCCTCAGGTGGCGACTAGAGACTTCAGAGTCCTAATCTTCTGTGAGTTTTACTCAAAATGGTAATAGTGCAAGGTTTCATGCTCGAGAACCAGGTTTTGAACATAAAATTAATGAAAATAATGGTACACCAGTCAATGATGAAGGAAATTTCTTTCATCCTAATGGCCAAGGGATAGTTTTAGGGAAAACTGGTGTGGAAAAATCTTCTAGGATAGCCAAAGATGTAGACTTGCTTGATGATGAAAGAAGGGTTGCTGCAAATCCAAGTCTTTCCGGTGAAGAAAAGTCCGAAGGAGGGGGAGATGAGGAGAAAGTGAGTAGGAAAGATTACCAGTTGAATGGGTTGCCATGAAACAATCTCAGCCATTTGATTTTTATATTATTAAATCAATGACCTATAATGCTAGAGGACTGCTCCTCCACATATTGCAAGGAGGACCGAAGACGTTTCCTGTTAGAATGTGCTAATGTGATGTGAGACTGATGCTGCCAAAAACTATATTTGGTTTCACGTATGAGATTGCAAAAGTCAGCTTGCAATGGTAATTTTGTAAAATAATTCATATCCAACGTTGAAAGCAAGTTTTTTTTCTTTCGTTGGTGAACTTGCGTTTATAACGCAAAAACAAATATGATGAGTTTTTTCCTTACCTATTCGGCTATTTGTTGAATTGGATATGTAAAGAATCCTATGATTTTTATAGTGAATTGGTAAATGTTAATGAGATTGGTTAAGAAATTAAAAGAAAAAAGTTTTTATTGAAAACTTTTATTTTAAAACTTCTAATACATTTAAAATATTATTATTTTAATTCAAAGATTACTTTTTAATTCCTTAATTAATACCTATTAGTAAGATCCTATTGAATTGAATGTAATTATTTAAATGGGAAAAATAAAAAGTTTCCCAAGCCATGAATGAATATTATCATACAAATGAAAGTAAGTTTTAGGGAAAAGGGAGAATATTGAAATTCATCAAAAAAGAGGTCAGGATGATTGAGAAGTAAAATAATTAAAGAATGTAATTATACATTATGAAAAAAAACTCCCCTAAAGTGAACTTATATATAAAGTGAGCAAGTAATAATATATTTCTTTTATTTAAATTAAAACTTTAACGGACTAATAATTTAAAGATGTATACACCGTTACTTACTCACTTTGGATGATTCTTATATTTTTAAATAAATACCTAATAACTGAATTTAATATCATATATATATCATACTAGGCATAAAAATACCAACATGGTGTGACACAAATGGTAGGTACTCGGGTCCCTTATGCATGTGGTCAATGATTCGATCCCTGACCGATGTATATGAAAAAACATCTGTTGGGAAAGGACAACCCCTTAAATGGCCTCGGTTTCCTCGCAGGATTAGTCTCCGCTGTTGCTTGCGGAGGATACCCTGATTTCGACAAAAAATATTAGGGATATAAATTATCTCATTTAATTGATGGCCAAGATTAAGGATGACAAAATGAGTTGGGCCCGACGGTTCAACTCGTCTATTTTAGCAGGTTGGGTTGGGGTTCTTAACCCACCAATCCGTTTTGACTCGTCCTACTTAACCTACCAAAAAGGCGAGTCAGAAAACGGGTCCGGCACAGGTTGTCCACCTAATTTTTAAAAAAAAATTATATATTTGAATCATTTTTCCATTTTTTAAAATATTTTCCATCGGGTTATAGGCGGGTCACTATGGTTCGACCGCCAACCCATGAACCCATTTTCGAATTTTATGGTTATTTTTTATATTTTATAATTTTTTAAAATTATTTTAGAATTTCTTAACGGGCCAACCCGTTAAACCACCAAGCCATTTTCTAGTTTTTTTTTTTACGGACCAACTCGTTCATCCACCACTAAACAAGATGGGTTATGAGATCTAATCCATCTTGTCCAAGCGGGTTAGCCAACAGGATCCATTTTGACAAGTTAATGACTGGTCGGATCGGTTTGACAGTTTTACCGCCCCTATGGAGGATCTTTTTTTTTTGGAGTACAAAAAGAAGGCAAAGCCCCCAGGATCATGTATTCTTATCATCGTGTGTGGTGGCAGATATCCACGTGGACATATGAACATCGCTGCCAATGGGCTGCCTAAGTGGATGGGAACAAGATTGACCTACCCTCAAGAGGATGCTTGTAAGACCTGGATTCGATCCAAAACTAAAACATCCTCTTGTAATTTATCATTATTAATCTATTCTGGACGAGTTTACAAAACAAAAAAGTAAAGCAACTTACACAAAAATTATTTTTAGATTTTGATACGGTGCTGGGCCAACCAAATCAATTGCCCCCATCTAGCTCCACAACGGGGCCAAGTCAAGGAGCACCCCAAATACATACTGGCCCAAATGAATGTTCCCGACCCGAGGAGAGGAGTAGGCGCACAAGGAAGCCTCCTAGCTAGTTGGATGATTACCAATAATCCATTTCAACTAGAGGAATCTTCCCATAACAGCATGTGTAGTTCGTTAGTAGCATAGAGGGAATTATTCCTTTTTTTTCTGTTCATGAGAATTAGGATCACTTGCCAGCTAGCAGTGGTTAGTTACTCTTTGTAAAATTGAAAACCCGATATAAATTAGAAAAAGAGCAATTCGTAATGCTCAGAAAATTGCTGGACAATCTTCTGCCTTCTTATTTATTTTTTTCCTGTATTTCTTCTTCTTCCATACTTTTAGCTTGCATCAATTTGGTGCTTTCATTTTGCCCTCAATGCCTCCTAAACCTGACAAACAAGAGAAACCTCATGAGGACATCCTCGAACATTTGAAAGACATGCAAATCTCTATTGAACACAACATACAAAAATTCGTTCAAGACCAAATCACCTCCCAACTCCCTGTTTCGTGAACACCTCAATACCTTATCCCACCACCCCCCACCAACCAACCAGCCAAAAACCCCAAAAATTTACCTCAACCCCTTTGATGGATCCAATCCCCTTGATTGGATTTTTCAAGCAGAGCAATATTTTGACCTCCATCAAACAGCACCCCATCAACGTATGTCCCTGGTCCCATTCTTCATGCAAGGACCAGCTCTAGGTTCAAATGGCTTCATGCCAACCACCAGATCACCAATTGGGAAGCCTTCACTCGTGCCTTGGAGCTCCGATTTGGGCCTTCCACCTTTGAAAATCACCAAGCAGCACTCTTCAAGCTGCGCCAAACTGGTTCTGTGATGGACTATCAACAACAATTTGAATCACTCTCCAATCAGGTTATGGGTTTAACTCCTGAGCTGCTTTTAAATTGTTTCATTTCTGGGTTGCGGCAAGACATTCAAAGAGAAATCGTTGTCTATCACCCTTATACCTTACCCCAAGCCATGGGCCCGGCCAAACTACTTGAAGAAAAAATTTTGGACTCAAAACCACCCTTCTCCCACATCTACCGCCCTACCCCCACCAACACTGGACCCAACTCACTGCCTATCAAATACTTAACCCCCACCGAATGTGACGAAAGACTAGCCAAAAACCTTTGCTTCCATTGCGATGATCGCTTCGTCTCGGGCCACCGCTGTGTTACTAAAAAATTCCTCCTTATGGTCGTTGATGAACCCCCTCCGTCACCCTTCGACCCTCAGCCACTTGAAACTGGACCACCTGATGCAAGCCCATCCTCCCCCATCTCCACCACACCCAGCGAACCAACCTTTGACTCACCCCAATTCCAACTTTCCCGAGCCGCGCTCTCAAGCCCACCTTCCCCACGCACTCTTCGTGTGTAGGGATCCATTCAGGAATTAATGTCATTATCCTCATTGACTCTGGAAGCTCACACAACATTCTACAACCCCGAATTGCCAAGTTCCTGGCGCTGCCCATTGTGGCCATCAAACCTTTTTCCGTTGTTGTGGGCAATGGAGCCACTATCCAGTGTTCTGGCGCATGCAATGATGTCCCTATCTCCATTTCTGGTAATTTGTTCACAATCCCATTCTACATTTTACCCATACATGGCGCTTATCTTGTGCTGGGATCACAGTGGTTGGCAACTCTAGGACCTTTTCTTTCTGATTATGCCGTGCCATCAATTCAGTTTTCCCACCAGAACAGGCCAGTTACCTTATTGGGTATTTCTCCTGCTGAACCGCACCATGCTTCCTTCTCCCAATTCTACAAGTTCAATTTCACAAATTCAATTGAGTCACTTCATTCAATCACAGTTTCAACCATTGAAACTACCAATAACACTTTACCTGCTGCCGCGAGTCTCACAGTGGATCTTAGCTCTTTGGCACCATCCCTTGCCACCATTTTACAACCTTTTGTTTCGATCTTCAGTAAGCCCCAACGGTTGCTACCCCATCGAGCCCAGGACCACCACATTCACTTGCTACCCGACTTTGTCTCGGTGAATGTCTAGCCCTACAGGTACCCCACAATCCCAAAAAGATGTGATGACCTAAATGATCATAGAAATGCTCCAAGATGGTATCGTTACACCTAGCTCAAGCCCCTTCTTGTCCCTGGTTTTGTTGGTTAGAAAGAAAGACGGCACGTGGCATTTTTGTGTTGATTACAGAGCTCTCAACGCCATCACAGTCAAGGATCGTTTCCCAATCCCCACCGTAGATGAACTTTTGGATGAACTCTGCGGGTCTACTGTTTTCTCCAAGCTTGATTTGCGCTCCGGGTTCCATCAAATATTGCTTGCACCTTAGGATACTTTTAAAACAGCTTTTAGAATAGTAGACGGCCATTTTGAGTTCCTTGTTATGCCATTTAGGCTCACTAATGCCCCTTCGACATTCCAAGCTACTATGAATGATGTTTTTAGAGAATTCCTTCGTAAATTTGTGTTGGTTTTCTTTGACGATATTCTTGTTTATAGTAGCGACTGGGACTCACATTTGATTCACCTGCAGCAGGTTTTATAGGTATTAGCCCATCATGAATTATTTGCAAAATTTTCCAAATGTTCCTTTGGACTTAGGCAAGTAGAGTACCTTGGTCATGTCATCTCTCATAATGGTGTTGCGGGTGATCCAGCCAAGTTACAGGCAGTCCGTGACTGGCCCACCCTTAAGAACATTACTGCACTCCAAGCCTTCTTGGCACTCTCTGGTTATTATCGTCTTTTTGTGCGACATTATGCCGCCGTGTCTAGCCCCCTCACTGATCTTTTGAAGAAAAATCAGTTTGAATGGTCACTTATTGCCCAAGCTGCTTTCCAGGAACTCAAGGACACCATGACAACTCTACCGATGTTGGCTTTGCCAGATTTCTCATTGCTGTTTGACGTTACAGCGGACGCCTTCGGAACCGCTGTGGGAGCTGTTCTTTCCCAAGCCACCCACCCTATTGCTTTCTTTAGCAAAAAGCTTGGCCCACGGATGCAGGTTGCTTCAGCCTACGAGAGGGAGATGTTCACCATTACTTCAGCCGTAAAGAAATGGCGTCACTATCTCCTCGGTCGTCATTTCCGTATATTCACAGATCAGAAAAGCTTGAGAGGTCTCCTTGCACAGACTATTCAAACCCCACCCCAAGAGAAGTGGCTTTCCAAATTGCTTGGGTTTGATTATGAAATCTTGTATACACCAGGCCGCAGCAATGTCGTAGCCGACGCCCTGTCCCGCTTGTCCGACCCGCCAGAGGCCCTCTTCTCCTCTGTCTCCACTTGTCAACCCCTCCTATTGGAGCAACTGCGCTCTTTTTATGTTAACGACCCGGTGGGCCAGAACTTGATTTGCAAATTCCATGATACTGGAGCAAATTAAAATAGTCATTTTCACATACAACGAGGATTATTATATTTCAAGAATCGCATTTCCATACCTGCTGAGTCGGGGTTAAGACCCTTGTTACTTGAGGAACACCACTCCACCCTAGCTGGGGGCCATTCTGGGATCAAAAGGACATTGTCACGCCTCGCTTTAGCCTTCTCTTGGCCGCACATGGCCAAGGACGTCAAGCGCTTAGTCCTTTGCAGTACCTATCATCAAAGCAAACCCGTCAATCAGAAACCTTATGGCCTGCTCCAACCCCTTCCAATTCCAAAACAAGTTTGGGAGAATATTTCTATGGATTTCATCACTCACCCGCCCTCAACCAATGGAAAATCCGTGATCTAGGTTGTTGCTGATCGCTTATCCAAATACGCTCACTTCGTGGCTTCCCCACCAATTTCACCGCTGCTAACTTGGCTCCCACTTTCATTTCAGAGATCTACCGGCTCCACAGCATGCCTACAACTATTGTTAGTGATAGGGATCGCGTCTTTGTAAGCCGATTCAGACGTGAGCTTTTCCGACTCCATGGTACCAAGCTTGCTTTCAGTACCACGTATCATCCTCAGTCCGACGGGCAAACCGAGGTCACTAATCGCACACTTGAGACATATCTCCATTGTTTCGTTAGTGATTCTCCACAACAATGGGTCAGGTACTTGCCATTAGCAGAGTTTTGGTACAACTCCACATACCACTCCTCTCTCCGCCTGACACCGTTCGAAGCCCTCTATGGCAGACCACCGCCCACATTGCGAGCTTATGTGACTGGCTCCACAATAGTTGCCTGAGCGTCCTTGGAAGAATCTCTCACCCAACGCCGTCGCGTTCTCAGTTTGATCCACGATAACCTCGGCCGTGCGCAGCTCCGTATGAAATTTCATGCTAACTCCCACCGCCAAGACAAGACGTTCCAGGCAGGGTACTGGGTCTGGCTCCGCTTGCAACCTTACCGACAGGTGACGATCAGGGGGTGCCATTGCCCTAAACTTGCAAAGCACTACTTTGGTCCCTTCAAAATCCTCAAATCGGTTGGCAAGGTGGCTTATGAGCTTCTTCTACCCCCAGATTCAAGGGTACACCCAGTGTTTCATGTGTCCAAGCTCAAACCATACTGTGGCCCTCCTCCATCACAGATCAACCATTTACCTCCTTCGCTACTGGGAACCAGCTTGGAATTACAACCACTCAAGCTTTTAGGGAAGAGAACATTATTAACTCCGGAGGGGTCTCAACAGCAGTTGTTGGTTCAATGGGATGGACTGTCGGATTGAGAAGCTACTTAGGAATCTGAAACTTCTCTCAAAGATACTTATCCGGGCTTCAACCTTGAGGACAAGGCTGTCCTTGGAGGGCAGAGTATTGATACAGTGCTGGGTCAACCAAATCAATTACCCCCATCTAGCTCCACAGCGGGCCCAAGTAAAGGAGCACTCCAAATACATACTGGCCCAAATGAATGTTCCTAACCCAAGGGAAGGAGTAGGCGCACAAGGAAGCCTCCTAGCTAGTTGGATGATTACCAATAATCCACCTCAACTAGAGGAATCTTCCCAAAACAGCATGTGTAGCCCGTTAGCAGCATAGAGAGAATTTTTCCTTTTTTCTGTTCCTAAGAATTAGGATCACTTGCCAGCTGGTAGTGGTTAGTTACTCTTTGTAAAATTGAAAACTCGATATAAATGAGAAAAGAGCAATACGTAATGCTCAGAAAATTGCTAGACAATCTTTTTGCCTTCTTATTTCTTTCTTTCCTGCATTTCTTCTTTTTCCTTACTTTTAGCTTGCATCAGATTTATATAAAACTGTTTCTAAAATCATTGTAGCAGTAACTCACAATACATTAATGCATGCGTGACATATTATTGTTAACCAAAGTAGAATATATATTAGTGGTTCCGAACAAAAAAAAAAGTAAAATATATGTTGATATCAAGGAATTAGAGCTAGATCATTTATATAAGAATGATAAAAAAAAATACTTGTACAAACCTAAGGAGGCGTCTGTTTCATGGTTTGAAAATTATTCTCAGGAATAACTTTCCTAGGAAAATAATGATGACAATCTTATTCCTGGGTGTTTTTAAAAAAAATGTTTGTCTAATACTTATAATATTCCCGAGAATCATTTGTAAGAGTGGGACATAAAGATAATTACACTAATTTCATTCCCACCTTCATGGGAATCTTTTTTTCCCACCACTTCCATGGGAATAAAAAAATGGGAAAGTGAGTTATTTTATTCTTGAGAATGTTTTATATCCGGGAATAAATTTTCTAACCTTCTAACAAACAGTGGGAATCTATATTTCCAAACTCTACATTTCTAGGAATGTGTTTAAATAACCTTAAACAAACACACTCAAAATAAAGTAGACTAAATCTTGCAGAACATAAAAAACAGAAAATTCCACAAACAATGGATCCACCTAGGATAGTAGTTTGCTCAAAGACTTCATCTTGGCATTTTGTTTTTGGAAAAGGAAATGGGTACCGGCCCGTAAGTTAGTAACTACTTTTCGTAAAAAGCAAAACTCATGAGCATCTGTTGGATTTAAATCCTCTCCTTTTGTTATCTCATGTTTCCTCTCATGTCATGAGATAAAGAGACAAAAACAAATTTGATTTTATATGTGGATCTATTAAATTTTATTTTTGTATCTTTCTCTCTCCAAATGTGCGTCATATAGTCATGAGTTTAGTGTGAATAGGAACGAGTTATAAGCTAGCTTATGTATCATATGCACCATACTGCACGGAACCTTAATTATAATAGGGTATGTTCGAATAAACAATTTAATTAAATGCTTATTCAATAAGCTCTTTTTAAATAAGTTTAAAATAATTTATTTTCATAAGTTTATCTAACAAACTTATGAAAATAAACTGAAAAGAGCTTATAGGAAGACCATAAACTATTTGCATAAATTTATTTCAATAAGTTGTTCTCATAAATTCTCTATAAGATCTTCCAAACACACCAATAATGCCAAAAGAAAGGTCTAGCATACAAGATGTAGACCACTAGGACAAAAGTACAAAAAATCCACGGAGGAAATGTTACAAGATTGCCTTTTTTAATAAGATGCCTTTCAATTTCACTAGATAAATAACGTACTCTTTCAATCGGAGTGTACCATCATTCCTGTAAATGGGTTGAGACGATTAAGTTCAAACACAAGGTACACACAAAAAAAGAGTATCCTAAAGTAGGTTTGTCTAAAAATAAACAAAAAATATTGAGACCTATATGCCCTAATAAATTAATGATAAATATACTTTTACTTATTTTAGAATGCTCAATAGACTCGCTGCACCATATCAAGATGCATATCAATATTTTACCAAAAAAAAAAAAAGATGCATATCAATAAAACTAGATAATGCAGAAAACAGGGGAATTTGAATGCACAAGCCATCGTTAATTTGTAGGTAGAAAGGCTCAAGTCACAGCACATCCATGTCATTCATTCGGTTTAAAAAACATTAAATGTAAGCTCATCTTAATTTGGAAGATGTGGGTGAGACAAAGAGGGGGGGGGGGCGTAGTTGCATACCCCCCCAACCCAGAATTTATCACAATAACATTGAAAAAATAACTGAAAGGGAAAAATTACTATTAATTTAAAAACTTGCAAATGAGTGCGATTTTATATGGTTACAGATAGCATGACAGAGAATATCCATAATTCTGAAAAGCTACCACCAGTTGTAACTTCTCCCCGATCCATCATTACCGGAGTTGCCAAACCTTGATGCTGAGAATCTATGATGAAAAGACTTAGCTGATCCTCGAGAATTAGGGGTTCCATCATAAGGCTTCCGCCCCTTAAAAGATTTAGAACTTGGAGTATGACTTCCCCTACTAAAAGAATGAATTTTAGTACTTTCAGTAGATGGTGTTACCGGAGACATCCAACTGTTCCTTTTGGACTTCAAAGGAGAGAAGTCTCCAGGATGCTCCATCATCCAACCACCTCTATGCTTTGATTTCTGGGGAGTAGTATTACCTCTTTCTGGACAGTTCCATTTGGACTTCACAGGAGAGAAGTCTCCAGGATGCTCTGTCATCCAACCACCCCTATGCTTTGATTTTTGAGGAGTTGTAATTCCTCTTTCTTCTTTAAAAGGCCTTTTCTTTTTAACAGCCTTACCCATATCATGAGGTGCAGACCTATATCCCATGTAGTCATTTTCTCTCTGGAATCTCGGAGCTTTTGTATTTGAGAATTCTCGTTTCTTCTTCCTTACCTGTGGAGGTGAACCAAGCAGACAAGAAATAACTTACTCTACGAGAAATTTGAGTAAAGAATTATCAAACGGCTAAAATAATTTTAATAACCTTTAAGACATATCCTGAAATGTACCTTAACAGAACTTGAGCATTCTCGGGCAAAATGTCCTTCTTCACCACACTTAAAACATGAACTAGGTGTGGCTGCATCAGTGGTCTCAGTTCGCAACCTTGAACATGCCTGCATCAATTGTACTTATAATTTTATTTTATTTTTAAAAAATGCATTTCACAAAGTTTTGGAAAATTGGCCTCGTTGGGTCTTTCTTCTAGTAAGAAAAAAAGATGATATTAATGAAAAAGCAAACCAAATTACCCTTGGAAAGAAAGAACCATGAGATGATGATATAGTTTAGATTACGACAAAAAAAAAAAAAACTTATATCAGGTAAGGCCAATAAACCATTAAAAAAGAACTTACCAAACCAGTATGACCCAATTGACCACATTTGTAACAAGAAAATTGTCTCTGTGTAGCATCTGTAGTATTGACACAACATAAATGGCCAAATCTGTTGCAGACATAGCATTGTATTTCCTAGTTAAACAGAAGGGAAAAGTAATCAGTCACCAAATGAACACTCCATAATCCAAATCCAATGTAGCCCACTATTTTTAAGTTATTGCCTGTAAAAGAAAGGAATGGAAAGGAAAGCAGAAAGACATGGAATAGAACAACCTTGAGATCATCCAGTGAATAATCATCTTTGCATGAAAACATCTCATGCCCAGAATTTCCACACTTCAAGCATATCGTCCAGCTTGTAGATCCAACATTGTGCTTCTCTGGACAGTCTTTAGCACGGTGTCCACCCTTCTTGCAGATAAAGCAATCTCGCGCCTACGGAAACATGAAGTCAGTCTTGATAAGCAATGGTAAACAAGGCCTTGATATACCAATAATTCAAAGTCTATGATACTGTTGCATACTTGCACCAGTCAATCAGTATGTGGCAACTAGTTGACTGAATGATTCTACCAAAAATATTTGCTTTATCAAACTCATTCAATCCAATCCAATGGTCCAGGAACTGCCACAACGGCACTAGCACCCAGCCACCAATGCGACCAAATTAGAGGTTGCAGTGTTGCATCATAGAGTCAGCCAACCAATAAAAATCAGAAAAGACACGCATATCATATCAACTGTAATTGTAATTGTATCCATTCCATGGAACCATCAAACAGTCAAAAACATATATATATATATATATTATCAAAAGTAAACCACACATACCATGGTGCATTGTTTAACATTGTGCTCCAAACTGCCACACACAAAGCATGGTTTCTTGCGCCTGGCTGCTGTACAGTTGACCGCAGCATGGCCTTCTTCGCCACAATTATAGCAAGTTCCCCAGCCACTATCTGGAGGATCAAAATACCTTGGACCCCGCTGACAGAATAGAAACATATTTACCCAACTAAGCCTTCAAGTGGCAATGGCATAGCATTTTCAAAATCACATTTTAGAACGAATATTTCAACTCACAAGCAGCTTTCTCAGAACAATATTGTTGCTCATCTGATCCATGCTTGCTACTTCTGCACACTCACTATTCTCTGTGGCTATGATTGTCTCTACTGTCTCTTGTTCTTCAGCTATAACAACCTACATAAAAATGAAAAAAGAGATTTCTTTTATAAATAAAACACAAACCAAAATGCAGTTTTTGGACAAATAATTCATTATTTCAGATCAATTTGCCTTAACACTACTTCAGGATAATCAGAATGTGCAATTTAGCTGTGTTCCAATCATACCCATTTAATGTTACACACTAAGGAAGCCCAAATTTCCATTAAAATAACAAGTAACATGGAAAAAAAAACGTTTTTTAAGCCAAACAGAGAAAACACCTACACTTCGATCCGCAGATTCCACCTTCTTCTTCTTCTTTCTCTCGGTCCTAATCTCCACACTATCCACCTCAGATGCAGCAGCAATTCCAGATTTTCCATCCAATACGTCGTCGTCTTGCACTGCTACGATTTCGTTTTGATGAAAATGAAAAGACGAAGCACCGACATCACCGTCCTGCACGACGTCGTTCGGAACCGGGTCGGGCTTGGCCGATCGCAGTCGCAGAGCCTTCTCGACGATCTTGAGGCTGAGATCCTCGTTTGCCTCAACATCATCGTCGCTGCTCTCTGACTTGTTCGTTTTCTGCTTCTCTTTTCTCCCCATCTTCCTTCCTTTCCTCCTTCAATTTTCCCCGAACCCTAACCCTAGCTGCTACGCCCTTATCCGCTCCCAAATCCTAAGCACAAACTTGTCTTTTCGCAAACCATATATATCAATATTCAATATTCAATATTCAACTCAATACTAATAAATTTGTTATATGCGCTTTATATTTATTTATTGCGTTGTGTTTTTTCTTCAAAGGGTAATCTCTACGAACTATTACTCCCAATATTCACTGATATTATTTATAAAAAATAATAAACAAAATATAATCAATAATCAACAAATAATAACAATAATGATGTTTAAAATGAATTGTAGCTTTTTGGAAGAAAAAAATGAATTGTAGCTTTTCTTTTTATTTTTTTAAAGAAAATGAATTATAGTTGTGTTTTTTTAAGGTCTATAATGAGGCAAATTCTAGGATGAGCAACTTGATAAAATCTCTCATCATGAATGACAATTTTTAACCTTTAGATTTATTAAAATAATGTTGGGACGGGGTATATGAATTGAGTGTCACATCTGCTCCCGATTTTATTGAAATTGATAATCGTCCTTATAATGAAACGGAGTTGAGATCGGCCTTGACAATGCGGTCGAGGTCATCGACGACATCATCGTTGCCGCCGATAAATGGATGTAGTTGTTGGTGTACTTCGCTCCAACATCAAATCCTAACTAGATCTGCGCAAGATCGGTCCACCCCACCCCACGCCATTGTCATCACCATTTCGTCTCACCACTATTATAAGCCCCTTCGGCCATCGTCCAACAAGATCGGTCCACCCCCACCCTTTCACCATCGATATTGCAACCTATAGCCTCGTCTCAATCTCAACTCCGAAACCAAGTACAAGGGCTAACGAGGGTTGAATCCTGGCTCTGAGAACGTTATTTGGGTCATATAGGTTCCGCTTGAGGGTGTCGAAAGCGTCCCTTTTGGATTTAGAACAAACAAAATGGAAACTTTTAGGGTCACAGAAAAGGCTTCTCTGATTTGAAGTTGAAACCAGACACAACAAGTACTATGTCGAGGTTCGATCACTGTTATTTGTGAAAGGTACACAAGAAGGTGAAGGTGAAAATGAGGTCAAAGACAACCCATCTATTTTTTAATAGTGTTCCTTGTTGTGTTGCTCAGATCTGGTTTGGGTTTAATTTGTTTGCAAGGCAAGGGCGAAAATGCGGGAGTGAAGTCCGACTCCGGCTCCGATTTCAGCGACATCTTTGACGGCTTCTCCGATGGTGTTGCAAAAAGGCTCCTATAGGACATATTGTACAATTACACTATACAGAAGGACCACGATAAAATTACTCGAAAGTTAGCATTTACCAACAAAACCTGATAAAAACACATCTCTCACCATGAGATACATGCCTAGCTCGGTACGTAGAAGTCGCCCTATAATCAATGTATTATTTTGTACGTAATAAGTTGACATGGGACTAATTTTCAAATCAAGGATACGAGAGTAAGTAAAATAAATGTCGTTGAACTCTTTAAAATGAACATGTAAGGATGTATAAGTATTAGAATAAAGGTCCAAACAAGTCTGGAATAAAAAACACGAGGGACACTTTCAGTCCCTAAGGGAAAACTAAGCATTTAGTCTTTGAAATTTACAAATATGGTACACTTTAGTCCTCTTGTCATCTTCCATATGTTTGCCTAACATTTTTCTTATCGTGACTCAATACAGTTCCTGAAAATTTTATCATAACATACTTTAGTCTCTACATACATATGTTTGGCAATGATTAGTTAGCTTAGTCTAGAGACTAAAAATGTTCACATTTTTTCTTTTCAGCAATTTGTTTGAACCTTTATTTTAAGTAATATCTATTAAGTAATACCCTCCCTCAAATGGTAACTTTAGTGGGAAATAGGGGTGTCCGCGAATTGGATTGGGTAAGTTTTGAGTGAAAAATCATCCAATCCAATCCCTTCATTTTTATTCTTTGATCATCCGATCATTTGATTTTAAAATCAAATCAAATCCGATCTCGTTTATTTCAGTTTTGATTGGACTGGTTTTCAGTTTTTCTAAATAAGCTATAAAGTATTAAGTATGTCATTCATCCGGCATTTACATGTCTATCAACTTTTGTAAAATTGATCATTTTGATTTTGAATAAAAACATACAATTTCAGTCCATACGATTAACTTATTCTTAGTATTGGCTAAGTACATGCATAAAATATTCTAGGTACATCAATAACTATACAAATTTCGATACATTTATTTCACAATTCCAACAAAAATATTAAAGAAAATGAGGGTGTTCATTCATAAAAAAATGGAAAATAATGCTTAAGCATGAGTAGTACTATAATTTCAAAAACGAACAATGGTTAAGTCGATTTGGATTGGATTGGATCGGTTTTCACTAGGGGATCCGAAATCCGATCCAATCCAAATAAAAAATGTTTTTTTGCGATTTTTTCGGTTTGTTCGATTTTTGCGGTTTAAATTGGTTTTGATTGGTTGATGAACACACCTAATGTGAAATTTATTTTTTATTTGAGCATATATTCTTATAGTCATTATTATAAAATTACTCCCTATATTGTCCTAACAATTATTTTTATACGATTTAAAGTTGATATTCTCACCAATGATAAGAAGATGAAGAAGAACTGCAACAAAAAAGAGTGTTTAAATTGATTTGTAATATGAGTCTTAGTAACGAGTACTTTAAGGGCTTTGGTTTAAAGAATTAACAAAAGGAAAATTTGTATTAAGAAACTAAATGTAATGTAACATTTTTCAATATACTATAAATACAACATTTTTTCGTACAAAATTTCTTTTCTTGATTCCTTAAACAATATTCTAAGGGCACTCGTTAACATTCTCCTATAAATATTTAGGGAGAAGTTAATAAGTGTTTAGGGGCAATTACGATTATAAATTAAGAAATATTTTTATTTTTATTTGAATTTAATTTTAATATATTATTAATGTAATATGGATAATATTTATATATATATATATAATTTCCTTATCAAATTATATATTGTCACATCATAAAAAATATTAACTATCATAATAATTACCTCAAAAATCACACATTTAATAATATATGATTAATTATCACAAAATTTTTTACACTAATTTTGTATCAAAATTAAATTTATTGTTAGAATAAAATACATATTACAGCCTAGAGCTGAAAACATTCCATAAATACATTTTGCAATACATTTAGGTAGTGCTTGACCAAGTTTTATTTTTGGTTCTTTTCTCCTTAGAAGTAGATGTTGAGCCAAACACTTAGTATGCGTGTGTGTTTGAGAAAGATAAATTTTTCCATTTCAACTGTTTTTTATGCTAAAATATTGTTTTATGCATCATCTATTGTTGGGTAATTAGCTTTTGTATGAAAAAACAGTTGTTTTCATACCATGATTCCATGGAGGACTCTTGGATTGTGGGATTGTGATTATTTTTTGCATGCTAATTTCTCTTCCCCATCTTACCCCTCCAATAATTACGTGGGGTAAGTTTCCTTGATGATGCTTATATAGTATTCAAAGTGTGTGATGTCGGGTGATTAGCGTAATTGTCACTTGTCAGCTAGCGTATTAAAATTAAAATTATCTATATTTAACTTTTTGTTGGGGAAATTAGCGTAATGAAAATTGAGGAAATTAGCTTCAATATGGAAAATTTTTCCGTGGAGAAATTAGTGTAACGGGCAACTGGGTGATCAAAATATTAAAATTCTCTATAATATTCAAATAAAATGTTAATTATTTTTATTTAATTATTTTAAAAATAATATATGTTTACATATTTTTAGTCATAAAAAACATAAAAAATTATTTTTATAAACAAATAACTTCATACATTTTTTCATAATTTATTATGTAAAAGTGATTTTTTGATCATACAAATGAAATAGATTATGTTAAAATCGTTTTTCAGCAAACAGACCTCAATAAAAACAGATTCTGATTATAATTGATAATCACAATAATTGATTATACAAGTAAACGTCTGCTGATATAATCTATTTTTTAAGCTTTTCGAAACATATTTTAAGAATGAGTTGGGATGATTGAATTGAAATTATAGTTTAAAATTTTGATTTTAATCCCAATTTTAACATCAGATCTTCTGTCTGCTAAGTTAAGGGATGCATTTATTAATTTTATCATTAAAGCTATGTTTGGGAGGATGAAGTGAGGTAATTAGTAATGAAATTAGATGATTAAAAAGACTTCACTCATTGTTTGAGAGTTTATTAAGTAATGAAGTAGGATGATTTAAGATAGTAACCCAAACCAGTCCAAACCACCTAAACCCCCAATTTTATACCCTCAAAATTGGGAGGTTTGATATTCTCTCATTAAATTTCCAAACTATTATCAATTCACTTTACTCCATTACTAACCACTTCACTTTATCTCATTCATAACTCTCAAACATAGCCTAAGTCATATGACGGACCTCATTTTAGCGTTAGATTACTAAAATGTGTTTGGGACAACTCTGAAAAATATATTATGATAGGCTAAATTTCAACTTTCGTCCTCCAATTTTTTCAGTTTGGCGAAAATGGTCCTCCATTTTTTTTCTTGACAAATTTAGTTATCCTAAAATTCAAATGTTGCGAATTTGATCCCCATATTTTTAATTGCATTTTTGGTCCCCAAAAATATGAGTTTTTTGCATTTTTAGATTCTAAAAAACATGAATTTTGAAAAAATAGAGGACCAAAAATGCAAAAAACCCATGAATTAAGGGAACAAAAAAATCTAATTAAAAAAATATGGGGATAAATTTCGCAACATTTGGATTTTAGAAGTACTAAGTGCATGTTTGGTTTAGATTATTTTCAACGCAAACGTGAAAATAACACTTCCCGAGATAATTATTTTAGAAGCTATGTGAAATGAACTCTCTCCCAACGTGATTTTCAAACGTGATTTTATCTTTGCAGAATCTAAAACAAACAGGCTCTAAATTCGTCAAAAAAAATTGAGGAACTATTTTCACCAAAATGAAAAACTTTGATGACGAAAAGAGCAATTTAACCTAGATTATATTAATAATTATAAGCAAAATGAAGTCAGAAAAAATGAAAAATGAATCACCTACGGCACAAAAAATATCATTTATTCGATACTACCCGAAACTATTATGAATTTGCATATGCACCCCTATTCACAGTTCGAGTTCAATCAGGTCTAGAACTATAGTTGTGAAATACCGAAACTGCCCAAACCCCCAGATAAAGACCAAAGACCTTTCTCCCTCTCGAGCAAAAGCTTCTCTCTTCTGCTGATCTCGTTTCCTCACTGTGATCTTCCCCTTTCTCTCTCCTCCATTGTTTCCGTAGAAGTAACTGCTAGGTTAGGTTAATCGCCATGACCGTCATGACCCCTGCTCCCATTGACGTACGTTCCCCTACCCTCACTTTCCCACTCTTTCTTCACTCGCGTTTTGCTCCGTTTCGCTCTTCAATCGATTATGTGTTTACAATTTCGCTTGTGTTTATTTTTTCGCATGATTTTTTTTGTTTCGGTGAATGGTTTGTTTGGGGTCAATTTGATTTTCGTTTCGGGGGTGCAGTGATGGGGTTTCGTCTAGGGGTTGTGGTTTTTGATCTGTGCGACTCGAATTTGCTTCAATTTCGACGATTGTGTTCTATTTAATGTTTGAAATTTTAGGGGTTTTGTGTGGGGATTGATTTAATTGGGTTTGTATTCGGTGGATCCGAAGTAGGGTGATGATTATTTGTTTGGATTTTGCTTTTTGCAGCAGCAGGAGGACGAGGAGATGCTCGTCCCGCATGCGGATTTGCCTGAGAATAATCACCAACCCATGGAAGGTACCCTCTTTTGATCCGTAGAGAAACCCCTTTTTTTGTAACTTCATTTATTGCCTTTTATTTGATCTAATCAAATTGCTCTAAGAGTTCAGGAAACCAGTTAATGCATTGTTTGGTTGAGAGAGAGATAGAGACTACGTGATTAGTTGGTCTAACAATTCTGGGTTTTACGTTATACAAAAAGTGGTTTCTTGTTGTTTTGCATTTGGAAATTTTGTATTTTCAATGTCTTTATTGATTTTTTTAATTCTCTCTCTCTCTCTCTCTCTCTCGCCTCTTGTTTTACTCATTTTTTCCTGGCAAGCAAGTAGAGGGTGTAGTTCAGTTATGGTCACTTTAATTGTTTCAGTTTTCAACTAATTTAAGGCATGATACGTAATTGTTCTTTTTTCATTTATTTTGGTGATCAATAGTTGTGGCTCAACCTGAAACTGCCAACACTGTGGAGAGTCAGCCTGTTGAGGATCCTCCATCCTCGAGATTCACATGGAGAATTGACAACTTTTCTAGAATGAATACGAAAAAGCTCTATTCAGAAATATTTGTTGTTGGTGGTTTTAAATGGTATCTTGCTTGCACATTCTCTGAGTTGATCCTGATGTTCATTTTTCTTAAATACTAGTTCCTATGTGTACTTATATTCAGTGATATTCTCTCCTGATCCTTTTGTTTTGTACTGGCAGGCGTGTTCTTATTTTCCCAAAAGGGAACAATGTGGACTATTTGTCCATGTATTTGGATGTTGCAGACTCAGCTAGTTTGCCTTACGGTTGGAGTAGATATGCACAGTTTAGCTTGGCAGTGGTTAACCAAATCCATAATAAGTACACTGTGAGAAAAGGTAGTCTTTACAGTTTGTTCTTTACATTTGTTACAAGCTGGATATAAAAGTGAAGAATGTTGTGAGACGTTTTTTTGCTATTAATGGAAGAGCATTTGATGCTTGAAGAATATATTTTGTACAATTCAAAATCTTCACCGAGAAGCTTGAATGATTGTGGTGGATTATTTGCACCAAATCCCCATAATAATAGGTCGCTGCATATCGTGTTCATCTTCTATGCCATTTCTTCTTAAGCATTTATTTTTGCATTTCCTAATAAAAATTTCAAAACCTAACAAAACTGGCTGACATACTTGTTTCTTTTCATCTGACTTTCATCTTTCCATTGAAAATTTTCTTCATCAAAATGTTACTAAATTTGAAACTACCACTTGTACATATATTCCTTTCCTTTTAAAGTTGGATCTAAATCTGGATATTGTTATATTACTTTCGTAGCTGAACTTGCTAGTATTACTTGTTAAATGAAATAAAAGGGAAGAGAACAAAGTGAAAGTGCACATAATTTTTGGGCATATCCATGGGTCTCGTTGTAACTTCATTTTACTTACACTATGCAGACACGCAGCACCAATTCAATGCACGAGAAAGTGATTGGGGTTTCACGTCCTTCATGCCACTTGGTGAATTGTATGATCCTACTAGAGGGTATCTTGTGAATGATACTCTTGTAGTTGAAGCCGAGGTTCTTGTTCGAAGGATTGTTGATTACTGGACTTATGATTCAAAGAAGGAGACCGGCTATGTTGGGCTTAAGAACCAGGGAGCTACCTGCTATATGAATTCTCTACTCCAAACTCTGTACCATATTCCTTATTTTCGAAAGGTTAGGCACTATTTCTCCTTTTTTCTTCTTACCTGAAGTTCACTTCTTTGATTGGAAAGTGACGAGGATGATGCTGGGTCCTGGATATCATATTTCAGGCTGTATACCATATGCCAACAACGGAGAATGATATGCCCTCTGGAAGCATCCCTTTGGCTCTGCAAAGTTTATTCTACAAGCTCCAGTATAGTGACACCAGTGTTGCAACAAAGGAGCTGACAAAGTCTTTTGGATGGGATACATATGATTCTTTCATGCAGCATGATGTTCAAGAACTAAATAGGGTCCTCTGTGAAAAACTTGAAGACAAAATGAAGGTAACAGAAAGGCCTTTGGATGTTTCTGCAGGATTTATTTTTGGTGAATTACTATCTCAAATGCACTATGGATTATGTTTATTTTGTCTTTAGGGAACTGTTGTCGAAGGAACTATACAGAAGTTATTTGAAGGGCACCATATGAACTATATTGAGTGCATCAATGTGGACTACAAATCAACTAGAAAGGAATCATTTTATGGTACTATCCTATGCATGCTGTAGTTAATTATATACATAGTGTCACCTTGTTATTTGATGCTAATTTAGTTTCACACATGCATGACAGACCTTCAGCTCGATGTCAAAGGCTGTCGTGATGTTTATGCTTCCTTTGACAAGTATGTTGAAGTTGAACGTCTCGAGGGGGACAACAAATATCATGCCGAACAATATGGCTTGCAGGTTGGTTGCAATTGCTAAATTATAGTAATGCCATTTTGGAGAAGTCAATCTTATTGTGAAATAAATAATTTTTTTATTTTCTTGTGTGGAATTGATTTGCTTATTATAACTGTGTTTATGTGAACCTTGCCATCTTAAAATTATAAAGGAAATTGTGGATGTGACAATTCTATAGCATTTTTTTTTTTGCTTGTCGGATGTTGGTGTCTATGAAAATGTGATGCATCTTCAATTTTGACTGTGTATTCTTGTGTTAAAATTTGAAATCCTCTAATAGTGTTTTTGGAAAAGTTGAAAGTGAAAATTATAGCAATTTCATGCAGAGTGAATCATGGGGAAGCTAGAGCTAGAGTCCCTTTAGGTTGTTCTACCTTTTGCTAAGTTCTCTCCCAATCCCGATACGAGAATTTAGAATTTTGTCTCTTATGGTGTTTTGTACACTAATTTTTTTTCCAGTTTCTAACTCATTCTACCAATAACTGGGATTCCTTCTTGATTAATCCATCTGCCATTAGGAAGTCCAAATCTCCTCTGAAGCCAAGTGTTTTTTTGTTGGACAGTGGTACTTGATATGATTAATTCAAATATCTAGTCGCAAATTTGCATGCCTTGCACTGTTCCTCTTTTCTTATATCTGTGTTATCTCAAATCTTTGCCTCTACATTTTCTTTCCCCCCTTCCTTTGTGTCTGCAGCAATTTGATATTCACAGCCATGTAAATTAAGAAGTGCTCTGTGATACTCCTTAGATTTAGTAGCATATGATATATATATGATATATGCTTAAATCTAGTGTGTCTGAGTGAGTGATGCCAATTGGAACTGTGACCACCAATAGAATACATCTAAAAGTGTTTATGTCGGATAAGCTCTAATGATTCCCCCTCCCCCTCTCACAAGCTGTTGGATGTCTGGTTGTTACAACTCACTGTTTCCACCTTTCCTATGCAGCATCAATTGTATGATTTAATTTACCTATCTCCTATATTCCAATTTTGTTATTTATTTTGGAGTAATTTGTTTTTTTTATGTATTTTAAACATTTTGCTTATTTGTTTAGAAGAGTCACATGATTTTTCCTTAAGTTTCACATATGTGCTGTCGTAGCGCAATCATATAAGCTGTTTATTTATCTAGTTTGATGTGTAAACTTAATTTTTTTGGGTGATACACAATATTTTCAGGATGCTAAGAAGGGGGTCCTATTCATTGACTTCCCTCCTGTCCTGCAGCTTCAGCTGAAAAGATTTGAATATGACTTTATGCGGGATACTATGGTAAAGGTGGGTAGTCACATTGTTGCGTAACATATTTCCTTTTCTTGGTACTTTACTTGATGGTATCTGAGGACTTTAGTAGTTCCCTTTTATTTAGAACTTCCACTACTTAGTGCACTGAAATTGAGTTGCGATTGGTCCCATTGTTGTATTGGTTTTTTGCCAGAGTAAGATGCATACAGCTTGCTTCAGCTCTGCTATAAACTGCCATTGAGGATTATTTTCATTAAACTAATTATAATTAGTTATGCTGGACAATGTATAGTGATATCCTTGTTCATTTGTAGTATCAGAGTATGCATTTGTTCACCGACCTGTTACTTCATGCTAGAAAGTGATTTAGCAGAATTGAGTCTTGGAGGAAATAGGTCCTTGTGGTATTGATAACCACAAAGGATTTCTGCCTGGCATTGCTTCTTATTTTGTTGTTAATTTTGTTATTCTTTGCTCTGGGTGGCAAGGGAAACCTCATTGTCTATATGCGTATATATTAAAAATTTGTTAACATCATTTGAAACGAAAATGCTGAAGGAAGATTGTCTGCTAGAGGCAGCATGTGCATTGGCTTTATCATGAGTTTCTTCTTTTCTATCAATGGATTCTTCACTTTTGATGGATAGACTGAACTCTTTTTTCCATGCATGAAGTTTGATTCTCTCTTTTTTCTCTCGACATGTAGATTAATGACCGTTATGAATTTCCATTGCAACTTGACCTTGACCGTGAGAATGGAAAGTATTTATCACCTGATGCTGACAGAAGTGTTCGCAATCTTTACACACTTCACAGGTATTGTAGTGGTAGTGTCAGTAGTATTTGTTGCAGTTTCCATGGCTTTATTGCATCGGTGCGAGTCTGCCAGTGACCTTTCTGACTCGTTTCATGAATTCATTAGTAGTTCTTGTTTCGCGATATTTTATCCGGTGGTTAATGATTTGGTGCATGATGTCCAACTTTGTACTGTACAAGTTTTAAAGGCCATTATTGGTATATATGTACATGCTTTTTCTACCCATATGCTCGAGTATATTGCAATCAATTAATGCCTTTCATATCTGAATGATACAGTTCATACATGTCATTTTATATATCACAGAATAGTCACATTTTACCTGTAATTCTGTCTGCGTTAGTGAAAGTTGTGATTAAAGAACATGTGAAGTTTGTGTTGATAAGCTTCATGTTGAGTATTTTCTACAACAGTATCTGAAAAGGAATTGTTACATAGTGTTTGGTTGGGTGTTGAAAATATGATGAGGATATTTGTAATTATTATAGATTTATTGTATAGGCATATCGTATCATGTAAATAGAAATAGAATCTCCTATATTTATTTTGTAATCATTCATTAAGCCTATATAAAATGGACTCTGCCGTGTAGTTGAAACACATGGTTTCCCCATCTTATGTGCCCTGTTTCTCTCTCTTTCAACATGGTATCTAGAGCCAGACAAAGGAAACTCTAAAATTGTGCTTACCCAGTGGACCCACTGTCCTTCGGTGAGAAATTTTCTTGACAAACTGTGTTCCTCCTCCGGTTTGCCCCCTTCTCCACTGTCGTGACCTCCTTCCGGCTCTTTTTCTGTCAGTTTTTGCTCTCACCCACCTTCAGCCACCACCTTTTCCGGCTGACCACCCCAGTATTTGAAGCACACCGTCCTGCACAGCCCCCCCATCAGCCATCGTCTCACGCGCTCCCAAATGCGTCACGAAATTCCAGCACGCAGCTCCGACCACCGACGCGTGGCGGACCCGTTCTGGTTGATTTTTTCAAAGCGGTGGTTGCCATCCAGAGGCGGTTCCAACGCCACCCCTCCCACCTCGATCCGAGCACGTTTGCTTGTGATGCAATGAGCGCGCACTATTTTGGGATTTTTCAGGTATCCGTGAGGTTGTTGTTGTTTTGTCCTTTTGTTACTGCTCCATGGCTGCCTTTGGTACTACCGATCCTCCTAAGGCCTCTTCGGCACATTATGAAGATTTTCTCAAGTGGTTTGAGCATCCCCAGTCCTCTAGATCTACTGCTTTGATTGCACACACTGGTAATTCATTTACTTGCATATCCGAGTAACCGTCCCTTGGTATATGGGTTCTTCATTCTGGTGCGGCTGACCGTATCTGGTAATAAGGCTCTTTTCTCCTCTTTCTACATTTGGTTATTTACCTGTCTAGCAAATGGTTCAAAACCTAGCCCCAAGGGATTGGAATTGTCCATCCCCTCCCTTCCCTGTCACTTGATTCTGTCCTTTATGTCCCTGGGTATCCTTTTAATTTACTCTCTGTTAGTCGTTTAACTCGTTTTCATGATTGTTTGATTGCCTTTACTAAAGACATTGTTATACTGTAGGACCGGAGTTAAAGAGGGATGATTGACCCCGGATGTGAGTCTCATGGCCTTTACCAGCTCTCCAACCCTTCTCGGGTTTGATTTGCCACAAATTCCCCTCCAATCATACATGCTTAGTTGGGTCATCCTGGTCTTCCCAAATTACAGAAGTTAGTACCGAGCCTCTTCAAGTTATCTAGTTTCCAATGTGAGTCGTGTAAACTAGGGAAACACACTCGTAGTTAGTTTCATGATCGGGTCAATAAATGAGTTTCATCTCCTTTTGCTTTAGTTCACTTCGATGTATGGGGTCCTTATTGTACTACTTCTACTTTGGGTCCAAATACTTTGTTACCCTTTATTGAAGATTTTACACGTTGTCCACGGTTTTTTTTAAAGAAAAACAAGTCTGAATTATTTTCAATTTTTCTGCATATTTATCATGAAATTAAAATTCAGTTCGGTGTTTCCATTCGTTCTTTATGGAGTGATAATGCCCGTGAATATTTGTCCCAACAATTTCAAACTTTTATGGCTTCTAACGACATTCTTCACCAAACTTCCTGTGCCCATACACCTCAACAAAATGGGGTTGCGGAACGCAAAATAGGCACCTCATTGAGGGGATGCTGTTTTCACGGCATGCTATCTTATAAACCGCATGCCCTCTTCTGTCCTTGTTGACCAAGTACCTCACTCGATCCTTTTCCCCCATATCCCTCTTCATCCCCTTCTGCCACGTGTCTTCGGGATCACATGTTTTGTCCACAATCTCTCCTGGTCTTGACAAACTCTCGGCTTAATTACTCGAGTGCGTCTTCCTTGGTTATCATCAATCACAAAAAGGTTATCGTTGCTTTTCTCTTAGTCTTACCTTATATCGGCAAATGTCACCTTTTTTGAGTCGGTCCCTTACTTTAAGTCGACCCACTTGCTTCCCGAGTTGCTTTCTATAGTCATCCATGTTCCTTCTGCCATTGTCCCTCTCGAGTCTGTCCCACCAGAGGCTTTGCTTGTGGACCCCCACTAGCTTAGCCATTCTCGACATATCACCGTCGCCCACCACCCTTCTTGGTGCATGTCCTTGCCACTGTTCTTACCACTGAGGCCATGATGGATTCTTCCCTGACACCACCTCCTTTACTGGATCCAACCCTGCCATCTGAACCTGACCTCCCCATTACTCTCCGTAAAGGTATACGTTCTACTTGTAATTCGTCTCATCATTATATTGCTTTGAGTTATCATCATCATTCTCCTTTGCATTATACTTGTCTTTCTTCTCTGTCGTTTGTCTCTATCCTAAATATCCAAGTGAATCTTTATCCCACCCTTAGTGGAGGCAAGCAATGATTGATGAGATGTGTGCACTTAAAAGCGGTGATACTTGGGAACTGGTGCCTCTACCTCCTAGGAAGTCTTTGGTTGGCTGTCGCTGGCTTTATACGGTCAAGCTGGGTCTTGATGGTAAGATTGATCGGTTTAAGGCTCGTTTGGTGGCTAAAGGCTGCATTCAGATATTTGAGCTTGATTAGGGTGTTACTTTCTCTCCTGTGGTCAAAATGGCCTCTGTTCGACTCCTTCAGTCCTTTCCATTGCTTCCATCCGCTACGAGCCTCTTCATCAACTCGACATTAAAAAGACCTTCTTGCGTGGTGATCTCGAAGGGGAAGTGTATATGGAGCAACCACTTGGGTTTGTTGCTCAGGGGCAATCCTCTACCATGGTTTGTCGGCTTCACGGGTCTCTTTATGGTCTTAAATAGTCTCCTCAGGCTTGATCCAATAGATTCAGTACTATAGTGAAATAGTTTGGTTTGATTCGCAGCGAGGTTGACCACTCTGTATTTTACCACGATTCGGCCCAAGGATGCATTTATTTGATTGTTTATGTGGATGATATTGTTATAACTGGTAGTGATCAACATGACATACTACAGGTGAAACAACATCTATCTCATCACTTTCAGACTAAATACCTTGGTAATCTTCGTTATTTCATGGGTATCGAGGTAGCTCAATCTAAGGATCTCCTAGTTATTTCAGATTATGTTATGGATATTCTAATAGACCAGATTATTGATTGCCAAACCATTTGACACTCCTATGGATTCAAAATTCAAACCTCTACCTGATCAGGGGAGTCACTATTAGATCCAAGGAGATAAATGAGATTGGTTGGGAAATTAAACTATCTTACAGTCACTCGTCCAGACATTTGTTTTCCAGCCATTGTGGTAACTGGTAAGCCAATTCTTAAATTCTCCTTGTCAGGACCATTGGGATGCTTTGATACGGATCCTGAAATACATTAAAGGTTCTCCAAGAAAAAGTTCTCATTTGTGAAGACAAAGGACATACTCAATAGTTGGTTACTCAGATGGTGATTGGGCAGGCTCACCCATTGACAGGCGATGCACTTTTGGGTATTGTGTACTCATTGGAGGAAACATGATATCTTGGAAAAGTAAGAAACATAGTGTGGTTGCAAGATCCAGTGCAGAAGCCGAATACATGGTCATGACATTAGTGACTTGCAAACTCATTTGGTTGAAACAGTTACTCAAAGAACTTCAATTTGAAGAGACTATGCAAATGACACTAATCTGTGATAATCAAGCGACATTGCATATTGCCTCTAGTCCTGTTTTTTCATGAGAGGACTAAACACATTGAGGTAGATTGTCATTTCATTAGGGATAAGATCCAATCTAGAGACATGTCCACTATCTTTGTCAACTCCAAGAATCAACTGGCAGATGCTTTCACCAAATCCGTGAGAGGTCCTTGGATTGGTCATCTTTGTAACAGGCTCGGTGTATATGATTTATATGCTCCAGCTTGAGGGGGGAGTGTTGAAAATATGATTAGGATATTTGTAATTATTATAGACTTATTGTATAGGTATATCGTATCATGTAAATATGAATATAATTTCAATATTTATTTTGTAATCAATTCATTAAGCCTATATAAAATGGACTTTTCTGTGTAGTTGAAACACACGGTTTTATGGTTCACCATCTTATCCACCTCTGTTTCTCTCTCTTTCAACACATGGAAATGGAGGGGAGGGGAAGGATTTTTTAAAACTTTTCTTGTTTGATTCAATTTTTTAGAGGGGAGTGGAATAGAGGAGAGCAAAATCCCCCCCCCCCCCCAAATCTCTTACTCAATTTTGCCCCCCTTCATTATTGGGTGGATTTCGAGGGGAAGGGAAGGGGTTTAAAACATATTAATGCATTGACTAAAATATCCCTAGTCATGTATTTTGAAATCCCTCCCCTCCATTAAAATCACTCCCCTTCTTTGAACCAAATATAGCCTTAGAGGAAGTATAGAAAGAAGAAAGGAGACAAAAAAAGTAGAATAGGGAGAACGACGTGAGGATAGAGAATGGTAAGAAAAGAAAACAATTTAACATAATGGAACAGTATATATTGAATAGTTAAATTCCAGAATTTTAGTAAGGTAGTGCATTAAATTTATAATTTCTGTTTCTCTATGCTGATGATGTCCGTCATTGTGCAATTAGTTTGTGTTTATTTTAATCTGTGATGTTTTTAGTATCTGACAGATATTTTTTCCCCAGTGTTTTGGTTCACAGTGGTGGTGTGCATGGTGGACATTATTATGCTTTTATAAGGCCGACTCTCTCTGAGCAGTGGTATGTATAATAGGGTTCATAGGTCTCAACTGTACATTGCCTTTTGAGCTACATGCTTTAGTGCATGGATGTGTTGAGGGTGGGGGGCCATGTTATAATACCTGCTTAAATGCTGACATTGCTGTATTCTTTAACTCTTTTTTTGTGGTTCTTGGAATATTTAGATATCATACATAACTAGTTACACAACATATATTTGGTGAATGCACATTGTTTCATTCTTTTCAGATTATCACAGATTATGTTACAAGAATCTATTTGTCACATGGAGGGAGTGCTGAGAGGTGTTGTGGGGGAGTGGAGACGTGTGAGAAGTAAATTATGTAGATGTTGTGACTTGTGATGCATGAACAGTTTGGCAAATACAAAACTTGAACATGTTTGATATTGTGTAAGGTTATCATGAAAGTTACAGAATTCAGCTGTTTGTACTGATCCAGCACAAAAAATAATTAACAATTACTATATGACATAAATTTCCGAGTCTAACATGGTTTAAACTTTATTTTCATCTGCAGGCCTGGTAAGTTGTGAAATCAATTTCCCAACTTTTTAGAGAAAAATAGTTATCTGTATTCTTTACATCACAATTCTCAATACCGTGGAAATGAGTTATTTACATTACATCTTGATATGCTTATTTTAAATATAGGGGGAAGTGGAGAGTATTTTTGTTACAATGATGGAACCTTCATAATCACTTTCACTTTATTTCAAACAAGACGCATGCTTGAGTAATGCCTGGCTGCTTCTTTTCTAAGGGGGACAAACTGAACATATGGATATCCTTGATTTATATCCATTTTCTGATTTATTAACTTTTTTCCATGTTTTATCATAGCAACTGTTTAGCTACCTGCAGCAGTACATTGATTGCATGAAGAGTATGTGCTAAGTGATATTTGAAATGAAGTTTTTGCAGGGTTAAACAATTAGAAGGCTATATTTGTTCCTTTGGCACTGTCGATTGTATTTGGTGATCTATAATTGAATAATTCTATTAACGGGCTTCACCTTCTTTTTGTTATTTTGAATTGCTTTTCTTGGTGACTATCTGAGCCCTTCACTGCATGATTTGATTGAATATCTGACTGACTCTCAGGTACAAATTTGATGATGAGAGGGTGACAAAAGAAGACATTAAACGGGCATTAGAGGAGCAATATGGTGGTGAGGAGGAGGTAATTATTTTATTGCCATTGGCTGTGGCATCTGATGCCTTTAAGCATTTAAATATTTACTTATTAATGATTGAACCACTTGTATTTAAACAGTTACCACAGACAAATCCTGGATTCAATAACACTCCTTTTAAATTCACCAAGTATTCAAATGCTTATATGCTGGTGTATATTCGTGAAACTGACAAGGACAAAATAATATGCAATGTGGATGAGAAAGACATCGCTGAACACTTAAGGGTAAGCTGCTATTCTTATGTACTTCAGGACTCAAAGTAAAGCAAGCTAAGTCAAATAGCAACATGTTTGTCATCTGCAATTCTGAATGCGATTCTAAGTTCTAACTTTCGGACAAAATTAGATGGCTAATTTATTTTATGATAGATCTTAGAAAGCATGTCATGATCAGATATTGAAATCAATTTGCTGGCTGTTCTCAACTGAGCTTGGTTTATCGTTGGCTTTTTTTCTCTTTCGAATTTGAACTCTGCATAGATCAATAATTTTTTTTTTTTAAGAGATGGTCCTTATGAGCAGTTGGAACCAAAATCAGGCGAAACTCAGTTGGCTGCTGTGTTTTTTTTTTTTTTTTGTATTATTTCTAATGTTTTATATTGGAAAATTTTCACCTGAGTTTGTACAATGGATTAATACAGGAGAGGTTGAAGAAAGAACAGGAAGAGAAAGAGCACAAAAAGAAAGAAAAAGCAGAGGCCCACCTTTACACTATTATAAAGGTTCGTAGTTTCTGACTTGCTTTTCTAGAATTCAGTATTGTTTGTGTCTTTACAAAGATGCTTTGGAGTTGCAATTGTATTTATACATTACTGATAACATATGTTGCTTCTTAGGTGGCACGTGATGAAGACCTTGCAGAGCAGATTGGAAAGGATATATATTTTGATCTTGTAGACCATGATAAAGTGAGGAGTTTCCGTGTCCAAAAGCAGATGTCTTTTAACCTTTTCAAGGTATCATCATTAATCACATACAAAACAATTATTTGTAGGACAGTACTAAAATATGAAACTTGTGATGCATTTGTTGGAAGAAAATAATATATATCACACGAATCTTTGTGGTCTCAAGTTTTTCTAATATGTAATTTATAATTTAATTTATAAAGTTATTGATGATTGCTCATTTGCTCAACAGCTGCTCCATGCTCATTTTCTAATGTTTGATTTTTATGTTCTTTTGCTAATCTATGATATGCAGGAAGAGGTTGCTAAAGAGTTTGGTGTACCAGTTCAATTTCAGCGCTATTGGCTGTGGGCAAAGCGTCAAAACCATACCTACCGCCCTAATCGGCCATTGACACACATTGAGGAAGCACAGTCTGTAAATTTCTTATCTTGCTTGAAGAAAAAACAGCTTCATATCATGACTTTTTCCAATTCTGATCAGAGTTTTATGCTTTGATGGAGATGTTGGTTTTGTTAAAAAATGAACTCCTTTAACCACACGGTTATGTTTTCTGTTGAATATTTTTTATGGTTTATGTCATCTTTTCTTGACGGCTTGACCTTCTAATTTCATAGTTGTCCTGGCTGGTTGCGTTTTTAAGATTCCAATCGGGTTGGAGCAATAGTTACTATTGTTGGGTTATTTTTTGATCAATCTGCTTCGCATTCAGGTTGGACAATTGAGAGAGGTATCAAACAAGGTTCACAATGCAGAACTAAAGCTGTTTTTGGAAGTGGAGCCTGGGCTGGTATCATTTGTCTTATGGAAGTTGTATAATATTTTAATAACATGAAACATTAATATCCAAACAAAGTGCTGTTGACAATCTACATTATTATGTAGGATTCACGTCCCGTTGCACCACCTGACAAGACCAAGGATGATATATTACTTTTCTTCAAGTTATACGATCCTGAAAAAGAGGAGCTACGGTAGTCAAGTTTATTTTATTTTATTTTAACATATGTTAGCGTGTAAATGGAACAGGTTGACCTAACATGCATTTCTGTGATGGCAGTTATGTTGGAAGGCTCTTTGTGAAGAGTACTGGTAAGCCGTCAGAAATTTTAACGAGGTTAAATGAAATGGCTGGTTATGATCCTGATGAAGAGATTGGACTTTATGAGGTTAGTTTATGTTGTTTCCTTTATTATTTGTCAGCTGTAACTTCATGATAATTTTGTGATTGTAGTTCATCATTGTTGATGACTTGGTCTCAAGCAGCATGCTTCTTTACCTGCTAAGCTTGAGTCAAGCAGTCATGGTTTCAGTTGTTTAGTAACCGGTGATTGACGACAAATAAAGTGCATCATGCATTCATGCTACATAAGAATTTATCTTTCCAGCATAAGTCTTACTAGAAGGGAGCTGACTTTTAGTTGTGATGGCATCTCCAGTTTCTGATCTCGACTAGTGAGTTCAATCATTTTGCAGAGTGAATTGATGGTGCCTATTGTTGTGCAGGAAATTAAGTTTGAACCAAATGTCATGTGTGAACCTATTGACAAGAAATTAACATTTCGAGCAAGCCAGGTAAATTGTATAAATGGTGGTATACATTGAGTTGCTGTATACGTGGTTGGCATATTGACCTGTTTTTGTATTTCAGCTAGAAGATGGAGATATTATATGCTTTCAGAAAGCTCCTGCTATGGATAGTGAGGAACATGTCCGCTATCCAGATGTGCCTTCATACTTGGAATATGTGCACAACCGCCAGGTATTTTCTTTTTGTGATGCATTTGTTTGATTTGATGTGATGCAAAACATGACACCTACCGGTTTATTCACTCATGTTATTATGTCTAAATTATTTTACTTTCTCACTTCCCCGTGCACATGCATGTATGTATATGTATTTGTAACCAATAGGACTTGCAATTTATCGTTATGTTTATTTTTTCAACTGTCAGCTGAAATTTTATCTCTAATTGATGTATTTTAGGTTGTTCACTTTCGGTCTCTGGATAAACCTAAGGAAGACGACTTCTTCCTGGAGATGTAAGCATATTGGAACTTATTGGAGTAAATCATTGTTTAATACTACTGAAGTATTTCAATTGAGAGAACATGCAAGTATGTATCTGTTATTGTGCTTAGAATTGCATCCTTATCATATACTCTATGTATATTGACTTCTAGGTCAAGGCTCTATACATATGATGATGTGGTGGAGAGAGTAGCTCAGCAACTTGGTTTGGATGACCCATCCAAAATTAGGCTTACCCCACACAACTGCTACTCTCAACAACCGAAACCACAGCCTGTTAAGTACCGAGGGGTGGAACATTTGTCTGATATGCTGGTTCACTACAACCAGGTAGCTATTGTTCTATCCTTCCTAATTCTCTTACTTAAAAACAAAACATCTTATTCCTTTCTTGTATGTCAGACTTCGGATATATTATACTATGAAGTACTTGACATCCCTCTGCCAGAATTACAAGGTTTGAAAACACTGAAAGTTGCTTTTCACTATGCTACCAAGGATGAAGTGAGTATGGCGATCTGATTCTCTTTTGGTTCTCATCTAGATTTTTTTCCCCTTAACCCTTCTGTTTTACTTCTTTGATTGTTTATTCAGGTGATTATTCATACCATCAGACTCCCAAAGCAGAGCACTGTGGGGGATGTCCTTGATGATCTTAAGTCAAAGGTGGCTTTGCTGGATTTATGCTTTGCTTCATTAAAGTACCAACATTGTATAAAGCTACTTACGCAACACTGCAATCACTACTACACACAACTTGCACCTGGCTACATTAGAGTTTAGTGGGAAAAAAGAGTGGAGCCATGTTTGCCGGTTTTGTGCAGTTGTAATTGCAGTGTTGTGTAAGTAGCAGTTTTCGGAAATAAAGTGGCCAACTTTTCCTCCATTTATACTTTTTCACGTTCGTTAATTCAATATTTTATGCTCACTTTAACTCTTATTATAGGTGGAATTGTCTCATCCTGATGCTGAGCTTAGGTTGCTCGAAGTGTTCTATCATAAGATATACAAGGTGTGGAGTTACATCTATGTTAAATGCTCTGTTTTTATTACTATTCGTAATTATTTTTCAGACTAAATTATTTGGGAATCAGGATTAATTATATTAAATTTAATGTTGACTTGTGATCCTCCAATTGCTTGTGTTACTGCTATTGGACAAACATTTTTCTCATTGAAATTCATTCCATCCTGCCTCTGCCGGTGCAGGTCTTCCCTCCCAATGAAAAGATTGAAAACATTAATGATCAATATTGGACATTACGTGCAGAGGAGGTAGCAATCTCTCTCTCTCTCTCTCTCTCTCTCTCTCTCTCTCTCTCTCTCTCTCTCTCTCTCTCTCTCTCTCTCTCTCTCTCTCTCTCTGCGTGTGTGAGTGCGCTAGAAAAGGAAGAGATAGCTTTCTGTCTATGAAGTGTTCCTGCTTTTATTGACTCAAAATAGTGGAAGCAGCTGGATTTTCTGAATATTTAATTACACCTATTTTGGTAGTTTCTCTTATTAAATGAGGCTCTTTTGTGGTTGTATAAAAAATTTACAGGTTCCGGAAGAAGAGAAAAATCTTGGTCCTCATGATCGTCTAATCCATGTGTATCATTTTACTAAAGACACGGCTCAGAACCAGATGGTAAGCAGTTTTGGTTTATTCCTTTTTACTTTGTACAGTTCATAGTATTTTGTTGTCTTCCATACTTCGAGTTGATGTTAATTGTTCACCAAAGCTTTTGTACCTTTGTTTTGTGTCTGTGTACAGCAAATTCAGAACTTTGGGGAACCCTTTTTCTTGGTCATACATGAAGGTGAGATGTTGGCCGAAATTAAAGTGCGAATACAGAACAAACTTCAAGTTCCTGATGACGAGTTTGCCAAGGTATTTCCTCTTTCTGTTTTGTATGTGAATATTAGTTTTCCTCCTTTTCGAGTAGTTTTGTTGAGTGATGGTTGTTTCATTGAGTAAATATTGATTTGTCTATTGGATGTTAGTTTACCTAATTTTGTTATTTTCCTGGTTTGGCCAGTGGAAGTTTGCTTTTTTCTCATTAGGACGTCCTGAGTACCTTCAGGATTCTGACATTGTATCCAGTCGTTTTCAGGTGCATTCATTTGTACTTCAATTGTTTTTTTTTAAATAAAATTCAATTGATATTAAGTAACATTTTCATTTGTTTGAAGTATGTTTACATTGTCCTTTTGTTGTATCTTGTGATAGAGAAGAGACGTTTACGGTGCTTGGGAGCAGTATCTTGGATTGGAGCACACTGACAATGCTCCTAAAAGAGCTTATGCTGTTAACCAGGTTAGTAACTTTGCTGGCAAGAACAGATTTCTTAAGCACATTTTTGATATTTGTTTGTTTGGTGGTTGTCCAGTATATTGTTACTACTGGGTTTTAGACTTTTAGTTGAGGTTAGAAAAAACTTTGGTTTGTTACACCGTTCCAAATTATGTGTTTTGTTTTCAGAATCGCCACACATTTGAGAAGCCAGTAAAGATTTATAATTAGGAAACCAGTATTGATGAGTCCCCTTCCTGCGTGGGATGAATTTGGCATTCTTCTACATCTATGGGCTTTGTTAAAACAGGGAAAATTGCAAAAAGCTGCTCTGTATAGGCAACTAGTGAAATCAGCAATTGAGGTGGTGTCTGCAGGTTTTATATTAAAATTGTGGTATGTAATTCTTTCTGTCGACGGAGTGACATTGCTCTCAACACTTTGTATCTGCCGACCACAGTCCCTACCCTAGAGCTTTTTACTACTTCCGTTTTTCTTTGGAGGTTCTTGAAGTTGAGGTCATTGATCATCTTCACTGCACTTGTATCAGTACATAAGATTTTTGGATTAGCGAGTGTATACAGGGTATAGTTGGTTGACTTTTTGTCATTTTCGTGATTGCTTCCAGATTTTGTTCAGGTAGAAGATGGCTGCAACATGGCGTAGCGATGTTTATGTAATGTTGTATAGGAGACTTGCCAGCCTCCACATAACTATTAACATAAAATTTAGCATTATGCATCACCATTAAATCTATTTCTTGTGGCTGTTTCATATTTTTTTTGGGGGGGTGGGGTGGTTGGGGCGGTTTCTTTCTGCCGAGTAGATAGGCCTAAGACATGATAGGAAAGGAATATCCGTTACCATTTACTTACGCTTTGTCACTTGATCAAAGAAACTTTTTGGTTAGCCAGCCCTTCCTATTTCTTCCTACTTTCATGTCATTAGATTTGGATAAACAGCCCAATGAAGTGTTTATTCATCTAGTTTTTTTAAAAAAATTAAAAATAATTTGTTTTCGTAAGCTTCTGTAACAAGCTTGTGGAAACAAGTTAAAAAAAACTTATAGAAAAGTTATAAATTATTTTCATAAGTCTAAATAAATTATTTATAAGTTTTTTCAGACGGATCATTAGAAAGAAAACCTGCTTGTATAAAAATAGGGTCCCATTTCCAAGACAAAGCCAACTTATGCTGATCAGAGCAAATAAATCTAGGAGCTAAGTACGCATCACTTCAACTACGTCAGTCACAGGGTGGAGCGTTAAAATCCTATTGCTGCTGACGTGATAAATCAATAATAATACTGGAAGCATCCTCAGTTATTGGTCCCCGGAAAAAGTAAGACAATATAGGGCTCACATCAAGCAAGTAGAAAATGCTGTCTGATTAGTTGGAGGGCTTTGTTAAGGGCACCCCTAAAATTATTAAGGACATTTTTATAAACAGTGCATTTATTAAAATACTCTCTTAAAATATATTTTTTTTGTCATTTGGTTCACTCGTAGTATGCTATTTGCGAGGGAGAAAAATGTTTGTACTCTCATAAATATAAATATAATATTTGTAAGAGTTATTTTTTGAGAATTGTTCACTCGCAAATATGATATTTGCGAGTAAAGCAAGTACTCGCAAATTATACGTGACGCTCGTAAATTAGATATTCGCGAAAGAAGGTAAATTTTTACAAATTAGGTATTTGCGAGAGTGCAAATTTTTGCACATTCGTAAATATCTAATTTGCGAGTGATTTTTTTGTTTACACTCGCAAATTAGGTATTTGCGAGTGTACAAATTTTTGTACTCTCGCAAATAGCTAAATTGCGAGTGATTTAAAAATTTTTAATCCCTCGCAAATTAGTTATTTGCGAGAGTACAAAAATTTATACACTCGTAAATACATAGTTTGCTAATGAAAAAGATATTTACGAAAATGCTATACTTATTTGTAAGAGAATACTTAGTGGGGGTGTTTTGGTGGGGATATTTTGATAAATACACTGTTCATGAGGGTGTCTTTAGTAATTTGGGACGTACCCTTAACAAAGCTCTTAGCCGGACGATTAGCCTTTTAAAATTCGTACTGAAAGAGAAAGTAGAAATGTTGCAAGAGGCACAATGGATCCCCTTATGTGGATAAGGGAAATGTTTTTTGGACAATAAAATGGGATAATATGTTCTCTTTGTTTTTTGATGTATTTTTGAATTGCGTGTATATAAAGAAGATAAAAAGTAAGTGAGAGATATAGATAAATATATACGATGTCACGTACGATATCCAAAATTTAATGTTAAAATAACATAACTCTTTGTGAAATAAGTTCTTTTCACATTTTTAAATTTTGATACAGACAACACAAAAAAAAAAAAAGCACAGCACGAATAATGCTTTATTTTTTAAGATATTTTTTTAGATCATAGAGGAAACTGTTGAAAAATTTAAAAGAGCTGCACTAAATACAAAATAATTCCTAATTTTGCAAGAGATATTTTCAAAAATGATAACAAAAGATTTTTGTTAATTGAATTTAGGATTTAATTGGTATGTATTTTTAGTGTGAAAGATTTTTTATACTGTTAATCAATCCTAAATTGACACATCATTATCGAAATGTTTGTCTTATTCTAACTAGTAATTACTTTAAAAATCATTCATATCATGATTTATAATTAATTGATAATATAAAAGATTTTACATTGATAATACATATCAATTAAAATACTTTGACAATTTCGCGGCGAGGGGACGGGAAATATCTAAACAATACGTGTTTTGTATTATTTTTTTTATTTTTTTAATATGTTTTAGTTTTTATTTACTTATTTTTATATTTATCCAAAAGTTGTGTTCTTTTTATTCACTTTTATATCATACTAATATATTTTAAAAAAACTTATTTTATTTTTGGAAAAAAATTCAAGTCTCACATTAA
Organism: Ammopiptanthus mongolicus; assembly: GCA_039655645.1. Taxonomy (NCBI): domain Eukaryota; kingdom Viridiplantae; phylum Streptophyta; class Magnoliopsida; order Fabales; family Fabaceae; genus Ammopiptanthus; species Ammopiptanthus mongolicus. Next base: position 6,074,346 of record CM077348.1, read on the forward strand.
TCAGAGATAATGTCTAATAAGAGCTTTTAAAGCTAGTGTAATTCTTATCTCTCAAACTAGCTTTTGAAGTTGAATTAAGCCTAAAGCCCAAATTCTAAAATGATATCACAACTGTCCTAGATTCATTGTTGGGTCATTGACTCATCCACCATATTATCCATATACCAAACCCAGTAGTGCTGGGTGTAAGGGGATATATTGAAAAAAACTTGAATCTCACATTGATTAGAGATAATGCATAATAAATGCTTATAACGCTTAAATAATCATCACCGTTTGAATTAATTTTTTTGAGTAGAATTAGACTTTGATCCCAAATTCTAAGACTTCATTTATAAAATGTATAAATTTATAAAATATTTTAGCCATATATGCTAACAACATCTAAGGTGCTCCCACGTTTTTTGGGAACCACTAAGCCTCTAACTTCTTTTCCATACTTAATTCATTCATTTTTTTTTTAGTAAATACTAAATCTAGTTCCTAAAATTATAGGGTTGTATCAACTTAATCCCTCATATTATCAATATTTCAAAATGATCATTGAAATTGTAAAATATTAATCAGGTTTGTCCCTCATTTGGATTCCTTAGCGAAAGCATCCTTAACATTATTTACTTAATTTTAAATGCATGCCTGACATTACTAACTTAATGTTATTATAGTTCATGCAAATATCAACGAAGGGACAAATCTGATTAACTTTCAGCAATTCTCGGGATCATTTTGGAATATTGATAATGTGAATGACTAAGTTGATACTATTCTATATTTTTAGGGATCAAATTGGGTATGTATGGACTAATCTTTGTTAGGAAACTGTTTGGCACACAAGAGTTCTTTTTTTTCAATCAGATTTTTTTTATATATAAAAATCAGAATTCGAACTCCGTAGAATTTGTTTAAGGTGTCGGAATTTCTTATCATTCGCCGGTTGGCCACTTTTTGTCAGTGGCCACTTTCTTCATATTCTCTGTGTTTTTCTTTTGTTTTGCTGTTCGACGGCGTTGGTAGCACTTTGTACTTGGATGCGTAAACCCGTCTCGCCATTGTTCTTACTCTTCCTTCAACCAAAGGTTACAGTTTCTTCTTACTTGCTATTCCTTCAATTTCAATTTTGGGTTTCGTAGTTTTGTTAAAAAATGTTTTGTTTTTGTTTGCTATATCTTAAATGCAACCTTTACTTTCTTCCATCGTTTGTTAACCACATACATTTTTGCATCCAATTGTGTGTGCTTTCAGAAATATATTCATTTTATTAACATTTTCGTCCCAATTTGACAACTTTTTATATTCAAGAGAAACAAGGTATAACTGAATTGCTTTGTATATTATTATCAGCACCACTGGTCACACTTTTATACAAGTTTTACATAATAAGATCCATGCCTAGAATTAAGTACAGACATATACAAAATCGGCAATAAAATAATTCTCTATCAATTACAATAATTAACAAATTATTTGGGAGAATCCTTTCCTTTAACACTCCCCCTCAAGATGGAGTGTATGTTAATGACACCCAACTTGCTGAGTAGCGTTTGGAACTGTTTTGAACTCAATGGTTTGGTGGACAAATTGTCTAGTTGGCTTGTACTCCGAATATAAGCCATCTGCACTGTCCTTCTTTGAATCTTCTCATGTACCAAATGACAATCAACTGCTATGTGCTTCGCCCCTTCATGAAACACCGGATTTGAAGCAATATGTATGGCAACCGGGTTGTTGCAAAACAATGTAACTGGTTGTGTGTGAGTCATCTTCAACTCTTTCAATATATTTCTCAACCAAGTAATCTCACAACAAGTATTGGCCATGGAATGGTATTATGCCTCTGCGCTTAACCGGGCACAGTATTTTGCTTTAGTTTGCCAAGATATTTTTATTGGAAAAGGAGATAACATGGATATTTTTGCAAAAGATTTCCAAGACGTTGATGCCAAAGACCAAGGGCTATGGTTTGAACAGAATTACATGATCCATTCCCTGCTTGATTGAGATAGTAGAGTCCTCTGCTCAATTCCCCTCCCAATCATCTTCCCCGATCGTAAGTCCTCTATGACACAAAATTGTCTTAGAGTGGGGTATTAATATAGAATGAATCCAAGGCTTGCTTGCTAATGGAAATTAAATTGAAGAGAAAAAGTGGTACACACAAGACATTATCAAGGATAAAATTGGAAGAGAAAACAATCTTGCCAGCATGTGTGACTTGTGCAGATGAGCCATTTGGTAACTCAATAGTATGATTTTCAGCAGAGTTTGAATAAGTGAGAAGGTTGGAGCTACCAAGAATGTGGTCAATAGCACAACTATCCAGGATCCAAATATTTTTCTTTCCATTTTGAATAAATGAAAACGCTTTACCTGAGAGCTCATCATGTTTTAAATTGTTACCATGTTGATTGGCTATAGAGATCTTGTCCGTGTTTTTGTTCAACATATTCAGGATCTGTTTGCATTCTTCGTGAGAGAAAGGGAAATTTGAAGCCATGTTCTTGTTGTCTGGTATGAAAGTTATGACTTGATTGCCTTTGGAGGGGCTAGATTCTCCTTCAGCGACTTTTCTTTTGCGGTGGAATTCATATAGATGTCTTTTCTAACTGCCGTAAATGCATTTCTGATGGGCTCAACAATTCTCAGTGTTGTGGTTGGTTCTGTTGCACTTATTACATTTGAGACACCCTTTTCTGGATCTGATTCTCGTCTTGCATTCTTTACAGCGAAAACAACAGCCGCAGTTGGTGTTAAGACCTTACCTTTCAAGACCTCCATTTATTTTTCATGGCGTAAGACCAGTGCATACGCTTTGTTTACAGTTGGCAATGTCTCCAACAAGGTGTAGCTACGAACCGTAGCGATCGACTCATTCAATCCCTTGAGAAACTTCATGTTTTTCTGGGTATCTAGGTATGAGTTGAGTCCTTTTGTTGCTCCACAATTACAAGCAGGAATTGAACAAAGTTTGTCGCACTCATCCCAAAGTCCTTTTAATTTTGTAAATTAGGAACTCAGTCATGCTATCTTGTACAAAGTCGCGAATCTCGTTCTCCACATGGAAGAGTTGAACAATATTCACTTGAGAAAAACGCTCCTGCAACTCCAGCCACATGCTATGCGCGTCTTTGCAATTGATAACACTTCATCAATTTCTTTTGACATTGATCCCAATAGCCATGTCTTGACTAAATTATTGCAGTCCATTGCAAAATTTCATCAGGATTGTTCTCCTTTGGTTTCGAGATCAATCCATCAACGAGGCCGATTTTGTTTTTGACTGTCAAGGCCATGCTCATGGATTGAACCCATGTGTTGTAGTTTTCTTCCACCAGAGGCTACCGCACAAAAACTGTGCCTGGTTGGTCTGAATGGTGGAGGTAAAGAGGGTGATTGGGTTGTTACCATTTAAGAATCAAAGCCATGCCTGGTTTAGTTGCTTCTTTACCATCTTCCATGGCAGTGTAGGCTAAGGTTTGCGTTACATTGAGTTTCTCAGATCAATGCTCTGATACCATTAAGAAAAACCAGGTATACAATTAAGTACAGACATGGACAAAAATAGGCAATAAATAATTCTCTATCAATTACAATAATTAACAAGTTATTTGACATGATCCTTTCCTTTAACAAGTGGGATGAAAAGAGCATTTGTGGAAATTGAACCTCTTTACTCACTCTGCATATCTTAAGTTCTAAACTGAGCTGCTAACTGACTACTTGCTTTTATTATTAATGTTTATGTTTATTAGTTTAAAGATTACAATTTCTGCCTACTTTATTTTGCTTCAATTCTGGGTTTCTGTTGGTTTTTTATTGTGTGTGTGTGTGTGTCGGGCGGGGAGGGGGGTGGTTAAATGCTTCTCTTCATATGAATCCACCCCTTATTCACATGCATTGCATTTGCATCCATTTTTGCTACCGGAAGTATATTCCCCTTAGTAACATTGTGGTTCAAAGTTGAGGTGTTGTCTAAGTTGGACCTTCTCGAAAATGGTACATGATGCACCTTAAAGTGAATGAATCTAGTCCATTCATTATGCCACTTGGCATGTCTTCTTTTTCTTAGTTATTTTATTACTCAGACTTGTAAACTTGGTCAAAGATATTAGTATTTGCACATAAGCTGCTGTGTTGTTTGTATTTTCCCGTGAAAGTTCCTTTCTTTGTTCAGCAACAGAAATCCATGACTTTTTGGCTGGTCGGTTCCATGGGCTTTAGGCTCTTGTCACCTTCTCATGTTTCAGTCGCTTTCCATGGGTTTCCGTTTGGTCGCTCCTTGTCACCATCTCGTGGTTTTGATCAGTCAGTTTCCATGGGTTTCCAGCTCATCACCGTGCATCTTCCAAATCTGGTGAATGAAGTTGAGCGAGAGACGAAGGAGACCAAAAGGAGACGGAGGAGACCTTCGTAGGTTCAGGGGCTGAGTTTTGAGATGGAGGGTTTTTTTGTTACTTTTAAGTTTTGATTATAAAAAGAAACAAAAATAAAAGTTATTTTTTATTAGTTAAAATAAATATATTGTTTTTGCAAATACACAAATAGAAACACCAATAGTGCAAATACAAAAATCAAGAGCAACTGTTTGACTGATTTGACCAACTTTAATGTGTTGAATTTTCAACTCATGCCAAGTGGCATAATGAATGAACCATATTCATTCAGGTGCACCATGCACCATTTTGGGGAAGGTGCAACATAGAATGCACCCAAAGTTGATACTTCTTTTTTATATGAAGTGATGGGTTTTTTTAGGGGGATCCGGTGCCCCATGAACGTCATGGTAGCAATGGTAATTATCTTTCTGCATTTGGACTTCAGGATTGATGTACCGGGGGGGATGGGTTAAATGCTTCTCTTCATATGAATCCACCCCTTATTCACATGCATTGCATTTGCATCCATTTTTGCTACCGGAAGTATATTCCCCTTAGTAACATTGTGGTTCAAAGTTGATACTTCTTTTTTATATGAAGTGATGGGTTTTTTTAGGGGGATCCGGTGCCCCGTGAACGTCATGATAGCAATGGTAATTATCTTTCTGCATTTGGACTTTAGGATTGATGTACTTTTTCTCTTAATGGTTGTTGACTGTGCTCTAGTATTAAAAAGGGGACAAATCAGAATTTCTTTTCATAGAATGAGTATAAAGAATATCTGCAACTTAAGCTAACCCAAGACTCTTCATCTTCAACCATTGTTACCCATAATGGTAATTCTATGGCTTGTCTTTCTAAATCTATGCCTGTTGGACCTTGGATTTTGGATTCAGGTGCATCCAGTCACATAACTGGTAATCCTTCTCTTTTCTCACAAATATCACCACTCAAATCACCCCACCTTATTACTCCTGCTAATGGTTCTAAGGCTAAGGCTATTAGCATTGGCATTGGTCAAGCTAAAATTGGTCCATCTATCACCTTAAAATTTGTCCTTTTTATACCAGGTTGTCCATTTAATATAATTTCTGTTAGTCATCTTACCCGTTCTCTTAACTGTTCAATAACTTTTGCATCTAATTCCTTCTCTATACAGGACCGGAGCACGGGACGCATGATCGGAGCAAGATTTGTATCACAAGGACTTTATTGTCTTCAATCTTCACCTTGCACAATATGTGCTGCTGCAAAATCACCTCACCTTCTTCATTGCCGCCGTGGTCACTCAAGTCTCAATAAATTCCACAAAATGGTACGTCATCTCTCTCATTTACAATCTCTTAAGTGTGAGTCATGTCTACTTGTAAAACATGTCCGCTCAACATTTCCAAGTAAAGTCAATAATAGAGTTGTCTCCTTTCATGTTGTTCATTCTGATGTATGAGGTCCAAGTTATGTCACTTCTATTTCTGGATGTAGGTACTTTGTTACTTTCCTTGATGATTTCTTAAGATGCACTTGACTTTATTTAATGAAAGATCGTTCATAATTGTTTGACATCTTTAGAAACCTTTGTAATGAAATTCTAACTCAATTTGGTCATACTGTTCGTATTTTGCGGAGTGATAATGCAAAAGAGTATTTTTTTGCATCCTTTAATTCCTTTGTGGCATCCAATGGAATGATACATCAATCCAGTTGTCCTCATACCCCACAACAAAATGGTGTGGCAGAAAGAAAGCACAATGAAATTGGTTGCCTCTTCATCCAAGAGAAGATAGTTTCTGGAGAAATTGTCACTCCATTTGTCGGCTCCAATGATCAGTTTATAGATATCTTCACCAAGTCCCTTCGAGGTCCTCGAAGCCATTATATTTGTAATAAGCTTGGAGTATTTGGCTTGTATATTCCAGCTTGAGGGGGAGTGTTGGAATTTGTAGAAGTGTTGGAATTAGTAGTATTTAATTATAGGATCATGTACTTGGTTCATGTACTTAGAAAATATCATACTTAGGAAATAGATCCTTAATTATTATCTTGTAAATGTAAGTTGCATTCAATTCCAAGTGTATATGAATATTCAGCTGGCTGAGTGCTAATCACTTAAGCAATTTCATCAAACCTTTGTCAAACTCTTTCCTAACAACTTAAGATGGTATCAAAGCTTATCCGAGATCCATCGAGCCACCCACAGACGTCCAATCCTGTAAACTTCACGTTCTAGATGTTCAGTCTTGGGCATGAGGGGGGTGGAGTCCCACATTGGATAGTGATATGGCCTGAATAGTGCTTATAAGTCGGGGGCAACCTTCACCCCTTGAGCTAACTTTGGGGTTTAGTTATGCCCAAACCCAAATTCTAAGACAGATAATAGATCAATAAATTTTTATTTGATTTTCTTAAGAGATATTCCTTATGAGCATTTGGAACCAAAATCTAGCCAAGCTCAGTTGGTTGCTGTCTTTTAGTTAATTTATTTATTTTGTATTATTTCTATTGTTTTATTTTGGAAAATTGCACTGAGTTTGTACAATGGATTACTACAGGAGAGCTTGAAAAAATAATAGGAAGAGAAAGAGCACAAAAAGAAAGAAATGGCAGAGGCCCACCTTTACACTATTATAAAGTTTCCTAGTTCCTGACTTGCTTTTCTAGAATTCAGTATTGTTTGTGTCCTTACAAATATGCCGTGAGTTGCTAAATCAAATTGTATTTGGATATTACGGATAGCATATGATGCTTCTTAGGTGGCATGTGATGACGACCTTCGAGAGCAGATTGGAAAGGATATATATTTTGATCTTGTAGACCACAACAAAGTGAGGAGTTTCCATGTCAAAAAGCAGATGTCTTTTAACCTTTTCAAGGTATCATCATTAATCACAGAAAAAACAATTATTTGTATGACATTACTGAAATATGAAACTTGTGATGCTTTTGTTGGAAGAAAAATATATATATATCACATTAAGTTTTTTGATTATGTAATTTATAATTTAATTTATAAAGTTAGTGATGATCGCTCGACAGATGCTTGTTTTCTTATGTTTGATTTTTATGTTCATTTGCTAATCTGTGATATGCAGGAAAAGGTTGCTGAAGAGTTTGGTGTACAGCTCAATTTCAGCGCTATTGGCTATGAGCAAACCGTCAAAACCATGTCTACCGCCCTAATCGGCCATTGACACACATTGAGTAAGCACAATCTGTAAATTCTTGATCTTGCTTGAAGAAATAAAACAAGGCTTCATGTCATGACTTTTTCCAATTCTAATCATTGAGTTTTATGCTTTGATGGATGTGTTGTTTTTGTTAAAACATGAACTCCTTTAACCACAGGGTTATGTTTTCTGTTGAATCTGTTCTGTGCTTCTTGTCATCTTTTCTTGACCTGCTAATTTCATAGTAATTTCATAGTTGTCCTGGCTGCTTGCTTTTTTTAGGATCATGATTCTCAGGCTGGAGCAATAGTTACTACTTACTGTTGTTGTGTAGTTTTTTGACAAGCTCATTATTTTTCTCAATCTGCTTCAGATTGCAGGTTGGACAATTGAGAGGTGTCAAACGAGGTTCACAATGCAGAGCTAAAGTTGTTTTTGGAAGTGGAGCTCGAGCTGGTATCATTTGTGTTATGGAAGTTGTATAATATTTTGATAGCATGAAACATTAATATCCAAACACAGTCCTGTTGACAATGTACATTATTATGTAGGGTTTACGTCCCATTGCACCACCTGACAAGACGGAGGATGATATATTACTTTTCTTCAAGTTATTTGATCCTGAAAAAGAGGAGCCATGGTACTCAGTAATTTTTTTATTTTAACATGTTGGCGTGTAATATGGTACTGGGTTGACATAGCATGTATTTCCCTGTGATGCCAGTTATGTTGGAAGGCTCTTTGTGAAGAGTACTGGTACGCCATCAGAAATCTTAACGAGGCTAAATGAAATGGCCTGTTATGATCCTGACATAGAGATTGGACTTTATAAGGTTGGTTTGTGTTGTCTCTTTTAATATTTGTCAGCTGTAACTTTATGAAAATTTTATGATTGTATCGTTGTATGGTCTCGAGCAGTATGATTCTTTATCTGCTAAGCTTGGGTCAAGCAGTTCTGGTTTCACTTGTTTAGTAACCGGTGATTGATAACAAATAAAGTGCATCATGTTACATAAAAAATTATCTTTCCAGTAGAAGTCCTAGCATAATTGAGAGGACTTTTAGTTGTGATGGAATCTTCAGGTTCTGATATCGACAAGTGACTTTATTCATTTGGCAGTAGTGAATTGACTGTGCTTATTGTTGTGCAGGAAATTAAGTTTGAACCAAATGTAATGTGTGAACCTATTGACAAGAAATAAACATTTCACGCAATCCAGATAAATTGCATACATGGTTATACATTATTGAGTTGTTGCATCATTGGTTGGCCTGTTGACTTGTTTTTCTATTGCAGCTAGGAGATGGAGATATTGTATGCTTTTAGAAAGCTCCTGCTATGGATAGTGAGGAACATGTCCGCTATCCAGTTGTGCCTTCATACTTGGAATATGTGCACAACTGCGAGGTATTTTCCTTTTATGATGCATTTTGTTTGATTTGATGTGGTGTGATGCAAAACATGAAACCTACCCGTTTATTTTACTTTCCCCTTTGCTCATGCATGCACATATGTAAGTATGAGGAAATCTGAGAAATATATGATAATATCTTTTTTATATCTTTACCTAAACCTTCAATGATCATTGGGTTTGACCGAATCATGAACCTTGTGCATGAAAAAAAAAGTGGTTCCCATAATGAAATCAGAATTAGATGGTTATCTTGAGGAAGGGTTTTTATACCTGAAGATAATAATATCTTAGTGCTTTGGAGTGGTGGAGGGACAATAGCTTAAGATTTAAGATTTTATCAAAGTTGGCTGCTGATATACTACATATTTGATAGGTACCCAGTAATTAAGGGAAGAAATATAAAGAAAAGTATGTATTATTGATGAACCTCAGCCTGTAACAAGGTGCTATAGAGCTGCATAAAAGGAGAAAAATAGTAACAGATAGCCTAAGCAAATTAAAAGAGTGCCTAGTCTCTCCCAAATCCCAAGTCCAATTCTTGCCTACCTCTCACAATGACTCACTTTCCTATCATATACTGGGATCCCTTCCCTCAGCTACACGCACAGCAGGTGCAGCCCTTCACATTCTCTCTCTATCCAGGTCAGCAGTTAGTTATGCTGGCCAATATCAGGTGTACTCTCAGGTGCAGCAATCACCCCTGTACCCTCAAGTGTGTTTTTCTTCTTTTTCCACTTCTTTCTAACATAATACTTAAGGGGCCTAATTGGTTCTGGGTCCGCAACAATATTTCATTCTCAATTGTGGCATCGAAGTCCACATTTAGTGCTAGAGGAAGAGTTATTGATGAATTTCTTTCTAAATTGAATGAGGAATCTACTGAAACACTCATTTTTTGTGAGGTTTGGGTTCGTCATAAGTATGGTTTGAAGAGAAAGTTTGGAACAAATCGTTTCATTAAAAGCCAAAACACAAAAAAAAAAAAGAGGGGGAAGGGGGATATTTAACTTCTCACTTGAGAAGCTTCTTAAAAAAATATAGCCACCCACAATTCCTTTCTATACCTCCTTCTTCCGTCTTCTCATCTCTCCCTCCATCTGGTTTCATTTTCTTCCGATTTCAAGCAACATTGTGAGATTATGGTACAAATCTTGAAGCTCCACCTCTTTCTTTTTGGGAAGCTAAGTGGTAGTGATTTTTGGGTTATGGGTTGTGCTCTCTGGAGGAAGAAAGGTGCCCACTCCATGAAGCCACACATTTAGGCTCTTCGAGATCTGTCAGCCAGTACCTGTCTGCTTCCCTTGGAGTTTGGTGGGAGCAGATTAGTTGGTTCTTTATATTTGTGGGTGGATGATAATTACTGCGGCATGTTTTAAATATTTGATAATTATTATTTCTAATTATCTTGTTATGTTAAAATTGTTTTTGCAATTATTTTGGGGAAACATGCCTTTGGTATTTAATTCTAATTATTCCTGAATATTTTAAGGTTGTGAGTTTTTATTAAATGATTTTGATCATATCGGATATTTAAAAGGAGCACTTATTTGATAGTAGTTGAAGTTAAAATATGAGATTGTGGATTTTATTCTTGAAAAGTTTGATACAATTGGAAATGATTTGAGAGTTGTGATTTGGGGGATTCATGTTAGAATTCCGTAGCCGTTAGCGGGAGTAACGGTCTAGGTGCACCTAGTTATATGATTCCGGGAGGAGAGGGCTATCCGTTAGATGGAGCCGCCCTAGGGGAGAGGCTACTCTTAGTAGGAGAGGGCTATCAGCAAGATGGAGCTACCTCAGGTTTTTTGGTTTTAGTTCATGGTGTTTGTTATGTCCTTACTGAGTTTGTGTGACTAACCCTTCTTATTTTTTTCATACAGATTCTTAGGCAGCTAAGTAGTTGACTGCAAACAACTTCAAATCGTTCAGACAATGTCGATTTTTTGTGTTAGACCCTTTTTTGTTGGAGGCCTTTTTGATGTAGTTGGAACTTTTTTCACTCTGTAGCTATAAGAAACTAGTACTAGATTCACTTTTGAGTTGTATTATTGATTTAAATTCTGAACTTGATATATTTTCTGACTGAGAACTCTTGGATGATAATATGAATATTTAGCAGGTGTTTTTTATTTTTGGGATGTTGGAATTATAAGGGAAACTTTTCGAAATTTTTGGTAAAATTATGAAAGTATCATTTTTTTTACAAGTATGTTATGATGTTTAATAGGCTTACCAAACTAGGAATTTGAATCTGCGCACCGATCACGACTTAGATATTCGGGTCATGACAAAGTTAAAGGTTCAAACTTTTTTCTTTTGAAAATTTGTCTTTTCTAAGTGTTTGGCCTAACTTATTTTGAGCTTCTCTTCTCTTTGAAAGGAGAAATGGGGTCAAATACATTTCACTTAAAAGCTCTATAAAAAATAAGTAACTTATTTTTAACAAAGAAAAGTAACTTAGACAAAAAGTAAGAAGGAGCTTCTCCCAGCTTATACGGAGCTTTAAAGCTTTTACATAATGTACTACCTTTCTTCTAGCATGTGGCAAATAATAATTTTTTATCATCTAAAATCCACTTAACCGCCGTCACTATCCTTTCTTTCTTTTATTTTATTTTTCATGTACACAAAAAGTCATAGCAGGGTTTCATTGGATTTGGAGAGTGGTTTGGTGTGACTTTCTTTTTCTTTCTATAAAATATTGTATCACTTTAATATTTGATTTTTGTAATTTTTTTTAATCATAAAACAACCGTTTGTAAAAATATTTTGCCTTTTTATTGATAGATTTTATTATTATTTTTAAATATTTCATTTATTAAACATATGTAGAATTTTTGTAATTAGATACCTTATATTTTAATCTTAAATAAAACAAAAACTTAGAAGAAGTATAAAAAATAATTGTCAAATAACTTTTAGCTTGAAAGTAGTTTTTTCAGTTAAAAAAATGAAATTCCCAAATAGCTTTAGCTTTTATTTTTAAAGCTCTTATTTTTAACTTCTTCTTTAAAATAGTTTTTATGCTTGAAAAAAGTTGAACAAAACGTAACCTAATATTTGTTAAAATGTTCATCGTTAAAGATGATGTCCTAATAACGTGAATTATTTTCTTATTTTGAAGGCACCTAAGCAGCAAGATCATCTTGAATATTTGATGTGAAGTTTGTTAGTCGCTTCTGCTTGTTTTTTTTTCTTTTGGGAGGTTTCCAAGTCATTATATGCTGCTATTTGTTTTAAAATGTTTGACACCATTTTTGATTATTTGTATTGTTGTTGGATTGATCGATTTGAGGGCCTTACTCCTTTTTAAATTTGTCCAATGGTATGGGGTGGGATGAATTTGTGGCTTGGGGTCGGATGAATTTGTTGTATTATTGTTGGGTGATTAGGTATTGTTGGGTGTCCGATGTAATATGGATTTTTATTATGTTTTCCAATAATGTAGTTTGACTTATTTAAATTAGAGGGTCAAGATTCTTTCTATTTTTCATCAAAATGAGAACATCTATTACTATACTTTTGAGAGGGGAAATGAAATGAAGATTATACATATATAATAAAAAATATAATTTGCCTTGTAAAAAAAAAAGTATAATTTATTTTCTCAAAAACAGACAAATTGATTGGATCTTTTCCCCTTATTAGAATGTAAATATTCAAAATGGTTAGGCTTGGTCTTAAAAAATTGCCGATAACATTGTCGACACTCAAGTCTTGCATTTGGGGTCACGTTCCTTTTCCGCCTTAATTAGAAGCAATCTCATTCATTGGTCCCAAAAAAATGGAAAAGATATCATTGATCTCATATCAAGCAAATAGCGATGCATTCTGATTAGTTGCACAATCAACTTTTTAAAATTCCGACTAAAAGGGGAAGTGGAGCTGTAGAAAGAATGGATTCCTTCTCATATTACGTGGAAACTCCGCCTACTAACAAGTTGAGTTTAAACACAGATCCTTCTTTCATAAGCAAGGTAGTCAAGGGAGCGGCAATGATAACAGAGCCTTTAATAAATTTATGGGTCTTGCATTGAAAAGTATAACTTTTAAACTTTCAAAGTATTGAACATATCACTTTTCAATATAATTATTCTATTTTTGATTTCTTAATCAATAGTACCTTTAAGATACTGGTTAACATTTGCTTAAATTTATTGGGAAGAATCTCCTTAATTGCTTTATTGTCTTAGGTTCGGGCATTGTAAGACAGCTTCCACCTTGGTCTTGGTCTTATCCATCACCAATCCCTTACCTGAAACAGTGTGGCCAAGATAATCAATTTATTTCAAACCGAAGGAGCACAAGGAAAAATGGAGAAGCGCGTCATGGGTTACGGGTCATGGTTTTGAATGGGATTGGAGTCTTTTTTTATATAAGATTGGGCCTATGGATGGTATTCACCTCCTCTTCCTTCCTCCATTTTTTCCTGAAATTAAAATAAAATAAAATTAATAACTAGATTAAAAGTAATAATTGTCTACATATCAGGGACAAAAATATGTATTCTCACGGAGTGTTGATGATATAAATTGATAATATAAAGAACGAATTGAGCAATAATTTTAAACGTATTACGTTCGGAAATAATACCAACTAAGCTTACTCCATGTACCAGTATCCGTGCTACAAACCAAACGTACTGCATTCTTACTAAATTTTGCTCTGATGATGTCTCAAATGGAGGGAGGTTGTGCGGACTATCACACAATATCTGATGTCAGATATATTTAGTTTATTTTAATGAGGTTGGGTTCCTTGTGCTTCACATTCATATTTTTCATTTTTATTAAATTTATTACGCTTCATTCTTTTAAGGGTATTTATGTCATTTTGTAAATATATCTTTTTCTTTCCTTTCACTTTCTACACAACCAAATAAGAGGAGAAAAAAAATTTAGTTTTCTTTCCTTTCATTTTCTCTTAAACCAAACAACTAAATAATCATCTCATTTTCTTCTAATTTTTTTTTCTTCCTCCTCCTTTCCTTATAGCAAACAGAGGGCTAGTAATTTTGGTTAACACATTTTTACTTTCTCAAACCTCGATTTAAATGATCTATTGCATATCAGATATTAGAGATAAGATGCATGAAAGGTCATTATTGCCCAGGGTTGTTCTATATTCTAAATTATATAACATTTTCATTTGAGCTGCAGCGAGTCTTTAATGTGGCTGATAAGTCTAGCATGAAGAGGATTGCAATGGAGCAGCAGGTGAGTGAATTTGAGAGTGAACCGAGTAGAGCTAATAATAGATCTGTAGTATTTTACATGCTCTCAGACCCGGAGGTTTGCGGAATTAATTAATGGTCCGCTATCCTTCATATATATATATATATATATATATATATATATATATATATATTGCTTCTCTTCCCTTCAAAAGTTGATGTGGAATAGGAGAAATAAAAAATTTAATTAATAGAGTTATGACAGTTATGTTCCCTTCATTTATAATAATGTAGTAACTCTCAAACAAGAATAGCTAAGTTTCTGTTTTATTTTGCTTTTTTATAATATTCCAAACCAGGGGAAGACAGTTCAGTTGGTTTCATTCCTTCCTTTTCCATTCTTACCTTTTCATACTTGTTCTGCTCTATTCTATTAATAAAAAAATTCACATACAAGGTTAACGTTTTCTTCTATTATGCATGCATATATGCGAAAAGTCCTAAAGGGTTTATATTGTCAAGAGTTTTTATTATCTTTTGATCATTTGTATAAAATATAGTATAAACATAAAAAGCCTAAACTATAATCTTTATATATGCGTGAAGTAATTATCTATATATAAAAACTGAGCCCAATTCCCACCAATAGTGTTTTTCATTTGAATGGTAGAGATCAATCTTGCAAGATATTTGTTTTCCTTTTTATTTTATTAGTAAAACCACTTCTCTCATCAGCCTTACAATTTTTTATGTTTTTAATATAAGTAATGCTTAACACACGTCAGATGTACTCTTATCACCTCACATCTAATTAGGTACAAGATAGAATCAGAGTTAAGTGTAAGTGTTTGAATATAAAATGATGTCGGTGTTTGAAACATGCAAGTTCCTCGAAGATTCAACTAATTAATTAACAAGGTAAGAATAATGATACCAGAAAAAATGATAGAGAAACGGGAAAAAGAGGAAATGGTTGTGAGTTGATAGGTACGTGGCTAATGATTTATAGGCAAAAAACAGGGAGGTGAAAAAGGAGTCCCACAAAATATACTCAGCCAAATGTCATTGCTTCTGGTCTTTCTTTTGGAACTAGTGCTAGTTCTATTATGGCAACTCTTTCTTTCATTGCTGCAGTGTTTGTCATGCAAGGTTTTGGAATTTTGGCAGGCTGCATATTTACAACTACAGTTTCAGGTACATTCAAGGCTAAGTTTGATGCTCTACTGTTGGTTCAAGTATTACCATAAGCAGATTATGTTTGGAGGATAATTTTGATGGTTGGAGAAATCCCAGCTGAATTTACTTATTATTGGCAGTTGAAGATGCCAGAAACTGCATGTTATACTATACATAGCCTTGATGCTAAGAATACACAACAAGCTGTAGCAGATATGTCTAGATTTTGCAAATAGAGATTCAAGCTGAAGCAAGGAATGATGAGCAGACCAAGTCTAAATCGTACGGCTTGTTCTCTAAGGAGTTCCTAAAAAACCATGGACTGCATTTACTCAGAACATCAAGCATTTGGGCATAATGCTATCACATTTGTGGGGCCAAGGATATACTTGCCATGGAATATATCTTCAGCATTTGGGAAGGTTGGGGCTATATCTGGTTCATTTGGGTTTGTACACTGCAGGTATTGGTGTGAGGAATTCACTATTTGTGTTAGCTGTCATTAACATTTTAGGCTTCTTATTTAATTTTATAGTGTCTCTAGGAAAAAGGTTTTGAGGAGAAAAGAAATGCAGAAGGGAAAATAGCATCCAAAACCCTCCAACACATTTTCTTACTTCATTTTTTAATGAAAGAATCAAAACCCTTCCAATTTGGGAACTGAAAAAATTGAACCAAGGGGTTTTTGGAAGCTATGTTCCCTTGCCCATCCCAGCATACCTATCCCTCCTTTCCCCTTCAACTCCCAAGCCTGAGGCAAAGGGAAGGTATTGCTTTTGTTCCATTCACCCTTTGCTTCAATGACATATTATCAATCTCTCAACGCTCAACCCTCCGCCTTCACCTCAGGCCATAGGTTGGACGGATCGGCCCACCATTGTAATTCATCATGTTGCGGGCTATAGGTTGGATCAATCAAATTTTGACAACTCTAAGGAAGCGTTTGTTTCAAGAAATCTTAGGATCGGTTTAGTTTGTTTCTAGTTTCCTGTTTTTATTTCCTATTTTTATAAATAATTTCAAAATAAATAATTACAAAATTGTCACATTATTTCTATTTTGTTTCTTATTGTCAAACAATAACATCTAAGATTGACATTGAGGGAAGCAACCACAAGCCTCTTGGTAATCTCTCAATTTGGTGAAGGTTAAGATGTACCACCCATCAAAATGGTGCAGTGATATACCACCCAAGTGTTACATTCTAATCCACTCATTTTGTCATATGATTAGTTGACTTTTTAACTCATGTTCCAATAACCCATCTTTTGACATTTTGACTAATTCAAATGACAAAATGAGTGGACCAAAATATGTCATTTGAGTGATGCACCATTGCAACATTGCACCACTTTGATGGATGGTGCACCTTAAATAACTTGTTGAGTTACTTATTCATGTTGTAAATACTTGATAAGTTATACATAGTGCTTGTCTATCATTTTTCAAAAATATTAATATAGTTCATCATTGCAGCCTCTCGAGTTGACATACGAATTGTAGAACTTATGTAGATCGGATACCATTATCCTTGAAGATGAGGTGGAGGTAAATTACAGGGCAACATTAGATGGTTGATTACAACTACACTAGATTATATGTCTGGTGAATGGGGAAGTTTTAGTGAGGAAAATTTATTGAAAGGAGGAATCCGTATAATCATTGGAGTAGATGAAACTAACCTTACTTCGCGGTATGTCAAAATCGACAGGATCTAAGATGCTTCCACAAATGAAGCAATCCTTTGCCCCCTGATTATTAGAAGTTTTGTTTTGTTTGGTGTAGTTTTTAACTCTTTTTCTTTGCTACTTATATTATTTATCATTGTTTTTGTTTTTGAACCCTGATTATATGTTATGAACAATCCATCACCATGTAGTTTAGTTTGTTGTTAATTTTATTTATATTGATTATGTTTCTTTAATTATATATCTACTAGAATATACTCGTTATAATAACTTACATAAAATTTTAAGTATATTTGTTTAGTTTGATATCTATATCTATTTTAATATACTACATTAGAAGAATTGTAACATTACATTATAATTATATAAGTTGATGGACACCCGTACCGTGTAATTATATAATTATATAACATTACACACCAAACCAATTCAAAAGGAAAAAAATCAAAAACCGCAAAAAAAACGTTTTTTTTTTTTCTTCATTGGATTGGATTAGAATTTGGATCCCTAATGAAAATCGATCCAATTCAATTCAAACCAACCTACTTGATTTGATACATACGCCCCCTGTGCGATGCACGAGTACGCATACTAATAACCTAAACACTTTGTATTATTTGAACATCTAATTTTGGATATCGAATTTGACACCGTATATGTTTATTTAATTCTCTCACTTATTTTTAATCTTCTTTATATACACGCATTTAAAAAATACATAAAAAAACAAATGGATACCGTATTGATGTCCCCATTTTGATGTTCAAGAATCATTTCTATACCCTAAATATATCATACTTGGTGTATCATAATACACATCATTCGGTAGGGGTGTTCATCAATGGATCCAAATCAATTTAAACTGAAAAAAAACCCAGCAAAAAACATTTTTTTTTCATTGGATTGAATCATAATTTGGGTTCCTAATGAAAACCGATCTGATCCAATTCAATTAAAACCAACCTACTAGATAAATATACTATTATTTTCGAAATTATAGTACTACTTATACTTAAACATTGTTTTTCGTATTTTTATGAAGGAACACCCTCATACTCTTTAATATTTTTATTGCAATTGTCAAATAGATGTATTGAAATTTGTATATGTGTACCTAGGAATCAATAGTTATTTATGTACCTAAAAAATTTCATGCATGTTAGGAATTAGAACTACATTAATGATCTTGTAAATCACATAATGTATTTAGTCTCTAAAGTGTACTTCCTAAACTGAAAACCATTCCAATCCAAACCAAAATAAATCGGATTAGATTTGATTTGATTTTAAAATCAAATCGATCAGATGGTCAGATAAATTTTTCGTTCAAAACTGATCCAATCCCATACGTGAATACTCCTAGCATTTGGTACACGGCCGATTACCGCACTAGACTATCAACATTCTTTTTTTTTTTTTTTTTTTTTATGAACCATTTTAATTAAGGTCTTTGGCTTCCCAGTGACATCTCAAGATATCCTACAAGATTCAGCCCTTTGAATCAGCTATGATACTAATTCTCGTTCGGCTGCTTAGGTCGAGAGTTAACCCTTGTTTTCGCAACCTCCTAACTATAGTGTCTGTCATCAAAATTCAAATTTATGTTTTCCTTATGAGATGAAGATGATTACCACTCGACCAATCGTAAGTTGGTAGACTATCTACATTCTAAAACGTCTAATAACATTTAGGTTAAAGTAATAATTTGGTTTCTATAGATGACATTGATTCTTCATTTAGTCCCTATATATAAAAAATTATTAAGAAGGTTCTCATACGTACAACCATTACCCATTTGGTCCCTCTCGTTACCTTGTCGTCTCTAATAATCCATTAACTTCTACATATAGGGACTAAATGAAGAATTTGTGTCACATATAAGGACCAAATTATTACTTTAACTTAAATTATTGGATCCCTATACATGACACAAATTCTTCATTTAATCCCTATACGTAGTAGGTAACAAATCATTAGAGACGACAACATAACGGGAGGACCAAATGGATAACGATTGCACGTATGAGTACTTTTTAATAACTTTTTACGTATAAAGACTAAATAAAGAATCGATATCACCTACAAGAATTAAATTATTATTTTAACATTATATTTTACATACTAATTAAATTTTAAAAAATTAAGAGTGAGGTGTCTAAACTATTTTTCTTGTGTCGGTGACTGTTTCTATTCCACTCATCATATTCTGTGTTTTTATTTTGTTTTGGTGTTCAACGGCGTCAGTAGCACTTTTTACTTGGATACGCAAACCCTTCTCGCCATTGCTCCTTCTCTCTTCCTTGGTCTAAAGGTCACAATTTCTGCGTACTTGCTATTCCTTCAAATTCAGTTTCGGGTTTCGTAGTTTTGTTTAAAAAATATGTTTTTTTTTTTCCTTTGCTAAATCTTAAATGTAACTTTTGTGTGTGCTTCCTTTTATAAATATATTCATTTTATTAACGCTGTCGGCTCAATTAGAAATATATTAATTTTATATATATTTTGTTAATAACTGATGGGGTTTTGCAGGGGGATCCGGTGCCCTGTGAAAGTTGCGGTAGCAATGGTAATTATCTTTCTGCATTTGGACTTCACGATTGATGTACTTTTTCTCTCAATGCTCATTGACTGTGTTGAATTTTTGACAAACACAAAACACAGAAAAAAACGCAGCACGAATAGTGCTTTATTTTGAAGAGATTTTTTTTATCTCATCTAATGATTTTTTTAGATCATAGAGAATCCGTTCAAAAATTTACATTTTTTGAGAGCTGCACTAAATATAAAATAATTCTTACTTTTGGAAGAGATATTTTCAAAAAAAGACAGTGGATTGTATACAGTTTCCAACGCATGATTTTTGTTTCCAGTGGCACGGCTGTGAGAGGCTTTCTGTTTTTTTAGAGCCTGTTTGGTAAAATTAGCTGTTAGCGGATAAGTTAGCTGATAGCGGATAGCTTATAACGGATCGCGGATGAGGTAGCTGATAGCGGATAACGGATAGTTTGGTAAAACTAGCTGTTGAATTAGCTTAAAAATATAAAATGACATAAAATGACATCTTCATTAATGATTTTACATAAAAGAGAGAGAAGAGAATAAAGGTAGAATTAAATGAAGATAATAAGGATAAAAGTGAAAAGAAAAATGAAACGCTATAAGCTATAAGCTCAAACGCTACTATAAGTAACGTCTGGAAAAAACGCTATAAGCTCGTGAAAAAACGCTATATGAGCCTGTTTGGCAAGGCAATTTTACGAGCTTATAGCAGATAGTTTATGGCGAATGAGAAAGTAGTCCCGTTTGGTAAGCGTTTCTGTCACGAGCTTATAGTGTTTTTTCACGAGCTTATAGCGTTTTTTCCAGACGCTACTTGAAGTAGCGTTTGAGCTTATAGCTTATAACGTTTCATTTTTCTTTCTACTTTTATCCTTATTATCTACATTTAATTTTACCTTTATTCTCTTATCTCTCTCTTTTATGTAAAATCATTAATGAAGATGTCCTTTTATGTCTTATTATATTTTTCAGCTAGTTCAACCGCTAGTTTTACCAAACACTTTCACAAAAAAATAAGCTAGCTTATCCGCTATCAGCTACCTCATCCGCTATCCGTTATAAGCTATCCGCTATCAGCTAGCTTATCCGCTAACAGCTAATTTTACCAAACAGGCCCATAAGTTCGTGACAGACGTGCTTACCAAACGGGGATACTTTCTCATCCGATATAAGCTATCCGCTATAAGCTCGTTGAAGTGTCTTGTCAAACAGGCTCTTACTCTATGTCCGTTGACATTCCGTACAATAATAAACTATATTTCTGAAATTTAATTCCATCTCTTTTATTATAATTGTGTTTTTTTTTTAGATTGTCGTCTCATTTACCAAAAAAAAAATTGTTGTCTCAAACTCAAATAGACTGTCATTTGAAAATATTTTTGGTCAAACCTTTTCGCTCACACTTGTGGTGGTTTAGGTTTGATTTTCAAATTTTTATTTTTAATAGAGGATATGTAAATTTCACTATAAATTTTCGCTGAGGTTGATGGTTTATCCTGATCTTGTAAGGAGACGTGTCTTCCCCTAATCTAAACTTTTACTTAAAAAAAAACACAATTAAACAAATAAATATACATAATTCATAGTTAATTGGCTTCAACAATTTTCTAAGAGAAGGTAATCGTTCATATCAAACTATATTTCTATACATTAAAAGTTAGAATTTAATTACTATTCATTGTCAATATAATTTTTTTTTACACTGTCAATAAATCAGAAATCATGGTATGAGTGATTGTTATAATTGATTAATAGTGTAAATAATCTTTATAGTTTTAGTGTATATCAATTAAGTCCGAAGAGTTATTTAATAGTAAGAACAGAAAAGGAAGGAAAATATTTTGAGACTTAGGATGACATAGAATGTGGAATAGAAAGGGAGCGGGAGGAAGGAGAAGAAGTTTATTGTTTGAGAATTTAAAATTAGATAGGAAAGAAAAGGAACTCAAGGGGAAATATTCCCCCGGTTATGTTCCCTTCAATAGTTTAATTTTTATTCTCCTGAAATTTATGTGGAGTAGGAGAAATAAAAAATTTAATAGAGTTAAATCTTAGAGTAAAGGTTCAAATTGGTCCTTGACAAAATAATACGATGATATTTTGGTTCCTGAGAAATGAAAAAATCAATTTGGTTTTCAAGAATATAAAATCTGGGTTAAATTAGTCCGTTTTAGGGTAATTTTTTGGGACATTTTAGTTTCTATCAGAGATTATGACCCGCATTTTATATACTTGATGATCAAATTGATAATTTAAATTTCTAAGGACCAAAATATCACCCTATTATTTTGCCAAGGATTAATTTCAACCTTTACTCTAAAAGTATAAGTATAACAGTTATGTTCCCTTCCTTTATAATGTAGCTCTAAACGAGAGTAGCAAAGTTTCTGTTTTATTCTTTTTTTAATTAATATTCCAAACCAGGGGAGGACAGTTGAGTTCGTTCCATTCCTTCCTTTTCCATTCTTACCTTTTCATACATGTTCTGTTTTAACACACATGTTAGGATATGAAAAAGAAAAACCTCATGGAATTTCATTGATTGAATAGAATATATATACAAGGCAAGAAACCTTCCAAAAGACTTTCAAGAGAGAGCTCTAAACAACCATAACAATTTCTAAACTACCATAACAAACCTTAACAACTCTGCTTAACTCTAAACTGTTAAACAATCTGTTATCAATCATAATGGAAAGAAATAGAAACAGTAATAGAGCATATAAAGCATATTATCCATTAGGAGCTGGACAATGTACATCATGCATGTGCAGCTTGGATATGAGTGATCGAAAATGAGTAGGATGAAGGGGTTTTGTGTAGACATCTGCCAATTGTGCGGTAGATGGAATAGGGAGTAAATGGATGATCCCAGCTTGGGCTTTTCACGAATGAAATGGCAATCCAACTCAATGTGTTTAGTCCTCTCATGAAATGTTGGATTCTGAGCAATTTGGATGGCTGAAAGATTGTCACAATAAAGAGAAACTGGCATTGAAATAGGCTGATGAAGATCCTGCAGCAGATATAAAAGCCATTGAACTTCACAACTTGTCAATGCCAATGCCCGATATTCAGCCTCCGAAGATGACTTAGACACAGTGCTCTGCTTCTTCGATTTCCAAGAGATTAGAGCTGGTCCAAGAAAGATGCAAAAGTCAGTAATCGATCCGCGTGAATCAGAGCACAATGCCCAATCTGAGTCACTGAATGCAGTGAGCTTGAGATCAGAATTGGTAGGAAAATTAAGACCCTTGCCAGGAGAGGATTTAACATATCGCAAAATATGTGTTGCAGCATCCAAATGAGGCTTAAGAGGATTAGCTAGAAACTGACTAAGCTTGTGAACTGCATAACAAAGGTCTGGTCTTGACGTCTTGTGTGTGTGTGAGGTATATGAGTCTGCCAAGAAGCCTCCGATAAGCAGTGGGATCAGAAGCAGGATCACCAGTGGTTGAATTCAATTTAAGACTAGGGACCGTTGGAGTGGTTGTTGGTTTACAGCCTAGGAGACCAGCATCATCCCAGAGCTCCAATTAATATTTTCGTTGAGACAAAGAAATGCCTTTGGATGACCGGGCTACTTCTAAGCCAAGGAAGTATTTTAGAGCCCCTAGTTCTTTGATTTTAAAATGTGCATCCAGGTAGTGTCTGACTGAATTTATTTCTGCCAAGTTGTTCCCTGTAAGGACTATATCATCCACATAGATCAACAGAACTGTTAGAGGCATATGTAGATTTCACAAATAAGGAATAATCAGATTTAGATTGAGAATAGCCTAGAGAAAGAAGAGCAGAAGTGAGTTTAGAATTCCAATTTCTACTGGCTTGTTTTAAATCATATAGAGACTTTTGTAATTTGCAAACCTGATTTTTATGAGTGGCAATGAACCCTTGAGGGAGTTTCATGTATACCTCTTCATGTAATTCACCATGGAGGAAGGCATTGTCAAAATGTAATTGTTGTAAATGCCAGTTGTGAGTTGCTGCTAGTGCCAAGACCAATCTAACAGTGGTAAGTTGTACTACTGGAGAAAAAGTTTCAGCATAATCTACACCCTCTAGTTGAGTGAAACCTTTGGCCACAATTCTTGCCTTGTACCTCTCAATAGTGCCGTCTGATTTTCGTTTGATTTTGTATATCCATTTGCAGCCTATAGGTTTCTTAGAGGGAAGTAAAGTTGTTAAAATTCAAGTATTGTTGGTTTCCGAGGCTTTGATTTCCTGATTCATTGCTTCTTTCCAGCTGTCATGTTGAATAGCTTGGGCATAGGTTTGTGGTTCAACGTGGCTGGAAAGTGCTAGCACATATGATTTATGAGAAGGTGATAGGGTTGAGTATGATAAGAAATTGGAAAGAGGATATTTAGTATTCAATGGAGAAGTTGTAGCTGCAATAGAAGTGATAATATTGCAGTGATAGTCTATAAGGTATTGTTGAATGTCCTGATATTCTCAGGAAGAGGAGGTGCTATTGTTGGAGGATTAAGCACAGGAGGTGGTGGCAGAGGCTGACTTAGATTAAGGTCAGTAATTTGGATTTTTGATGGCTCAAAAACAGTAGTAAAAGTATCACTGTTAGAGGAAGAAGTCTCCTTAACATAAGGGAAAATGTTTTCATAGGACACACTTCTTGAATGAAAAATTTCTCGATTGTGAAGATAAAAAAGGAGATACCCTTTAATACCTTGTGTGTGTCCTAGATGAATATATTTTCTTGCTCTCGGTTGAAATTTAGTCCTATGAGCAGTGATACTAGTTGCATAGCATAAAGATCCAAACACTCTAAAAGTGGAAATATCAGGTAGGTGTTTATGCAGCAGAAAATATGGTGATTGTGAGTTTAATTTTGCAGAAGGTAGGAGGTTGATAATCAGAACAGCATGACAAACAGCATAGTCCCAGAAATGCAGTGGGAGATTAGATTGAAACATGAGAGATCGTGCAATATTTAAAATATGTCGATGTTTCCTTTCTACCACCCCATTTTGTTTGGGTGTTTCAATGCAAGATAGATGATGAATTATGCCTTTAGAAAGATAATAGGATGGCATGGCAAATTCAAGACCATTGTCTATTCTAATGGTTTTAACAGAAGCATTATAATGTGTTTTAACCACAGTAACAAAATCAATTACATGCTGCCTAGCTTTTGCTTTTGTTTTCATTAATTTGAGCCAAGTGAATCTTGATTTATCATCTACAATGGTTAAGAAGTATTTTTTACTTTGAATGGAGGTAGTGGAATAAGGGCCCCATATGTAAATATGAAGAAGATCAAAAACAGAATTTGTAGTAGATGTGCTATTAGGAAAAGAAGTTTTTCTTTGTTTAGCAAAATGACAAGTATCACAAGGTTGATCATACTTTAACAGATGGCATGTTACAATATTGCTTTTGAAGAAGAGAGTAACATTTATATGACGGATGACCTAACCTATGATGCCAAAGATCAATAGAAGAAACAACATGTGAACTGCTAATGTTGCTAATAACAGAAACTAAGGCAGATGTATGAAGAGGCTAATGACGCAGTGCATATAGAGCACCCTGCTGATCAGCAGTTCCAATCATCTTCTTGGACCGGGGTTCCTGTATATAGCAAGAATTAAGAGTGAATAGAATTTGGCAATCAAGAGTACTAGTTAATTTAGCTATAGAAATCAGGTTTTGTGAAAAATTAGGAATATAAAGAGTATCATAAAGAATAAGGAAAGAAGTTAGATGTATAGTGCCACTATAAGTGGCAGTAGTAGTATGACCATTAGGAAGAGAGAGAAGAATAGGATTGAAGGCCTTGTAAGATGTAAAGAAGGAAATAGAATTAGTAATATGATCTGTAGCTCCTGAATCTAAAATCCAAGAAACATTAGAATTACCCGAAGTTGGGTTTGTAGCCATGATATTATGAGTATTGACTAGATTAGCTGAATTATAGGAAGCAGTAGGGGCAGTAGGAGGCAAAAGAACTAATAGCCCTTGCAGTTGTTCCTTGCTCAAATGGAAAAGGGGTGAATCTGTAGCAGTGGTAGAAGTTGACTGATATGTGACAACAGTGTTTAAGGCCTTCTTGGATTTATATCTGGGAGGAAAACCATGTTTAAAGAAGCATTTGTCAACAGTATGATTGGTTTTGTTGCAGTAGGTGCATAGCCTGGAAGAATTGGTTTTGGTGGGGAAGAATTTGCCTCGACTACTCCTTTGAGGTGGTGCAGATGTAGTTTGTGTTGCAAGAATAGTTGGTGTTGGCAAGATTCCACCTATGATTTGTCTCTTATGTTGTAAGACCATAGAGAAAACTTCAGGAAAAATTGGTAATGGGTCCATCATGAGAATTTGAGACTTGACATGAGCATAATTCTCATTCAGTCCTTGAAGAAAGCAAATTACACAGTCATGATTTCTATATTCCTGGACAGTTTCTGAAGCCTTGCAACAGCAACCGAAAGAAAATGCACAAGGTGGAATTGGTCGAAAATTGCATAGTCCATCCCAGAGAATTTTCATTTTATTAAAATAAGAGGTGACTGTCAAATCTCCTTGCTTTAATGAAAAATGTCACATTGAATTTAAGAAATGCACATGAAATCTTCCTAGGAAAATTTGTCTTTGAGATCTTTCCATACAACATAAGCTTCGTTGAACCAAATGATGCTGGTGGAGATTTCTGCAGAGACCGAGTGGTTGATCCAAGAAAGAACAAGTGTGTTACATCTTTTCCAGTTAGCAAATAGAGGATCCGTAACAGCCGGCCTCTTGATTGAATCATCGATGAAGCAACATTTGTTCTTCATTTCAAGAGCCAAGAGCATGGCACGACTCCAGCTATTGTAGTTTGAGCCTTCCAAGACTGGAGAAACCAGAACCAAGGAAGGTTCTCATTATGATGGATATAGTAAGCATTTGAAGAATCTTGAGCCGGAGTTGAAGTAGGAGCAGTGTTATCGAAAATCGATGTGCCATGGCGGAAAATGTACAAACCGCCACAAGGAAGGCGTGGCTTGGCAGGTTTCGTATCGCGGTCCATGGCGGCCGAATAGCGGTGGCGGTCCATGGCAGAAAGGCTGCTGAGTTGCTTTTTTTGGGGTTTTTTCGCGGCTCTGGGTCGCTCGACCCAACCCAATTTGCGGCCCATTTGGGGTTACAAACCCTAAAAACTTCTTCTTTTTCATCCTTCGATCCCTCTCTTCTTTTACCCATCGTCCTTCAACCCCTTTCTTCTCTCATATCTCAAACCGTTCTCTGTCCTTAAACTTGTCTGGCGCCCATCAACCTCTCTGGCGACCAGCAACCGGTGACCATCTCTGTCCGGCGACCAGCTTTGTCCGGCGAGCATCCAGCAACCTGTCCAACCAGCTTCTCTCTTTTTCTTTCTTCTCCATCCAGAATCTCTTCTCTAACCATGGCTTCTGACCAAGCTTCTTCGGGTGCTGCTTCACAGGTGGCTTCCCGAACTGATCCAGTTTGGAAGTTTTGCTTTTCAGTACAAGAAGGAGATACCAATTCAGTTGTGTGCTCTTTTTGTTCAAAAGAGATGAAGGGAGGTATTACTAGAGCCAAACACTTAATGGGTAAGTAGGGCAATGTGGCTCGTTCCCCAAAGTGTCCAAAGGAGGTTAGAGAAGAGCTTTGGGCTTTTCTAAAAGAGAAAAAGAAGGGAGACAGCAGTGGTCCTCCAAATGTCAAACCTGAAATGGATGATATACTGTATGTTGAAAGTGAAGATGAGGTTGAAGTGACACCTAGTAGTTCTGCAAGGAAGAAAAATGCTGCTAAAAGGGGGCTTATGGATCTTTATTGTAATGCTAACAATGCAAAAAGAAAGAAGGATAAAATGAGGCAGAAGGACATACAAGAGTGGTGTGACAAAACAACAATTCTTAGGGTCCATCAAAAAATTGCTCGTTGGTGGTACCAAGCTGGTTTGTCATGCAATTGTATCAAGTTAGAAAGCTTTCAAGAAATGCTCACAGAAGTTGGTGCCTATGGTCCAAATATTGTAGCTGTTACTTATCATGCTATTAGAGTTCCACTCCTAAACATGGAGATGGAATACACTGAGGAGTTGTTAAAAAATCACGAAGAGCAATGGAGCAAACACGGTTGCTCTGTTATGTCAGATGCATGGACCGATAGGAAACAAAGATGCATAATTAACTTCTTGGTGAATTCTTCAGCTAGGACAAAATTTTTGAAGTCCATTGATGATTCTAACTTTGTGAAGACCGATGAAAAACTATTTGAGTTGCTTGATTCTCTTATAGAGGAGATTGGAAAGGAAAAAGTTGTTCAAATCATAACGGATAACGGAAGCAACTATGTTTTAGTTGGTAAGATGTTGGAAGAGAAAAAGAAGCATCTTTATTGGACTCCTTGTGCAGCCCATTGCCTAGAGTTGATGCTTGAAGACATTGGAAAGATTCCTTCCGTAAAGAAGACAATTCAAAGGGCAATTAGTCTTGTTGGTTTTATTTATAGTCATTCAAGTACCTTGAGTTTGTTGAGACAATTCACAAACAAGAGGCAATTGGTAAGGCATGCGGTTACAAGATTTGCTACATCCTTTCTATCATTAGAAAGGCTTTATGGAGAGAAAACAAATTTGAGAAAGATGTTTACTTCTGATGAGTGGAACAACAAGTTGTCTAAGGGGAAGGAAGCATCGAAGGTTGTTCTTATGCCTTCGTTTTGGAACCATGTGGATTTTACTCTAAAAGTCATGGCTCCTCTTATTCGAGTGCTTCGGCTTGTTGATGGGGAAAGAAAAGCAGCTATGGGATATATCCATGAAGCAATGGACAAGGCAAAAGAAACAATAATGAAGTCCTTCAACTACATTGAAAGCAAATACAAGGATATATTGGCAATCATTGATGAGAGATGGAATTGACAGCTTCAACGTCCATTGCATGCAGCTGGTCACTTTTTAAACCCTAAGTTCTTCTATGCCAACACTGATTTGGAAGTTACAAATGGCTTGTATGATTGCATCTCAAGGTAGGTGACAAGTAGAGATGTGCAACATAAGTTACTAGCTGAGTTGCTGATCTATAAGAGTGCTAGTGGTCTCTTTGGTGGTGACTTTGCAATATCACAAAGAAAAACCATTGCTCCTGGTGAGAAACTAAGATCTCAACTTCTTTTAAATTCTTTGAAGTTAATGTTTAAATTCTAAGTCATACTCTCTTTTTTTGTAGCTCAATGGTAGCGAATGTATGGCCACTCTGCTCCGAATTTGCAGCAACTAGCTATCAAGATTTTAAGCGTGACATATAGTGCATTTGGATGTGAGCTCAATTGGAGTGTTTTTGAGCAAGTAAGTACTAAGTCTTTTGAGTTTATTTTATTTGATGGTCAAGCCTAATTAAGTATTAAAACTTCTTCAATTACATTTTTGTTTCAGATTCAATCAAAAATGACAAATAGGCTTGACCATAAAAAGTTGCATGACTTGGTGTATGTCAAATATAACCAACAACTCCATCACAGATGTAGTCTTAGAGATGAAATTGACCCAATTACACTCAATGACATTGATGAGTGTAATGAGTGGTTAGTTGGAGAGATGGAAGATACCAATGAAGATGCTGCGAATGAGTTGGTTTTTGATGATGATCAGACACTAAATTGGGCAATTGTTTATGAGGCTGCCTATAACACTTACTAGGCAGCAAACAAGGAAAAGAAAGGAATCATCATCAAGTGGTGTTGCAGCAGCTGCAAAAGCTTCTAAGAAAGGTCCAGGTCCAACTTGAACCTCTAGAGGGAAAGAGAAAGTAGTTGATCAGAGTGAAGAATTGGAATTTGAGGATGATTCTGAGGCATCCGAAGAAGTAAAAGAGTTATTTAGTTTTGAGAAATCTGACAGAGAAGGGGAAGAACGATATGCCCCAATAGATGACAAAGAAAATGATTATGTTGGGGTAGAGGAGGAGGATTAGACATTTACTTTATGTGTATTGTTGTTTTTATGATTTTATTGTTATTTGCATTTTAAAATCTTGAACTTGATGGTAAGTAGTCTTGTTAGTAGCCTATGATAGGTGAAAATGAGACTTATATGATATTTTCTATCAAATTAGATATGGTTCTTAATATATATTGTGTCTGGTTTTGGATTTTATATTTTTTCTACATTTTTTTGTTATGTATACATATATTTATAATATTTTTATGTTGTCCGCCATGGCATCCGCCATATGGCAGCATTGCCATCCACCATTTGTATGGCGGATTTTTGGCTTTCCGTCATAGACCGCCATCCGACATCGATAAGAATGAGTAGGAGGAGGATTCGGTGGAGGTTGTTGATCGGGTTGGTCATTAGGGTCAGCCATTGAAAGGAAAGAAAGAGTGATCGAAGGGGAAGAAGTGAAAGAGCAGAGATTCAATGATGCGGAAGAGAAATAACTACTGATACCATGTTAGGATATGAAAAATAAAAAATCTCATTGAATTTCATTGATTGAATAGAATATATATACAAAGCAAGAAGCCTTCCAAGAGACTTTCAAGAGAGAACTCTGAACAACCATAACAGTTTCTAAACTACCATAACAAACCTTAACAACTCTGCTTAACTCTAAACTGTTAAACAATCTGTTATCAATCATAAGTCATAACAAAAAGAAACAGAAACAATAGGAGAGCATATAAAGCATATTATCCATTAGGATTTATATCTAACAACACACATTATGCATGCATATATATGAAAAGTCTAAAAAGGTTTATACTGTCAAGAGTTTTTAGTATTTTTTGCTCATTTGTATAAAATATAGTATAAACATAAAAAACCAAAATTATAATATTTATGCATGAAGTAATTGATCTATATAGAAAAAATGAAACCAATCCCCACTCTGGTGTTTTTTTTTCCCCCAAAATTTTCATTTTTTCATTTTTCCTTTCAGCAAATAATTGATTCTTCTTTTGTCATTTGAATGGTCTAGATCAATCTTGCAAGATAGTAAATTTTGAACCGAAGTTACGGTTCTGAGGGGAAAAGAGAACAATTTATTTTCCACCTTCTCATGTTTTTGTCATAACAAGCAAATGTGAAATGATTTCTTTTTAAAATTTTCACCTCCCGATTTCCGCCTATTCAACCAAGCAGACCTTTAGGGCTCGTTTGCTTTGTTTCCAGTTTTCATTTTGTTTTCAGTAATAATTGCAAAAATGTCACATTGTTTTTATTCTGTTTGTTATTTTCAAAGATTTGTGCAGGAAACAACAAAAACAATTTTTTTTATTTTATTTTGGAAAATTTGTACTCAGTTTGTACAATGGATTGATGCAGGAGAGGTTGAAGAAAGAACAGGAAGAGAAAGAAAAGGCAGAGGCCCACCTTTACACTATTATAACGGTTCCTAGTTCCTGACTTGCTTTTCTAGAATTCAGTATTGTTGTGTCGTTACAAAGATGTTGCGAGTTGCTAAATCCAAATGTATTTAGATATTACTGATAGCATATGTTGCTTCTTAGGTGGCACGTGATGAAGACCTTGCCGAGCAGATTGGAAGGGATATATATTTTGATCTTGTAGACCATGACAAAGTGAGGAGTTTCCGTGTCCAAAAGCAGATGTCTTTTAACCTTTTCAAGGTATCATCATTAATCACAGAAAAAACAATTATTTGTAGGACAGTAATAAAATATGAAAATGCTTTTGGTAGAAGAAAATAATATATAATTATATTTCACATGATTCTTTGTGGTCTTAAGTTTTTTGAATATGTAATTTATAATTTAATTTATAAAGTTGGTGATGATTGCTCAACAAATGCTCATTTTCTTACGTTTGATTTTATGTTCATTTGGTAATCTGTGATATGCAGGAAGAGGTTGCCAAAGAATTTGGTGTACCAGTTCAGTTTCAGCGTTATTGGCTATGGGCAAAGCGTCAAAACCAGACCTACCGTCCTATTCAGCCATTGACACACATTGAGGAAGCACAATCTGTAATTTCTTGTTCTTGCTTGAAGAAAAAAGCAAAGCTTCATATCATGACTTTTTCCAAATCTGATAATTGAATTTTATGCTTTGATGGAGATGTTGGTTTTGTAAATAAATGAGCTCCTTTAACCACACGGTTATGTTTTGTGTTGAATCTGTTCTATGTTTCATGGCATCTTTTCTTAACTGCTAATTTCATAATTGACCTTGCTGGTTTCTTTTTTTAAGATTCTGATTCTCAAGCTGGAGCAGTAGTTACTATTGCTGTGTACTTTTTTGACAAGTTTATTATTTTTTATCTCAATCTGCCTCTCATTGCAGGTTGGGCAATTGAGAGAGTTACCAAACAAGGTTCACAATGCAAAACTAAACCTGTTTTTGGAAGTGGAGCTCGGGCGGGTATCATTTGTCTCATGGAAGTTGTATAATATTTTGATTTTGATAGCATGAAACATTAATATCCAAACACAATCCTTTTGACAATCTACATGATTATGTAGCATTTATGGCCCCTTGCACCACCTGACAAGGCGAACGATGATATATTAATTTTCTTCAAGTTATATAACCCTGAAAAAGAGATGCTACGGTACTCAGTAATTTTTTTATTTTAACATGTAAGCGTGTAACATGGAACTGGGTTGACATAACATGTATTTCCCTGTGATGGCAGTTATGTTGGAAGGCTCTTTGTGAAGAGTGCTGGTAAGCCATCAGAAATCTTAACGAGGTTAAATGAAATGGTTGGTTATGATCCTGATGAAGAGATTGCACTTTACGAGGTTGGTTTATGTTGTCTCCTTTAATATTTGTTAGCTGTAACTTCTTGAAAATTTTATGATTGTAGTTCATCGTTGTATGGTCTCAAGCAGTATGCTTCTTTACCGACTAAGCATGGGTCAAGCAGTCATGGTTTTAGTTGTTTAGTAACCGGTGATTGATAACAAATAAAGTGAATCATGCTACATAAGAGTTTATCTTTCCAGCCTAAGTCTTACCAGAAGGGAGCTGACTTTTAGTTGTGATGGCATCTTCAGTTTCTGATCTCGACAAGTGACTTTAATCATTTCGCAGAGTGAATTGATTTTGCCTATTGTTGTGCAGGAAATTAAGTTTGAACCAAATGTCATGTGTGAACCTATTGACAAGGAATTGACATTTCTAGCAAGCCAGGTAAATTGTATACATGGTGGTATACATTGAGTTGCTGTATCTTTGGTTGGCATATTGACCTGTTTTTCTATTTCAGCTAGGAGATGGTGATATTATATGCTTTCAGAAAGCTCCTGCTATGGATAGTGAGAAACATGTCCTCTATCCTGATGTGCCTTCATACTTGGAATATGTGCACAACCGCCAGGTATTTTCTTTTTGTGATGCATTTGTTTGATTTGATGTGATGCAAAACATGAAACCTGCCCTTTTATTCACTCATGTTATTGTGTCTAAATTATTTTACTTTCTTACTTTCCTGTGTGCACTCTCATGCACGGATATGTATTTGTAACCAGTAGGCCTTGCAAGTTTCATTATATTTATTTTGTTAGCTATCAGCTGAAGTTTTATCTATAATTGATCTATTTTAGGCTGTTCACTTTCGGTCTCTGGATAAACCTGAGGTAGATGACTTCATCCTGGTGATGTAAGCATTGTGGAATTTGTTGCTGCAAAAATTATTATAATATATTTAAGAATATAAGTATTTTACATGAGAGAAGATGCAAGCATTTATATATTATCCTTATAATTGCATCTTTATCTCATATTCGATGTATATTAATTTGTAGGTCAATGCTTGATACATATGATGATGTGGTGAAGCGTGTAGCTCAACAACTTGGTTTGGTTGATCCATCCAAAATTAGGCTTACCCCACACAACTGCTCCTCTGAACATCCAAAACCCCAGCTTTTGAAGTATTTGGCTGTGGAACATTTGTCTGATATGCTGGTTCACTACAACCAGGTAGTTATTGTTCATTCCTTCATAAAATCTCTTATTGAAAAACAAAGCATCTTATTCCTTTCTTGTATTTCAGGCTTCGGATATATTATACTATGAAGTACTTGACATTCCTTTGCCAGATATGAACGGTTCTAGCACTGGCCATCTAGAGAGGCATACAGATCATTGCTTGCAAAAGTTGCACATGAGTATAGAAAAGAAGCAACCCGCCATTCTATCTCAACCTTCAAATTCGGCTAATCCATTTGTCAGTCCCGGTGTTAGGTACTCTCATGAGAATATGAGGGAAATAATTGCCACTGCTATTATGGTACATGAGCAACCTTTTAGCATTGTAGAGGATGAAGTCTGGATGTGGGCCTTTCAATATGCAAATTCAGAATTTCAGAAAGTTACTTGTGAAACAGTAAGAGGTGATTGTTTAGCAATATATGAGGCAGAGAAGAAAAAATTGAAGGCATTATTGAAAAGTGTGAGTAAGATTAGTTTAACTATCGATGTGTGGAAATCAAGTGACCAAGTAGATGAATATATGGTTATCTTTGGCCATTTTATAGATGCAGAGTGGAAGCTTCAAAAGAGAATTTTGAGTTTTGTGAAAATTCTTGCTCCAAGGCAAATAATTGATGTGGTTGGTTCAATTTTCAAGTGTTTGAAAGTTTGGGGGATCGAAAACAAAGTGTTTTTAGCAGTTGTTGATAATGCTCCTTATAATGACTCGTGCCTAAGCAATATCATAGGCAACTTACCATTCGGTAGGAATTTATTCCTTGGTGGTGATTTGTTACATATTAGATGTTTTGTGCAGATCTTAAATTTGTTAGTGCAAGATGGCCTTAGTAAGATTAATGATATCATTTACAATGTTCGTGAAAGTGTGAGGTATATTAGTTACAGTGATTTAAGGTTAAAGGCTTTTTATGATGTTGTTGAACAAAAGCATTTGAAAGATAGGAAGCTTATTATTGATTGTCCAACAAGATGTGATTCTACATTTCATATGTTGTCCATTGCTTTGAAGTTTAAGATTGCCTTTCTAGCTTACATGGAAATAGAGCCACATTATGATTTTGCACCTACACATGAAGATTGGGAGAAAGTTGAGAAGGTTTGTCAACTTCTGAAAGAGTTCTATCTTGCCTCTCATATAATCTCAGACGATGAGTATCCTACTGCTAGTTTGTATCTTGTAGAAGTTTGTAGGGTGAAACAAGTGATTGATTATGCGGCAGAGGATAAAGATCTCTTCATGAGAGAAATGGTGTCTCCAATGAAAGTAAAGTTTGACAAATATTTGGGAGAATGTAATATGTTGATAGCCCTTGCTAGTGTTTTGGATCCTAGGTGCAAATTTCATATTGTTGATATATGTTTTCCCCTCATATATAAACCTGAAGAAGTTGCTAAAGACAATATAAAGAATGTGCGGACTTCATTGCAAGAATTATATCAGGTGTATGTGTCTTTGAATATTGAAGAGTCATCCTCTGGTGAAGTGAATATTGGTGTCAATAACACCCCATCTTCCAGCGGACCTCAACCTTCAGTAATAACTGGATTTGACCAAATCATGAGCCTTCTGCGTGAAAAAAAAGTGGTTCCCACAATGAAATCAGAATTAGATGTTTATCTTGAGGAAGGCATTTATGTTCCTAATGATGATAATATCCCTTTTAGTGCCTTGGAGTGGTGGAGGAACAATAGCTTAAAATTTAAGATTTTGTCAAAGTTGGCAGCTGATATACTAGCTATTCCATTCTCAATTGTGCCATCAGAATCCACATTTAGTGCTAGAGGAAGAGTTATTAATGAATTTCATTCTAAATTGAATGAGGAATCTATTGAAGCATTTATTTGCGGTGGGGATTGGCTTCGTCATAAGTATGGTTTGAAGAGAAAGTTGAAGGTTCAAAATTTTTTCTTTTGAAATTTACCTTTTCTAATATTTGTTAAAATGTTCATTGTTAAGTATTGTGTCCTAATAACGGAACTTATTTTCTTATTTTGAAGGTACCTGAGCAACAAGAAGAGATCACCTTGAATATTTAATGTGAAGTTTGCTAGTTGCTTCTTGATTTTTGCTTTTGGGAGGTTTTGAAGTCATTATATGCTGCCATTTGTTTTGAGATGTTTGCTACCATTTTTTATTATTTGTATTGTTGCTGGATTGATCGATTGTGGATATGGTACTTTTGGATTTGTGTACGGTTCTATTTTGTTCTTAGATAATATATGAGACTTGATGCCTTTTGGATTTTTGTATGATTTTGTTTTGTTAGATAATTTGGGGCTGAGGCTTTTGGAATTTGTGTATAGTTGTGTTCCGACGTTAGATAATTTGAGGACTTAGTCCTTTTAAATTTGTCTAATAGTATTGTTTTGTAGTTGGATAATTTGAGGCCTGAGGTCGGATTAATTTGTTGTATTATTAATTATTATATTGTTGTTGGATGATCAGGCATGTTAGGTTTATGATATAACATTGATTTTTATTACAATATAATTGGCTTATTTAATATGACCTTGTTAGAATGTAAAAGATTCGAAATGTTTACGTTTGATGTTAAAATGTTAAAATATAGCGATACTCAAGTCATGCATTTGGGAAATAGTTCACGTTTGTTTCCCACCCTTAATTAGAAGCATTCTCATTCATTGGTCCCCCCAAAAAGATGGAAAAGACACCATCGATCTCATATCAAGCAATTTAGCAATGCAATCTGATTAGCTGCACGATTAGCCTTTTAAAATTCTGACTAAAAGGGGAAGTGTAGCTGTAGATAGAATGGATTCCTTCTCTTATTATGTGGAAACCCTATCGGTTAGGCTATGTGTGGTATATCATTGTAAATAAGGATATAAGATCCCAATCAATAATCGTGAATCAAATAGAAGCAATTATTATATTTTAATATATATATATATATATATATATATATATATATGAATATTTTATCTATATGAAATCAAACCGACCTGTTACACCTTTAATTGCAAATGTATGTTTGAGTTCAAAGATATGTTTTTTCCAAAGGAATTTTATAGAAACTTTATCTCAAACATTTTTATACTTTTCCAACCTTAAATCAACTAACAAGTTGAGTTTAGCAATTAACACTCATATATAATGCGTTTGAATGTACTTTGATAAATTCTTTCATTTTTTAATAAAAGTATTTTTTAACATTTTTTAATTTGGATAAAGATAAAACACTAAAAAAAAGCATAGTTGAAATTGAGCTTTTTTAAATATACTGCCAGCACTAGTTAGCATTTCCAAATTTGTTTTAGATAAGAAAGAGAAGCAAAATACAATTTCCAATGCATGATTTGTGTTTAACACATTCGATCCTTCCATTACCAAAATTGTGGATGATGGACGGAAGGTGGAAATTTACAACATTTGAAAAATTGGATGATTAAATGTCTTAAGAGAATAATAAGAGACTAAAATCTCACATTGAAAAAAATAGATGGACTGAAAGAACAATTGAACCTTTTTTTAATCAAAAATTATAATTTAGAATGAAAGATATTATTATTATTATTATTATTATTATTATTATTAGGGGTACAATTGTTTATTCAATAAATATTCTTTTTTTTCCTTTCTACTTTCTATCCTAACAAACAAGGGGAAAGATAATTTCATCTCTCATACTCTCCTTTTAAGTTTGTTTCATAATAAACAATCCTTAAAATCCATTCTTTTTCTCTCATTTTGTCTGCCCAATTTCTTTATTTCTCTCTTTTTTCCTTCCATATTCTTTCCCAAAACAAATAAATGAGAAAGACAAAGGTTCAGTTAGGTTAAACAATTGAAGAAAAATATTGCAATTAACCAAAATAAAATAAAGGTTTAATTACTCTTCAAGTTCCAAACTATTTGATAATTTTTAAATAGGTCCTCAAACCAAAAAAATTGTAACTGGTCTCCAAACTTCTAAATACTTTGTAATTATGTCCCTACACTTTAAACGTTTGTAATCGGGTTCCTAAACTTGTAAATAATTTGTAATTAGATACCTGGAGTAACAAAACAATCTTGTAATTAGAGCATCCTATAATCTCCTTCCAAGATTATTGTCTAGCTTGAAGGTTAATAGAACTACTAGATCACTCACAATATCAAAGATTTTAAAAATGTCTCATGTCAGAGGGACCTAATTATAAATTATTTACAAGTTCAAAGATCCGATTAGAAATGTTTAAAGTATAGGATCCAATTACAAAATATTTAAAAATTTGAGGATCCAAATGAAAACTTTTTTTTTTAAGTTCGGATACCTATTTGAAAATTGTAAAATAGTTTGGAATAGAGAGTAATTAAAGTAAAATAAATAAAAAGGCATGTGATGTGACAGTGTTTGAAGAGTAAAGAAGGCAGAGGCTGAGGTCCACATACTAATAACATTGTTTTATCAATCAATGGCTGCTCTTTCTTACTACAACACTCTTCATCCTCTTCCTCTATCTTCTTCTTCTTCTTCTTCTTCATCATCATCATCTACCTTAGTTCCCTGCTCTTTCACATCTTCTCAACATCTTCTTCCCCAACCCTCGAAGCTCGAATTCCTCACCAAATGTAGACCCAAACCAACAAAGCCAAGGCTCCTCTTGATGATCATCGACCCCTTTTTCCTGCTTAACGGAGTTGCTCCCTCTTTCTACTTCGACACGCAAACCCTTCTCGTCACCGTCAGTGTTTTGGCCGCCATTGCTCTTTCTCTCTTCCTTGGCCTTAAGGTCAGTCATCTCATCCATCATTTCTCCTTATATACTTTTTCTTAGTTTTGATATAAAAATATGTTCTTTTTTTGCTTTGTTATAAGACCCACATGCATTTTTGCATTCAATTTTGTGTGCTTTCCACAAACATATTTATTTTAATCACATTGTGGGTCCTATTTGACCATAATCACATTGGGATTATGTTAGTTTTGATTAATAAAAATTATTTCTTTTTTTTCTCTTAGGTTTAATTCAAATCCTCAAATGAATCCATCCCTTTATAGGACTCACATGCATTGCATACATAAATGCATCCACTTTTGCTTCCACAACCAGAAGTGTACCCCTCTTAGTAACATTGTGGTTTTGTAGGGGGATCCGGTGCCTTGTGAGCGTTGTGCTGGCAATGGTAATTATCTTTCTGCATTTGTACTTTTAAGATTTATGTGCTTTTACTATCAATGGTCAATGACTGTGCTGAATTTTCTATGGAAATTTTAAGGATTTATACCAAAAATCTGAACACCATAGCTGGGAAGATATCACTGTCTTGAGTTGGATAACTGTAATTAAAGGTGGCTTAATGATTGCTTTGACTGAGGATAAGGTGCCTGCTTGGTTTAGTTGAGAGCATGTGGAAGGTTGGAATGTATTTTTTTAAAAGATTTTAAAATGACTCGTTATAAATGTTTGAGACATGGAGTTTGAAAATCCTGAA
Source organism: Ammopiptanthus mongolicus (assembly GCA_039655645.1). Lineage (NCBI taxonomy): Eukaryota > Viridiplantae > Streptophyta > Magnoliopsida > Fabales > Fabaceae > Ammopiptanthus > Ammopiptanthus mongolicus. The sequence goes on from CM077348.1 coordinate 6,113,263, forward strand.
GCATTTTTACTGGGTATTATCTTTTTACTCAAAATGATGAAATGAAATCCCACCATCAGAAACAGAATTATGAAAATCCTCCTTATCTCTCTTTACCTCATTCACATGGTTGACAAATGACAATATTCGTTCTTCATCTTCGAAACCCAGACCCCCAAGGGATAAAGAAAGTCATGGCTTCACACCTTCACGTACTCTGACTTCCTGTCCTAATGCCTTGTGAGTTTTCTATTTTCTCATTCAATTTGTTTTGATTATTTCCTGATGAAGAAATGTGTGGGGAGATCCTGTTTTGTGTGCTGAGAAAATAAAGGAAAATCTTACACTCTTAATTTCTCAACCCTTGAATACTATTCTTTCTCTTTTTTATTTTTCACCGCCCCACCTTCTACAATCACCATAAATCACGACTATAACCATCATTCAAGATTAACATGACACTCAGTTACAAAGCCTTATCCCGGTTTTGTGAAGCTTAGCAAATCCCCATTTCTGGTGTTGTAGGTGGCTACAGAGGAACAACTATGATGTAAAATTCTATTGTTAAAAAATTATTATCCAAAAAAACAAGTTTACAAATGGGGATTGAATTGCTGCAATAATTTCTTTGTATTTTAAATCCTTTGAAATTTTAAAATTCCAAACACAGAATAAGATTTCAAAAGATGAGAGCATTATCATGATGTCGATTGGATGTTCTCTGGCAATTGTGAAGTGCATTCAGTCCAGGAAAGTTGAGGGTCAAACCTCAGGAATTGATTCTGGATTATTATGTTTGGTTATTTTGTTAACTGAAATATTTATTAGAGGAAACAAAGATAAAGGAAATTTGATAAAAGAACGTTTTGGAATATTTAAGGTTTAATGTACATTCTAATTATAATGTTAGCTAACTCCCCTTAAAATAACTTGGTTATGCTGTGAACAGCAGACTGTAATGTACATACTTCTTGCAAGAACTATGTGCACCTGTATACTTGATTACTGTATGAAAATATTGCTTCTATGTACCTTCGGTTGGCACATGCTGTGACATTACACCCTCTTTCTGTCAGGGTCCTGAGTTTTCTCTCCACTCTTATGTATTATGGATCTTATCTAGCCTTTCCCTTCTACATCTTTATTCTCAAACCAGGAAGAGAACAGGAAATGTGAAATGACAGCATGCTATAAGGGGAGTGAGTAGATAGTGCTTTGTTTCTTTACTAAAAAAATTAAAAGAAGAAAAGGATTAACATGGTGCTTCAAAGTATCCCATTAAGTACCATGTTTTTGTTTTCCTTACCCCTAGCCATCGCTGCTCTCTCCTCGAGTCCTTTCAATAAACATATCAGCCTGGAAATGGAGATACATTGTATGGCAATAGGTTACTGGACTGGGGAAAGAAGGTCCATACCTGTTTTAGTGATATGGTTATGGAAGAGAATTATGCTTTCTACTACGATTCTCCTCTCAATCTTATATTACGCTCGTGGACCCGTGTACTGCTTTGTATATGAACTTATGAAGTGAAGGTGCAAGTTGTATTAGTATTATTGACAGAAGTTACAATTGAAATACCATTGTTGACAAGCAGGTGGGACCAAATGTGTTTTTTGCAGCAATGGCAAGATGAAGCAAGACATGGGGTTAATTGATTGTAAAGTATGCAAGGGTTCAGGTATATCTTTCTGTTATCACATGCATAAAAAATATTTTATTATGATTGCTTTGGGTGCCTTTATTTTGCATTCTTCAATTGTCATGAATCATTTTGGGCTCTTCATTTTGCCATCTTTAAGAATATTTGTTTCCATCCACCAAAAAACAATGTGTTTCCTTTTGGTGTGTGAAAATCAACATGTGATTGCTATTCTCTTGTGACCTTTTCTGGCATTTATTATATTATCATCATAAATGTCAATCTTTTTTGTTTGGTGAATATTTTTTTATTTTTTTTGGTAAACTGTTTGGTGAATATTTTAAATACCAATGTTACTACCTTACGATACAATTACAAAATTATTTTTTCCAATTTAGAGGATCACGGAAGAAAATTGTGAAGATTACTAGTATGTGTAAATATATGCAGATAAAAGAAGATTAGTATATTTTTACTGTCATCATGGAATTACCACTGGAATTGGGTAAATTTCCTTTTTAAAGGGGGCGTTGAACTATGCGAGTGGATCCTCTCGTTGAATTATAGCATAATCAAAGTCTTTACGCTTCTTTCTATCTTTTTATATCTGTGTTTAATTTCCCCCTTATAGGATTGATATTCTGCAAGAAATGTGGAGGATCTGGCTATTCCAGAAGGCTATGAGCTGTGAAATTTCTGTTATGTCTAAGAACCATCTGTTCTAAAATCTGTAAGATCTTGTGACAATTTATTACATCAATTCTATACCCTTGTGAATTCTCGCTCAGGATACTAAAGCTGTCTCTAGCCACAAGCCCGCAAGTGCTTTCCCCTGCGCTTAAACCCTTAACATCAGAAAATTCTTCAAGCTTGAGGACCCTTGAGTCACTCCTTGACCTTGTGGGTTAATATAGCTGGTTTGTTTGTTCGCGTGCTATACGTCCAGCTCCTGCATGCAGATTGAGGCTCAATTCTTGATGAATACTAACGTACAAATCAAGCCCGGATTGCTTTGTTAAATAAATCTAAGTTCATTTAACACCAAATTTTATTTTACTAATATCTTTTAAAACCAGTAATATAAAAATGATTTGACAATGACTATTGGTATGAGGTTAAAAATGGAAGTGAAAAACTCATATAAGTTTTATTTATAATAAAAATGTGTTCAAATTTCTGGTATCAATTTTTCACCCCATTTATAAAGAGGAGTTTCTGACGGAAGTACGTTTGGAGGGAAACCAAACGCAATGCGGTGGAAATGGTCCAAAGTTTGGTAGTTTGGTTAAAATGTAGAATGATGTGTATAAAATCTTTCCATTGTTTGAAGATTTATTTGTTAGCTAGAGAGTGGAAAACTCAAAAGCGTTTAAGCTACGCGTGTCTTATAATCAACAATTTAACATCGTTATTCAGCAAATAAAAAAGTAAATCTGCAACCACCTTGTAGTTAATTGACACTTGACCTAAGTCTTTTTTCAGTCTCGGAGTCTGTCGTGGATGCCAAAAACTGTGTCATTTCTCGGACTGTTTTACCCACCAGGTGATTCCACCTTCAATGTAACCCAATTAAAAATAATGTAAATTTGTTACACAAGTAAATTTTGATCGGAATACTCCTCATCCCCGAATCTTATTGCCTTTCATGATATATACACCAAACGAAGAGCACAAGGAAATCATTGAGCAATGGTTATGAGAGTGAGTTGGCAACAGAAAAGGCCTACTTGGTGATGGCACCAAGGGTTACCTGGTACTTAGTATCATGGTGCTTTCTTTTTGCATCGAACTCCAATTCGCTCACTTGGTGAACTCTAATACCAGTGTCCAGGGAATGATTATCAGCAATGTCATGACTCATGCAGGGACTTGGACGAGGAGGATAGCGAACCGCTATGCTTGCTGGGCAATGGCGTGTTTCTTCTGGAGTGGCGTTTAGTTTGGACAAGCGCAGGCTCCTGCTCCCACTCTTCACTCATTACTTCACTGTCATCATCTTCATCACCCTTGAAAACTGGGTGGATATATGCATTCTGGAGGAACTCTTTCAAATTGAAGTTTGGCTCTCTTGCACGCTCCAATGTATCTTTCATCATTGCTTCCTGAAGTTCACAGACACCATAATAATATAATTTGATGAAGGAATGGTTGAACTAAGATGTAATTGAAAACCAAGAATAGGAGGAGCGGTGCTCAAACAAGTGTCACCTGTAATGGATGCCTGATAAAAGCAGGTTCATATCGTCCTTTGCAAAACAGATGGAACCATATGGTTAAAACTGGGAGAACGATGAGCAATGGAGTTGAGTTAGCAGCTTCCTTTGTACTCAATAACCCCATTAACAACAACTGTGAGATCACCAAGGCAAATATAATACGCCCATGGACATCAGGCCAGAATGCTGCAGCACTCTCGTATTCTTGGTTGTACACATTTATAATCTGCCATTCAATTTCAGGCATTGACATTAGATAGGACCAAAAAAACGTTCCAACTCCAATGATATTTTAAGAGCACTAAGTTTCCAGCAGCTTTTGGAAATTTATTCAAACACAATCTCAACTATGCTATGCTTGCATTGAAGCTAAACCATTTGTTTTTCTATTCCTCGCATTATAAATGACACTTAATTGTTAAACTAATAATGTGTGTGCATGCTATTACGATCTATTTAATAACATATACAATTACACCATTCAATAACATTTTATAGAATTGTTTTTTATCAATCCACTCAACTACTAATGTTCAATTGCAAATAACTAGTTATATTTCATGTCTAATTTGAGAAAAACTGTACATATCAACCCAGTACTAATCAAATAGTTCTTATTTTCATATATTTGAAAATACATTGCATGTTAATTTAAAGATATTTTAATGGAGTAAACACTTTTTGAAATAATATGAAATTTAATAAAAACAATCTAGGTAATGTGGGTATATTCTACATAAAAAATTTATTCAATGGTTTAGATTGATTTTGCTCCAAATCACTATCAATTGGTCCTATATATTTGAAGCAAAAATTAACTTGCATATTCTATAAATAAAATAGTCATCCTTAAAGTATGTAAAAACAGTGGTTAAAAGGATTAAAAGAGAAGACCATTCATGCGCCAACTTTTACCTGATGACGGTAGACAACATATGCAAAACCAAAGAACACTATGATGTATGGAAGTAGAAATGGTGTGACCACAGCATAAACAAGGCCAAGTAAGAAATAAAGTTGTATTTGAGGTTCGCCTGTATTGAAACCGATAGTCCCAGGATCCATTGCTTCTTCACGGTCCTTTTCTGTCTTCACCAAAAAGAAATTCTTCAAGTGATAAAATATCAATGGCTTCAACCTTAGAATCTCACCAGCACATCCAGCCCACCCATCCACCATTATGTAAGTTATGAAGAAGGTTGCTTTCATTGGAATAGAGACACCGATTGTTTTTGGAATTCTGCATGCATATATAGCAAATGGTAATATTATAAAGAAAATCAACGGTTGATATGTGTATGGGGGGGGGGGGGCATCACTTGAGATAGGAGAATGCTAAGATCTATACGAACAATTTAAAAAATTTGCAATATCTCTTATAATTAAAGATGCTTAATAATTTTGATAGTGGTGCATATAGTGGGAGGACTCACTCATTTGCAGACTGGTGGATAAATTTATCTAGTTGTTGGAATGCAGTCCCAGTAATTATGCTCCCAAGAAATACATTAATGAACTGGAAGATGTAATATCTTGTGGCTGATCTCCTTTCTAGAGCAGACAGGCTTATAAACCCTTCGAATTTGGACATCATCATCAATATTGTTGGCAGGAAAATGAGGAATATCTTCAAAGCAATCCCAGGTAGGAAACCTTGTATGAATGATTTTATGAATTTTCTGCAATGAAAAAAACACCACTAGTTTAGCTTCTACTGTGGACACCTTTAAGGTATCAAAGAGCCACACAACTATCTGGACCCCTTTCTTTTTTCCATCAGACTCATTGTCAGTGCAAGGCATAGAATTACAACATATTATAGGCTCTAATCAACCTTGGTTGCAATAAAAAAAAATAGAAAATATTTTCCATAATATTTAATAAAATTGGTTTATAAAGTCAACTAACAAATATATATATATATATATATATATATATATATATATATATATATATATATTAATGCAAGAAAGGAAAAAAGATGGCAATGAAAATTTTTTTACAAAAAAAATGCTTACATTTCAATAATGGACTTAAGGAAAGGGGCTGCTTTTTCAATGCCTTCAATGTTAGCTAGTGACTGTACAAATGCGATGGGTATCATGAAAAAGAATGTCAGAAAGAAGAAAGCAACAGCAACTATAAGCCTCCTTATGGTGAGTGAAACATATGGTATTGCCATGTTATCCCAATACACATCACGAGGTTCTGGAGCCCACTCAGTCAACCACATGGTTGGATTTCTAGATTGTTGAGTTTGTGCACAAACTGCAGCACCCCAACGAGTTCGGAAGGAAACAAAAGCTGCTGGCATTATTGATTTAGAATTCTGCATTACCTTATCTCTCTCCAATTCTATCTGAAAGTTAATTTAAAGAAACATCAAATTAAATTAATGTTTTTAAAATTAATCAACAATTCATAATTTATGTCCAGTAAAATTATGCAAGAAACTAGAATTTCAAACATGAAAACATAATTTCTGTCCCATTGATATAATAGAAGAAACACTAATGAAGACAAGACCTCTTATTTTGTTCAAGGTGCACGTAGACAATATCTCTTATTTTCTTTGAAGTGTAAGAAAACCACTTTAGATCAGCATGCACGCATATGCTATATCATGATAACTAGCAGACATCCCTTTCATTTCTTTTCCCAATTGACAGTGGAATAAAATTACTTCTTATTTCTAAAGGTTGCATTTATTGATACAACTTCAGAGTACATTTAAAGGATTTCAATATTTCAAAATGAGTATGTTCGCCCCCCTGGCTCTCTCTTCTGTCCTTTTCTTTTGTTTTTCACTTAATAGAATCCATGCATCCTTTTTTTCCAACAAGTGAGTAACACATCCTCTCTTCTTTCCTATCCTTTTCGTTTACACTTAATATATACATGTGGCTTCTACAAAGGATTTTCATATTATAGGCATGTGAAAATAATATACCTCCATGTATTTAAAATTTATTATTCAAAATTATTAAATAGTATAAATTAGAGTGAAATATGATAAATTAATTATTAGTGCTATTGCAAGCTTAATCCAAACATGAAAGAAACACAGGTCTGCAGCACGTGGCTTCTAATCCCTCCAAAGAAAGTTACAATGTATGAAGTAATTATCATTACATACAGCATAAACTTCAAAGATCTTCATCAACAAAAAAAAAAAAAAAAAAAAAAAGAAATCCACCAATCACTTATATGTAATGAAATCATTAAGAAGGCACATGCAATTCTAGAGCAACTGTAAAAGAAGCATAGAAGGTAGTGCTTACTTCTTTTGATAGTTTCTCAATTTCAGCTGTATAAAAATCGATCGCATCCACTTTACTACCACAAAGACCTAAAAAACCAGTCTGCTAGTACAATGTTAACCTCTGGAATTACATGGTGCAATAAAAAAAGAAAAGAAATGGAAGACCTTAAAAAAGTGGTAAGGGAAAGCTAATGCTGAAGCCAAATTCAAAATGGAAGACAAATTGAAGTTCATATGAACCAGATTATTGAAAATGGCATACCTTTTTAGATGGCCTTACGGATTGATTTCTAGAATATTTAAGTTGATAGTAGTCGAGCCAATTCTGCTTTTTCTTCTTCTTAGCAACTAGACTAGAAAGTTTCTTTGCATTGTAAACAACCTGCAAAAATATCTTCTAAGTAAGAAATAAAAAATAACAGGGCAGGATAAAAAACAATAAACAGCCTACTAGAGTTTAAGCTAGGTGATAGAAGGTAAAAAAAAAAAAAAAAGGTTAAACCTGATATCACACTAGCATTATTACAATAAAATCAAATGGTTATAGTATGGAATTTGAAAAATTAAAGAATAATTCCATCGAAGTTTCAATTTAACGTCAAACTTTCCATTTTGTTTCCAAAAATGGTTGTTATGTGATAAAAAGTGGTTGTTCAGTCATAATAATTTGGGTTAATCTATAATTAAATCTACAAAGGAACCAAAACAGGATCGTTTGCTTTGATAAAAACATGGTGAACTGACATTATCTCAAAAACTAACAGGTATGATGTTCTATTTAATAATGATAGATCATCCCATTGAACTCAAGGTCTGCCCTAGCTAAATCTATTTCAACAGCGTAACGAACATAAATCTTTTAACAAGAGCATGGACTTGATCATGCTAAAAAGACAAAAGGAGACATAGCTTGTCAAACATACTACCAGCAATTATTTAGCACTGCAATTTATCCCAACTTATATCCAAAAACACCATAACCACACCCAAACTCCAATACCAATACCAGATGTATCTTCCCTTTGAAATATCTAATTATTTGACAACTATCCATTTGAAAACCAGTATCAATGAATATAGGGCCCATTTGTTTAAGATTTTTCTTGAAAAAATCACTTTTAAAATATTTTGAACTGCTTGGGAAAGCTTTTGAAGAAAACAAGAATCTAAAAAATAAAATCAGATTTTAGATTATTTTGAGAAGTTGTAATGAGTAGCTTCTGAAAGAAAAAAACACGTGGTAGATAAGAGAATGTGGTAACTAAAGCACGAACTACTCATTATAACTTTTTTTGGACAAAAAAATCCCTACAAAATTTTAAAATGACAAGCGTTGCCCTTGACAAATTTGCATCGACGTTTTTCTTCGAATTAAAAAGTGCTTTTTATAATTGTAATCGAACACAAAGTAACTTCTGCATTACATAAAAGCTCTAGAGAAAAATTACTTGTTTAATCACTTTTTTTGAAACTTAAACAAATAGGCCCATAAAGTCATAACAGGTAAACTTGATTATTTTGATACATAACCAAACAGTTCAATTTACCCTAGAACCTTTTTACAAGCTCGAAAACAAAGAGATATAATTAGGCACGTGTGATTGAAACAGAAAAGGATCAGACCTGATGAGTAAGATAGTGATCTGGATGGTTGACCAAAAAGAAATGTTCCACTAGCTCACCAACTGATTCATCAGGATCAGGCGGTACATTCCTAACAAGGACCTGCACATATATACAGTACCCAAAGCAAAAAGCAAAGTCATTTAAGAGCACTGTGACTTTGGGGTAACAAATAGTCACCTATCCAGACACAACAAATATTAACAAACATTAATGGCTGTCAAGAAAAATTAAAAATTAAAAATAAAATTAATGAATATTTTTACCAATCAGTTTAAGACTGCATTTAAACACAATGTTTACCTAGCTTTCATGGAGTTCAGTAGATTTGATTCCCCAAAGCATAAACGAAGATAATTTTGAAAATAGAAAAGGGGGAGGGGGTTACCTTCGGAAGTTCACCACCTTTTATACTTCTTATAAGTAAGTATGCAATAAGGACAGAGTTTATTGTCATAAAGTTGTTCTTCTATATTAAGGTAGGAAGGTGCAATTGGATAATTACTTGAAATCAGAAGGATACAACTTCGAAGTTGGACCTTAGGAGTTAGGAAGAGATCCTAGGACAGGATATAAATCCCTATCACAGAAGCAGTGCTACTATGATTCTGAACATATTCATATTGGTCAGAGCAATGAAATTTCTTACTGTAAATTGGTCAGGACGGCGCCTTTCTGATGCAAGAAAATGCAATCTCATTGTCGCAACTATCTGATACTCCCTTTTCAAGATATAGCACGTCCAGAAGGTAAAAACATAAGCCATTACCAAATGGGTCCAAAATCTGCAATACATGTAACAACTTATTGGAAGACAAACATGCTTGTACCCAAAAAATGGTGGTTACTCCAGGATGGGAGTAAGCATTTGTAAAACCAATGACCAGAGGAGGTGATAACTTGTTTCAAATTGATTGAGATTTGCATGGAATTGCATAGTGGCGTAAAATGCTAATTAATACATACTCATCAACAGGGACAAATGTATTTATGTATGTAATATGTATTATTATTTTAAATAAACCCCTAGATATTATGTTGACAGAAAGTTCATTTTAAATGATAGAATATATAAGGAGTTAAAAAGAAAAGGTAAAGAATAAGTAACAACAACAATAATAATAATAATCCTACCAATTAAAAGTTTGCATACCTGTTTGATCCAAGTGGAATATTTGATATAGAAAGCTTATCTATGCTACTATATGTCAAATTTGAAAGCTCCAAGGTGCTATTGGTCCAATTGACAGGAACCATAATAGAAAATGCAAGGAATGCAATGGGAACAAATATTTTCAGCCTGCACTTCAATTGGGTAAGAGGATGCGGTCAGTCAAAAGGAAAGACATGATAAAAGAAATCTTGGAGCTAAAACATAACCCAGAATTCCAAAAAAGGAAATCCTGTTGGAACAATTTATTGCCAAGGAATAAAACAACTCAATGGTCATTATGCATAATATATCGACTCAAACAACAACAATGAATTGTTATTTTTCCTTCATGGTAAATATTTTTAACTGGAGTTTTTGTTTTAGAATTCTCCCAAAAGAGAATAAGCAGAATATGGTTGTTAGGCAAGATTGAATCATAAGACTGGGGGAGGGTAAGTACTTGTTAAAGAATTAAGGGTCTGTTTGCTTTGTTTTCAGTTTCCTATTTTCAAGAATAATTGCAAATGCCACCTTGTTTTCATTATCTTTCCTGTGTTAAAAAATTTGTACAAAAAACAGTGAAACCAACTTTTTGTTTTTACTTTTTCCTGTACAAATATTTGAAGAAAACAATATGTCATTTTTGCAATTATTCCTGAAAATAGGAAATGAAAACATGAAATTACAAACAAAGCAAACAAGCCGTAAGCTTCTCATGAATCGGTAATGGATACTTGGAAGTTCTTCACACTTTTAATTATTTCCAAAAGCTTGACTAAAAAGTAACTACAAATTAACAATTACTGATAAATATTTACAAATTGAAAAATATTATCTCACCAGTAAACACAGATAATTTACAAAGAAAATGATAAGGGGGTGAGTGTCCCCAACTGAGAGCATAACTAGTAGAATATAATATGTGGATCTATACAGAAAAGTTTGATGTGATCCCTGCACAGATGTAGATGTAATCTAATAGTATGGAGAGGAGAGTGCATTTTTGTTTGCAATTCGTTGTGGATGTCTCATTAGCAATTTACAAAAGGAGGTAACTTCAAATAATGGTAGAGATTTGGACTTCTTTACATATTCCTTTTTTATACATATGAACTTCATTGCAGCAAAGTTGTATAAGACTAACAGTTAACACAGATCTCCTTGTGACTCAAAATAGTCCAACATGTTGCCTTCTTTGTTGACTATAATTAGTTATGTAAGTATCCAGGCAATGGTGTAACCTGATAGAACAGACTTCCCTCATTGTTGACAATAATAGTCAGTTCTCAATATAAACTCTGTAAGTTCTCTTGTGATTCAAAAAACATTATTCATGGACGTGTCAAAAAAGAAGAAGAAGAAAATAGAGTACTAGCTAAACATCAATGTCTTTCCAAATTAATGTTTATGTAACTATAGTTTCAAATGACTCAAACATACAAATTCGACAATAATAAATTTAATATCAGACAGCCATCCATGGATGCTGCAACGAATGATTTATCAGACATACCCAAGCAAGTAGATCCTCAAGTAAACAGCAGAATCCAAGCCTGCGTGGTCAATTAGTTCAGGTTCTGGCATTTGCAAAGCTGCAGGCATCCAATTCAAGAACCTTACATATGACTTAAAGTCTAAATTGACAATCTTGCTCACAAATGCCCCTGCATTCAACGGACTGCTCCTTAAACCCTTCAGATACCATTTTGGAAAATACACCCTATCATTTATAGGTTGGATCCGAAGAATGGCAAATCCCAGTAAGAAAGCAAATGCAGTAAGGAGGTTTATTGCTGCTGCAACTCCTATATCACCCAGGGAAGCCATATGCACACACCTACCAACAAAGAAGAGGCTACTCCCTGCAAAATATATGCATAAGCATGATGTCAAAAGTCAAAACCATTTTCTTTATCAGATTTGAATTTAAAAGAACAACCTTCTTTTACTGCAGTGATAGGTACAAGACAAAACAGACAATGACATCATGGTTTAACATCAGGTATGTGAGCTGATATAAGTTTTTATCTTGATATCTTTTCTTATGATAGCATAGAAGACAAAAACAGAAACCATAAGACTAAAAAAATAAAAAATTATAGAAAAAAACAGGGCAGAAGGGGAGAGGCTGAAAATCCATATATTCCACTCAGCCTGTCAATTTTTCATTCTTTTTTCCCCAAAATTGCACCCAATTCTTCGTCAGCAATGGAAGTGAGAATTAGCCCTTTTCACATAATCAGCTTCTAAGATGTACAACTGGTATTGAAAGGACATTGTTTTTCTATTTGCCATAACCGACTATGAATCTAAATCCAAATTCTCGAAGCACAACGATTAAAAAAAACTCCAAGCTTCATCACATGTTTTGTTCTTCCAGTCATCTTAGCTACTAATGAACATAGGGGAGAAAACACATGTAGACACAATTCATCACTGAACAAAAGTCTACATTTGGAACCAAAACAACTTAAAGAATGCAGAAAACTTGTATGATCAGTGTACATTGGATCAAATCCATTGAGCATATTACCTTTTCAGACACAACAATTCTCAGGCGGAGAAACAGACACAAGTGAGAGAAAACGAACTGAAACCCCGAAAGGAAAATTGAGATGATCCCAGTGACACTGTTGGTTCAAGCGAGTCACCAAGAGAAAACCCAGAAGCGAAGAAGTCACCAGTTACCAAAAGTTACCAACTTTATGGCTATATTTTGAATTGAAAGGGGTGTGTCATGTCTGTGTGACATACTACTACGTATGTCGATGGAATTTGTAACGGGTGGTCTCAATCAGGTGAGGTGAGATTTGTGCCTACTCATAAATGTGGCCCACTCCTTGTGTAACTACAAATCTGGCAGCAAAGTGATAGATAGAAAATAATGAATAATAATGAATATAAACTTGCACATATTAAAAAATTAATATATAAATTTTTTATTTTATAAAAAATCATATTTTTTATTTTTTAATATATTAAATGAATGTAATATTTTTTAATAGAGGATTATTATTTTTCAATAGAAAAACCTTAATAATAATAATTTAAAAAATGAAAATAGGGACAAGTGTGGACTGTGAATTGAAGTCGGAGTATGAAATGACTCACGACAGAGGTGGCAGAACACCAGTGGCTATAGTTTCTCTTCTGCTTATGTTTTTTGTGCTTAGGCTTATGCTGATTTATTTTTTAGTGTTTAGGCTTACGCTGATTTTACATAGGATATAACGTGTATATATATTTTTATTAACAACCCGTACAGTTTTTTAAAGAGTTTCATTGTAATTTTTTTTATTAAACCATTTGTCCCTGAAAGTGTGAGACGATATCAGTTCAATCTCAATAAGTAATTAAATTATAAAAAAATTTCTCAATGTTAATTTTGTTAGTCAAGTTAGTCCATCAATGTTAATTTGGTTAGTCAAGTTGGTCGTTAAGTAGGGTAATGATAGAGACTAACTTGACTAACAGAATTAACATTGAAAGACTTTTTCATAATTTAAGTACTTTCAGAGACTGAATTGACAGCGCCTCACACTTTTAGGAACCAAAATGATGGTTTACTCTAATTTTTTTTACACCATCAATTAATCCAAAATCATGGTATGAATGACTTTTGAGGTGGTTAAGATAATAGTCAAACATTTTAACTGATGTGATAATTTATAATTGATTGACAATGTAAAATATATTTAGACTAAGGCTCTATTTGGTAAGTCTCAACTGTTAGCTTATAGAGGATAATTTATAACGATTGAGTTAGTAGCCCTGTCTGGTAAGCACATTTGTTATTAGCTTGTATAATGTTTTTTCACGAGTTTATAACGTTTCTTCCGGATTCTACTTCAAGTAGCGTTTGAGCTTATAGCTTACAGCTTCTCATTTTTTTCTCTTTTTTTATCCTTATTATTTTAGTTTAATTCCACATTTACCCTCTTCAATAAAATAAAATATTATAATCTTTAAAATATCACATATAATTTAGCGTAGCATATAAACAATAAACCATTGATAAATAATTAAAAATAATTCAAGTATTAAAAGTGATAATTATTTTGAATTATACTTACTAACAATGATATACCTAATAAAATATTATGTAAACATGGAATATGGGTATTGTACAAATAAATTATTTGTTATAATTGATTATGATAATACATATATATATATATATATATATATATATAACATTTATGTAAAAATATATATGAGCATGTTCTTTTATGACATTTTATCTTTTTTAGCTAGTTCAACCGTTAGTTTTATCATTCACTTTCACACCAATAAGCTAGTTCGTCCACTATCAGCTACCTCATCCATTATCCGCTATAAGTTCATCCGCTATAACCTAGTTTATCCGTCATCCGTTAGTTTTGTCAAACAAATTTGTCAAACAAAGACTAACAATGCATACTAATTAAATTTTTTTTTTGAGTAAATATTTTTTTAATTGTAAAACAGTTATATATACATGTATGATGTATCGGGAGGGTGTGGACTATTTCAGAAAAAAAAAAAGTAAATATTAATTATTAAATCTTACATAAATAATTTAGAATTAAAATAAAATTATATTTAGATGATTATATAATTAAAAACCTTTATACTGATGGTTTATAATAATTAAACTGTTTAAAAAATTATAGTGTGATCACGTATTATTTAATGACTTATATATACAAGTTTTTCAGGATTTTATGACTATATTCAGTAATTTGTTTGTATATAAGTATGACAAAAAGAAATGGGAACTGAATATGAGTTTGTAAATTGGAAATAATAGTTTTAAATTGGAAATAATAGTTTAATTGTGTGGAGGTGTTTTAAATTTCGAACGGCCAGTTTGGTTTGGTTGGCAGCATATGCATCAGTGCATGTGAAACGAAGTAGGGTTGGACTCTGGAGAGAGTGTAGAGACAAGGGAGGTGAAAAGAGCACTGTCGACTGTCCTTGTCCACGTTTCTGTATCTTTCTAACGGCTATTTGTTTTAATTAAATAATTAGCGATAATAAGTTAATGTTAACAGTTTTAAAGTCTGCAAAACCACCGATCCTTCAAAAGTAAAGTGCATAAATTGCACTTTTTTTTAAGTGGGCGCACAAGGGCATTTTTAGTTGATAATCAAAGATTAATCTCTTTCGAGATATAAAAATTATTAAAGTGAGTTTTGTCTCTTTCAATAAAATATTTTTCATATATATCATAAGAATTGAATCGTCGATAACATGTTTAAACAACTCAATTATTTATCAACTATGTTCAGCCATGTTGATCCATTAAGAGCACTTAAAAAAAGAAGATTTTGTTTTCCTTTCAAAAAAATAAAGTTTAAGCTAAATTCTTCGGTATCCTAAGGGTAACTTTACCATGCTTAGGTTGTTCAATTAGATGGTGAGAAACATTTGACTTGACTCACTAACATGACTCATTTACTTGAGGTGGCACACTCTGATTGGACATGATAACTTTTAACCCAAAATTATTGGGGATACTGGAGAAAGTACCAAAGTTTAATTGTTATGTATTGTTAATATAAAGTTTTTTATAATATTAATCAATTAGAAATTATGATAAGAATGACTTTTAAGATAGTTATTATATGAGTCAAATATTTTTTCATGATATATCAATTTATGATTGGATGACAATGCACAAATCATTACACTGATAATATATACCAATTAAATCCTAACAAATAAGAATATGTATAGTTTGTGGGAAAAAAATTGGTTTCAATTTTGAAAAAAACTTACGTCCTATTCAATATGTGCTATTTGTGCTGTTCACCAATTATAACATGCCACAGAAATTAAATTTTTCATTTAAATTCAAATTTAAAATTTTCTTATTTTTTCTACTGGTTGGTTAATCCATGTGTTGAATAGTGATTGAAGAACAATAAAAACTGCACAAAAGAAACTGCAGGTAAGTTTTGTCCTTCAATTTTTCGTTCTTAATTACAATTTCAAAAGTGTCATATATTTTTATTATATTTTCTATTTTCAAAGATTTATAAACAAGTAATAAAAACAACAAAAGTGTCATGTATTATTACTTAAATTTTTATCTCATTTTATATATGTGCTTCTATTTCATATATGATCATGTAGTTCTTTCCTTAACGCATTGATAAAGATCTCCTCGACTTCAGGCTCCTCTATTATCCAATATCTATTAACATGCAATACATGTAAAGCATATTACATCACACGGACAATAACTCAAATCTTTTTAAGTTAACCAAAGCCTTAGGTAACATTATGAATTATTTTTCATAAAGAAATGGACCATTGGGAATTTTTTTTTTGAAAGAGCAGTAAATTTTTGTATGTCTGTAAGTTTGCTATTTGATGTATGTTTAGAAATTATTTGCTTCTCAATGAACTCTTATATATAAGATTTTAGTAGATGGGAGAGGGCCCTTTTTGCAATAGTTGCCCGTTGGGATTTGGGATCCTCAATTTAGTCAAATAAGTTGGAGGCATGCCTCGTGAAGTTCTTGACCATTGTGGCTCATTTGTCAACAGGTGAGGAAATGTAGAAAGGGAAAGGAGTAAAGAGAGGCAACACAAGGAAGACAAGTAAAGTAAATGAAAAACTTTTGCAGGGTTTGGGTGGCCACCCTATTAAGACTTCTATTTTAGGACAATCCGGGATTGAGCCATTGTCCAGCCCAACATGCAATGTCGGTCCAATGGGCTGAGGGTCCAATAATGCAGCCCAAAACAGGTACCATATGCTTAAAAGTTGTAAGACACTGCTATAGAGGAAACTCACATCGTGCCGTGCAATTGAGTGATCTGAAAACATTGGCTCCTCTGCATCCGCAAAAATTTGAGTGCCTTTGCTGTGCTGCATTGATAATGTGCTGCCGAGCTGAAAATTCGGTAACAAACAAATGAAAGAAAAGGCATTGACAATCTCATGTTATGATTATTATGTAACCTTCAACTTATTTTGCTAGTATACATGTTAATCTTAACCTTTATAATGGCATGTTCTGATCAAGCATATGTAAACAGAACACCAATTATTATTATTTTGGTACAATTCAATGATACGGTTGGAACTTATGATATAATGCAAACTACCCTAATGGCTTCTAAACACATATTTTACTCACAAAGGTTAGTTTTATATACCCATAAAAATGAAGTTGTTAACTTGATCCTAAGAACAACTCTGCAGCCCCATGCTGACAGACAATATATTATAATATGCCTGCTATAATAAGCTTCATGTAGTGCTAGGCTGCTAGTGCATTGGTCCTAGTCGATATGAAATGCTTGCAATCCCTACACTGTTCAGTATCCATTTCCGTAGATTACATGGAACATGATGCTTGCTGAACCACTTTTAGGTTGAAGTTATCCTGGATCATGCATGACTCATATTTTGTACTTAGTCATTCCTTAAAGCCATACCAAATTACCTATGCTGCAGCAGAGCTTTCCGCTCAGAGGTTTTTGTCTTTTTATCTTCTTTTTCTGGCCCATTCTTTGATTATAATTTTAACCCAACACTGGAATTCCCAGCATACATTTTCTCCTAGGTGCCATCGTTTATAACAAAATTGTAATACACAAACTTTCCTTCATCTAATATACCAGCTCTTAGCAAACGATAGAACGCAATTCCAGTTCGTTTGACATATCTAAATGTGATACAACTATACTATTGTACATGCAATTGTGTACACTTCGACTCTTCCAGAAAATTGTAAATATTGTTAGTTCCTGATGAAATGTTGATTTTTGACTTGATTTTTCCTTGGTGCCTTTGCAGCTTTACCTACTCATTACTCACAATTTATGGCACATTACTAGAGAATAAAACAAAAGCAATTGATCACTTTTTTTTTCCGATTTGCACAACAACTTGAAATAGAACACTCAATGAATGATACGGTTATACGGTATTAACTATTAAGAGAGAGAAAACTTTATTCCTCAAACACATAAATTAAAATTACAGAAAAGAAGCCACATTAAGCTAATTCATCCCTCTACGGTTTGCATGGGCTCTGTTGTTTGTCCTTCTCACTCTTTTCTTAGGCATAGCTCCAACAAGTCTTGCAAGCCATTGAGGTTTCCCATTGAAGAATACATTATATCCCAAGAACATTCCAAATACCACCCCACTTGCATATCCCACAACTACAGATTTCCAACCAAATCCTGATTCTTCTTCTTCTTCTTCTTCATGATGAAATGTTGATGGTGGTGGGTTATTGCATGATTTTGACAAAGGGAATCCACATAGCATTGGATTTCCTTCATAGGAATCATTTTCGAATGTATTGAACTGTCGACCTCTAGGTATCATTCCCTCCAACTGGTTTTTTGAAAGGTTCAAGAAAGAGAGAAAATTCAAATTTGCCAAAGCCATAGGAACCTCACCCGTCAGCTGGTTCCATGAGAGGTCCAACCATTCCAGATTTGTCAAATTACTTAAAGATGGTGGAATTGTACCAGTGATTCCATTGTGTGACAGGTTAAGCCCTTTGAGAGAATTTAATTCTCCCATGACTTTTGGAATTTGACCTTCAAACATGTTATTGGATAAATCAATAGCTGTGAAAATAGTTAATATCCTTCTTAGCTCCATTGATTGACCTTTCATCATGACCACTACAGAATCATTATAATATCCATTATAAGCAGATCCGTGGTTACTCATATATTTCAAACCAGTTTGACCGTCATTCATATTCATCATTCCTTGAAAGTTGTTGATGCATGATGCTGCCAAGGGACCACTAAAATGGTTATTGGAGACATCAAAAATTCTCAACTTGGGAAATGGATGCTTGGTGCGGAAACAAGTGATGATTCCATGAAATTTATTTGATCGGAAACTGAGTACCTGCAACTCTTGAAGAGTTTCTAGCCAACTGGGAAATGTGTCCTCTATGTTGTTGTCTCCAAGGTCCAAAACTTCCAGTCCTGTGCAGTGGACCAAAGACTGTGGTAATGGTCCCTCCAATCGGTTGCCATTAAGCTTTATAGTCTGAAATGCATTACCCTTAGAAAAGTGTCTAGGTATGCTTCCATGAAGGTTGTTCCTGTGCAAATCCAAAACTGAAAGAAAAGGAAAGTGTCCCATGCATTGTGGAATCATGCCTGACAAGTTGTTGTGAGACAAGTTGAGTATAGTGAGGGAGCTTGCATTGCAAATTGTTGAAGGAATGTCTCTGCTCAAGTTGTTATTTGAGACTGAAAAGAATTTAGTGCCATCGGGTGGAATTGGAAGATCTCCTTGCAATTGGTTGAAACTGAGATCAATAAATTCGATACCATGCCTCCATGAGAGCGAGAGATTCTCATAAAACCATTTGGGAATGTTTCCATGAATTTTGTTATTAGAAAGATCTAACGTTACCAGATTTTGAAGTCGTGCTAAGAATTTAGGAAAGGTATTAATATTACAAGAAGATAAATATAAATATTGGAGGCTGGGTAAGATGTGATCAACATTATTGTTGTCGATGTTAATGGAGTGAAAATTATTGTGAGAAAGATCGAGGTTAAATAAATTTTTAAACTTTGAAAATTGGTGCAAGTCCACAACACCTCTCAAGTCATTTGATGACAAAGCTAAATAAGTAAGATTTTCCAATTCATATATTGAGTTAGGAAAATTACCTTGTAGTTTGTTATTAGAGAGAACCAAAGATTCCATAGAATAAGTTGAGAAATCACTAATTGAGCCTGTGAGCTGGTTGTCATTAAGCCACAAGTGTGACAATGAAGGCAAAGCATAACACCAACCAGGAATTGTTCCATTTAACAAGTTAAAACCCAAATCTAGAATATTTAATTTTGAAAGTTTAGTGGTTTTACTTGGAATGGGGCCAACTAAGTTATTATGTGATAAATCTAAAACAGTGAGATGTTGAAGGTTTGAAAGTAATGGCGGGATCCCACCGGTAAGGTTGTTTGATGAAAGGTCCAAAACTATGAGTTGATTGAGGTTCCATAAAGATAAAGGAATCAATCCATCAAATCCGCATTTGGCAACCCGAAAGAAGTTAAGAGACTGCATATGGCCTATGGAATTAGGAATTTCTCCTGAGAAAGCGATGAAAGAGAGATCCAAGTGCCTTAGAGGAGTGCTCCAGTTGGACTTTGGAAGTTGACCTCTCAGATTATCATTACTTGACAACATTAGTTGTTGAAGATTTGGTAAAGAGAGGATGTCAGTAGGCAAATTCCCCTGCAATCCAGTGTGTTCAAGACTAAGAGAGACCAAAGAGGATGACAAATTCAGCAACAAGGACAGAGAGCTCTCTTTGATCGAAGACATGTCTACTTCATCTAGAGAAAGCTCACTTAAATCACTTGCATTGAGAACGAGTTTCTTCCATGTGGATGGATCAACTCTCATCATGCCATTATTATCAGAGAGATCAAGTGATACTAATTTTGACAAGTGAGAGATTGTGGAGGGAATATCACCAACAAATCCAGAGGAGGATAGATTTAGATGTGTGAGATTCACAAGATCACCAATTCCAGAATGTACTGAAGAACCATAAAAATAATTAAAAGCAAGGTTGAGATGTTGAAGATGAGTAAGGTGGAAGATGGTGGTATTGGGATGAAACTGACCTTGAAGCATACTGTAACTAAGGTCGAGGCCAATCACGTGGCCAGACATGGTGTCGCACGTGACCCCATCCCACTCGCAGCAATCTGTATCGTTCTTCCATGATGCGGTCTTAGAGGAAGAATAGTCATATGGAAGAGTGTCGACAACAAGTGAGTTGTTCAATAGTAACAAGGCAGAGCTGTCCTGAGGGTTGCACAAAGAGAAAGTGTGGGAAGGGAAATGAAAAAGCAACAAGTGGATCAAATATGGCAACAGAACTAACCACCCCATAATCACAAATAATATTGTATTGTCTCTCACTTGGATTGGATGGATGCTTTAGGATGCAATCAATCAATTTATAATGGCCAGAAGGAAGACTTGGATGACCTGCTCTAGGGGAGGGGAGACTTGGACTGGCCAAACTGCTACGTGAAGTATGGTTCGGTTTGGGTGGAACAAAATGGAGGAGGAATGGGCCCAACCCTTGAGGAAGAAACTGCAAGGTTGGTTCTATCAACTTGTTAGTAGTGAAATGGAAACTTAATAAGGTCTGAATATGGTTATTTGAATTGAATTCTGACAGTGACAAATGTAGAAACCTTCTTGGAATTTATCCTCAAAAGAAGGTTAACTAAAGTGGGACCAAGAATATTAGCAACATTTAAAAATACACTCTGTTTGTGATTGTGTTGGAGCAACCTTTAAAAATACACAAAGAGAGAGGTTGGCCACTGAAGATTAGTTTTAAGTTGGCCACAAAAGAATTAGATGTATCCATTAATTGTAGTCTTTTTAAGTTGTTCTTATTAGTGGAGAAAATGAGATACAATTTTCAGTTCTGCAGTCAAATGAGTGGCCTGTCACAAAAATGTTTTTGTCTTAGGATATGGTGAAACTGTTTCTTCCTCTTGTTTTATACTTGTTAGGGAAAAGAACTGACAGGAATTAACAGTGATTTCCTTACAATTTTTTGGAGCTTGTCAGGGCAAAATCTCCAGGATTGTGAGTTTTCACTATTACTTTACAATTGGTGTTGAATTCAAATGCAGGCAACAAATCTCGGTTATAGAAGTTCACAATATACACTTGACGATTCTGTTAGCATTCTTAACGTATCTGGCTTGGTTGTTAACTTGTTATTGTCATACTCCTCAGTTATACTGTCTGATATAGACCACATCAGAGAATTGAACTCTACTCTGCCTTATGCGGCTCCCACCTTTCTCAGGTTGATCATCTATATTCCTAGGAACATGTCTTGTTTGTGTTGTGTGATTGATCAGTGGGAGAGTTGCTACAACCTGGTGGTATCTCAAATTTGTTGAGCTGGGACTAGAAGCTTCTTATTGTAAAGGATAATATCAACCAAAAGAGTGAGGACTTTTAGGAGGAAGAATATCCATTATCCAACCGAATTGGTTCAATGTCTGGAAATCTCTAGGTAAATCAGAATGGTGGTTGGTAATATGATTGTTTTGTTAAACATAAATTTATAAAATGTCTAATTAAACCAAAGTTATCAATTGCGGTTGGCGGACCATAGCGGAAGGTCAAAAATCCGCCATTTTAAGCTGTCTCAAAACGTCATTGCAGCCATGGTGCCGCCATCCTTCATAAATTGACCATAGCGGTTGGCTAAAAATCCGCCACCGCAATCCACCATGGCGCAGCCATGGCGGTTTTTTGACAACACTGAATTAAACTTTTAATATAACTTAGGCCTTGGATGAGAAGGATCGCAGTCAATATATTATCCTCATACAAGAAATTTCTTCAGTGGATTCAGGATACAAAATCTGCAACAAATCCTCACTTTGAAGAAGTACATAATATCCTTTATCTAAAAAGGAATTTGAACAGCAGCGTTCAAAGGTAGCTGAAACTGGGACCGAGCCTAGCAACTAGATGGGGGTGCATTCAAAGATGTTAAAGCCAAGCCTTTATCTTAGTTGCAAGACTGACATAATCATAGCCTTTTCAACTATTGCATGGTAGGACCATCTGATCTCTGAAGGAACGGGAGAGTCAAATAGATTTTGTTATTTTTTATACTTTTATTTTAATGTTTCAAACTTTTAATGACATGTTACTTGATCATTGGTTGTGCCCAATGATGATGTGTTGGGTATGTGCCTACCCCACTGTTGCTCCCTAAGGTGTTGCATGTTATATCTTAATATCACTCCTACAAAAGTATACATAGACTAAGCGGCTGACTAAAACTTGACCTCACAGGATCATGTTTGGCAACCTTTTAGCTTTTGTTATAAAATAAAAATTTCATTTAAATAAAGGAAGGGGGCAATGCAGTATAGATTTTATATGCATGTGATTCCTGTAACCAAATCTTCTAAACGAATTCTAATGTAAAAGGTACTGAGAAACAAACATATTCCATAAAGAAATAGAGAGATATCTCAAATCATAATTTCGTACGTATTGAATGACAAGATCTACAACAATTTCATGTCCACAGCTGGTCACCCATAGTAGAACATAGAGAAGTTTCTGTCTTCCTCTTTCTTTATATTTCTATTTTATTACTCAGATGCAATCCTTCTTAAGTTCATGTTCAGAATCAAGGGCCGTGAACATGATCAGAATTAGCCTTTTTGATGAACAGCAATCTGGTGGATGTCCATGTCCTTCAACATCACTGAACGCCCACAAGAATCACAGGGGGCAGTCCTAGACCCACATATACTCTCATGCTCAGACAATCCTCTCAATCTGTCACGGACATCCATGGCAGAACTTCCAGCTTGAACCATATCACCACAAAACCGGCATGTAACTAGACGCAAGGGGCAAACTGAAGCTTGGTGCTCCACCTAACAAAAAAATAAAATAGATTAAATCATAATTACACATATTTCATATGTATTTCCTTTGGTTGACTGATGCATTAATTGCATACTGACTGCAAGATTAAATCAACCAACAATAACCAGACTAAATTTGTTACTAATAAGATCAAAACATGGAGGGTAATTATTTATGTAAATTGAACGACAAAAGAAAAACTCGTTGAAAATGCCAAACATGCTCATTGAAAAATTTATTTGTTTGCCTCCTCAAACCTCTAATTCCAAAAGTGTTCCATGCGCACGAACCCTGAACTCAAAAAAATTTTAGAAACCTAAACAAAAAAAGACATTTTTTTAATTTGAAAAACAGAATATTTATGGTCCCTATTATTTGGCATGACAATAGAATATAAGGTATGACAATAGCAAACATCACATAATTTGGTTTCCAAGCTGTTTGAAATTTAAGATGTCATCATAACACACATAATCACATGATATTCGGCCAATAAAAATATAATCTTTCAATGCTTCAAATGATTAAGTATTGTCATGCAATAAATACAGGGAGCAGAGGCTGTGTTCACTGTTAACATAAAATGATGAAATGGAAAAAATGTTGGAAAAAATTAAGTTGTTATGTAGATACAAGGAATATATGGTTTGAAAAAATCATCTCATTTCAATGACTCACTCCACAGCCTTCATGTTCTTATTAAATGAATAGAATTCCAGAGTACTTAGAAAAGGCTTAAAAGTTTAAACTTAAAACCCATTACCAGACATCCAACTTTAGAGGGATGCTTCATGTCTGTAAGCTAGCTTTGGGAAAAATAAGTAAACTTCCGTACTTCTAAGTTTGTTTAAATCAAGAAAAAAATTCTCAACAGCAAATTTTCTATCTAAATAACATGGTATACAGGAATCAGTGCATAAGTATTCATTGCCTGCTCAGCATTTGTTGACAATCAAATTCAAATGAGATCAAGGCACTTGCCATTGATACTCCAAATTAAACTATCACAGCAAAATATAAATTTGGACTTAATGGCACCAAAAGAACGCAATAAAATAATGACTCACAGATGTAAAGAGACATAAAAAAAAAAATAAGAATTGGGAAAATAAAATGTAACATATACAGAAAAGAAAGGGTGGGAGACATGCAACTCACCATCTGCTCTTTCTCAAGGATTATTCCACAAGGGCAGTGAAGTGGCTCATGAAAAACTTTCATGTGCTTTTCCAATTCTACCTGTTGGAAAGCTTGACCACACCTATCACAGTGAATGTGGTTCTTGGACTCCTCGATCCTAAGAACAACTCCACAGCCCGCATGCTGGCAGACAACATTATGCCTGCTACAGTAAGCTTCATGCAGTGCAATAGTCCTAGTGGGTATGTAATGCTTGCAATTCCTACATTGTCCTGTATCCATTTCTGTAGATGACATGGAAGATGATGATTGCTGACCAACTTTTTGCTTGAAATTATCCTGAATCATGACTGATATTTTGAAGTTTGTCATTCCCTTAAAGCCATATATACCAATGCTGTATGTCCCAGCTCCTAAGTTTTTATCTTTAGAGCTAAGAATCAAAGTCTTCGAGCCAATATCATGGGAAGACCACTCATGCTGGTGCCGTGTAGGAAATATGAGAGGATGTCTAGAAATGAAAAGATCAGTGTCTCCCCCATCTATCTCTGATTCTAATTTTACCTCAACACTAGAATTCTCAGTAGAGATTTTCTCCGAGGTGCCATTGTCTATTGAAAATTTATAATACACAAACTTTCCTTCATCTACTGTTCCAATTTGTGACATCCCAACTACAAGTGGGATTAAAACATGCTGATCGGTCTTTTCCGAAGCTGTATCAGGATCAACTATGTCAACTTCAATATCTGTTTCTAAAACAGATACAGCTGAAGAAGGTTTTAATTCAAGCACCCTTAATTTGTATGCAAGTTCTCCATAATTTACTGTTAAAATGTCACCTTGAGAAAGAGTGGCATGCAGCCGAAGACTTGTTTCGAGGATAGCCTTATGATTTGGCAAATCAGAAAATCCTACTCTTTCAGGTTGAAGTTTTGCATAAGTCCCTTTTGGAAGCCAAACATAGCGGACTTCAACTAATGGAGATGTTATAGTTCCTTCAGAAAATAAATTATTCCATACATGAGGAGGAAGACCCACTGAACCTTCATCGGCAGTGAATTCTAAAACTCCTGAATGGGTGGTCCCCTGTTTCTCTTCATCAGTCCCTTCGATGACTGAAGGGCGTTCAGCATGAACTAATGATAGCTGAAAGTACATGGGTCCCTTATCAAAAGCACCCTGATCAGACAATTCTGTGAAGCAAGAAGGAGGCAGCTTGATCTTATCTCCACTACCTTGAAAAGGTACAGCTTCTAGCAAACGATAAAACACAATTCCTCTACCAGCAAGTAGGCTTTCTTGCATCTGTTGATCAGCCTGAATTGAGCAAAGTAAACGAAGGGAATCATATATTTACTATTTTCTCATTAAAAGTACAGACATAAATGAAGTGACTGTAGCCACAAATGGTGTACTGGAAGGTATGCTAAACATTGTTATATGCAGATTAACAAGTTTATATTCACTAAGAGTGGGTTTAAATAGTATAAGATTAAGTTCAATTATCATTTAAGGTATAAATAAAATTGAAAAGAACATATAACACCAGGTGGTTGGTAATATCGCCACGGGTCGTTAAAGATAAAAACCATTCATCAACCTATACATGGTAGCTTAATCTCTTTGGATGATGGTTATTTGAGATGGTATTAAAGACTGTTTAACCAACCAGTCAAGAGAGGTGGTTCTAACCTATAGTTGGACCTCAAAGAGCTTTCAGTTGAAGGGTAAGTTGACATATGCATACATGGCGATGCTTTGCTATCATAAACATGAAACAAAGGGATCTTGAATTTGTCCTACCCAGCAAGAACAGAATGAAGGATAAGTTTGTATAGTCAGAAAATGACACAATAAGAACATGATCTGACAGCGTCGGATCCAAGCCAATTGTTATATATATGTAAGCAGTGAGTGAGTATATGAAATCCTAGATCAGAAGATTGTATTGTATGTATGATGATAATTCCATTTGGTGTAAAACGTGCAGACAAAAACACCCATGTTGGATTGGTGTAAAACCTAATGGTTGCAGGTCCATATGAAATAAAAATAGATGTGTGAGATTGTGGAAGCCTAGGTAATATGTTTAGGGAAGAAGAATCTAGAGTTGTAAATCTGAACTAATTTAATAATAATAATAATAATAATAATAATCTGAAAGAGGAGTGTAAGGTAGGGTACCTTGAGTTGGGCATGGGCAGCGTCGATACGACGAGACCTGTGAGCAGCTTCGATGGCTTCCCTTTGCTTATGAGCCTCTTCTTTGGCCTTCCTTTCCTTCTCAAGTTTCAATCTCGCTTTCTCCTTCCTCTCCCTTTGCTCTTTCTCTAGTTTCTCTCTCGCTCTTCGAAGTTCAAAATCCATCTCTCTCTCTCTCTCTCGCTTGTTCTTCTTCCTCCTATGCTTTGTGTTGGAGATGTAGTTCGTGCTGTTCAAGAATATTTTGAAGAATGCCAGACGTGGGTCTCTATTTATATTCTTCTCTTTTGTTTCAACTCTACACCTTTGATTTCTTTTTTTACTTTTATTTACATTTTTCAAAAATGTTTTTTGGAAAATATGCTTCTCAAGTGAATTTGTTTTTCAGTTTAATTAGTCTACCACAAGTTATAGTATAAATGATTTTTAAAGATTTTTAAAATAGATATAATAAAAATCAAACATTTTTATTGATATAATAATTTATAATTGATTGATAGTATAAAAAAATTTAAAACTAACAATATATATCAATTAAATCCTTTTTTTTAGAAAAAGAATTAAATTTGTCATATAAAAGTTACTTTTTTTCATTTAAAAAATTGTTTTGACAATTAACTTCATTCAAAATTTTCAGTCAAAAAAAAATCATTAAAATTTGTTAACTGGAAAATTTAATTTACATAGTTCTAATTTAGAATTATCAATCCTAATAATTTGTTTTATTAGCAACTTTCTTTATTTCTAATATATGCTTTTAATATTTGACCTCCCAACCATATTCTATTTCAAATTTATTCTACAATCATCATTTTAAATTTTCAATTTCATTATATACTAAACTAAGATTAATTTTTTAAAAAAATAGAAAAAATTTTTATTTTTGTTTAAATATATACAATATTGTGTTATTTGATTTTGTACTATCTTCGTAAGAGTCATATTAGTATACTCTTTTCGATCTCTATTATAAGCAAAACTTAAATGGAACACACATATTAAGAAAGTTTGTTAATCTCATTTAATTTAATGTTGTTAAAAAATAAGTGTATTACCTAAAATAACATGCATAGAAAATTTCAATTTTTATTAAATACATCCCACGTTGAGTTATTGAAAAACAAAATTATTATTAAATGAAAGATATTTTAAGAATAATATTATTAAATATAATAAAATTAATTAAAATTTATTTATATATTTAATAAAAAAATTAAATTTTTTTTTTTTACTTATAATAATAACCGGTGGGAATATGTAAGTGTAAATATGTCCTCAGAAATAACATTCTGTAGGAGATTTTCTATCTAGTTATTGACGGGGTCATAGGTGGCGTGGGTAGCGAACTTCTATTCCAGAAAGGTCTGGGCCTTTCTCGACTGGGACCCAAGAGCAGGATTGGGGGGAGGGGGGGTTCTGTGAAGCCCACTCCTTCTTATACTAAGAAAAATATTGATTTTACTTTTTTTTATTTGAACAATGAAAATTAAAACTCGTTCTGTTCTTGAGTTGATTTTAGTGTATTTATTTCACTTCATCTCTTAAAAGTTCTAGAATATACAATTACACATTAATTTGAAGACGATTTATTTGATATTAATATCAGTACAACACCAACATGATGTGGCACGATAGGTACTTGAGTCCCTTAAATATGTGGTCATAGGTTCGATTTCTAGACAGTGTGTATGGAAAAATATTTGTTGGGAAAGGACAACCCTTTAAATGGACCTCAATTTTCTCATGGGATTAGTCTTCGTTGTTGCGAGCGGAGAATACCCTGGTTCAGACCCAAAAAAAATATATTAGTACAACAAGAATTGAAATTCTATCATTTAAATTTAAAAAGAGTAGTACTCAAAATGAGTTATCATGTATTTGTTGATAACTTATTTTAGGAATGTCCAAGACCTAACTCAGCTCAATAACCTGTTCTGGCTTGAAATTAATGGAATGAGTTAGAATACTAGAAATTCGACCTATGCATGGTTGGATTTTTAGGGCTTGTTTGGATTGGTTTATAAACAGCTTATTGAGATTTACTTATTGGTATAAACGCTTATCAGAATGTTTGAGAGAGCTTATGGAAACAGCTTATGACATGTTCATAAACTGTTTTCAACTTATTTTGATAAGCTCTCCAGAATAACTTATGAAAACAGTTTATAACTTATATCAAAACAATTTGATTATATTTTCTCTTTGATTATAAAATCTTTATATGATAAGCGTTTATCCTATAAGCGTTTAATTAAGCCGTTTACTCAACCAGATTCTTAAATCTTATTTTGAATTGACTCAACCCAACTCTGTCTCTCGTATATTTTTAAAACTGATTTTTTTAAATAAAAATAGTTATAATTAATAAAACGTGTTAAATTAACAGTTTTTGCATAGCATATAATTATATTTATCGTGAAATTAGTTATTTTAAAATGTATCTTAATTTTTAGTTTCTATTTTTTAAAATTTTATGGTATACTATTATTAGATATAGTGCCTAATAAAGAGCTTATAAAGCTTGAAAAATCTTCACCTCTAGAACTAGCTTTTAGGGTTGAGTTAAGCCTAAAATCTAAAATTGTACTGGAGTTATCCTAGATTCATTGTTGGGCCACCAACTATATTATCCACGCACTAAACCCAATAATGTTGGGTGTGAGAGGAGTGTAATAGGGAAAACCCAAGTCACACATTAACTAGAGATAGTGTCTAATAAGAGCTTATAAAGTTTGGACAATCCTCGCATCTTGAATTAACTTTTAGAGTTGATTAGGTTCAAAGTTCAAATTCTAAAAACTACATATGATGTCTAAATTTATATATTTTGTCTAAATATCAAGTTTATCTCATCATTAGTTAGGCCATAATTAGACTGGTCGAATCTAGAAATATGGCTTCATCAAAATACTAGAAGGGATTAGGGCTAAGTAATACTTCTCCCAACTTAGCCTATGAAGATCCATAGCTAATTTCGTAATAAATATTTAAAAGTTAATTAAATAACTAAAGCCAATGAAATTAATGAAAGTCATCTTGGATACAAAACGAGATAAATGAATTATACTCATTTTCTTGAAGTTTGATTAAATTGCATCCGATACTCTTTCTTATTTTAATAAATGACATCATCTTCCCTTTATATTTATGTTATCATTACACATATATCATATAAAAGATAATGATTTAAATTACATTGATATATAAGGAAGGTGATATATCTATGACTCTCCTTTTTTTTTTTTTGACAAAAGCTACGACTCTCCTAAATTTTAATAATTTCTTAAAAATAAATAATACAAAAAAGTTTATTAACTCTGCCAAATTAAGGGACAAACTTCTTTAAACTTCTTACAGAAAGAACTAGTGATACTTAAACCATCCATTATCTTAATAACTTTTAGAGTGTGTTTGGAAAAATTTATGTTAGAGTCCAGAACGACTAGAGGTTTTCAAGTAAGCTAATTTACAAGCGCTCACATTAATTAATATATTAACTAGTATTTTAGGAGTAGCAAATACTGAATTAAATATTTAAATTTAATAATTACAAATTGTTAGACAACCATGATCAAGGAAATTTGTACAAAAACTCATTTTCTACAAGTGCCAACTCCATTCATGTACAAACCTTTTGTGCATCTAAAAGTTCTTAAAAACTTCGTGTACTTAGCCCAAGAAAGCCTTAATCTACGAGTAGATTTATGAGAGTTTGATTATCGTAGGAAGTGTCATCTTTGCAATCCTCACTAGATGATAAAAGCGTCATAAGAGCGACAACTATAGATCTCATGTTAGGGCGCAGTAGTGGATTATCTCTTGTGCATGCTCTCCCAAGTTGGGCAATCTGCACCTCAAACAATCACCATATTTTAAGATCTGTCACATGATAAAATGTTACACCAAAACTATAAAGGAGAATGCTGTCAAAGAAAACTTCATATGGAAAAAGATGCATTTAATATAATGAAAAGTTTTAATCTTATTTTTTCAATACAAATTTTTTTTTTTTGTTAATTCCTTAACTAAGGGCACTCATTTAGCAAGACTCGACAAACTCTAAATCTTAAATTCATAAAGGATAGCTAGAAACATAACTATGCTCATGTACTACATTGGTTTGAAAGGCTATTCAATATTCACATGCAGAGTTTTTTTTTATGAAGAGTTTAGAAAGAGTATGAGACAAATAAAACTAACAGAGTAGAAGATAATAATTAAATTATTTTCACAGAAAAATGCTCCCACCTTGAGAACTGACTCAATTGGGTAGTTATCAGCAAGCCTAGGGTCCACCAGTTTGCGAAGAGCTTCTAAAGGATTACTCTGATTAAGTGCTTCCTCAAACTGCAATGCAAAACAAGTCAAGTTTAATTTTGTTTCAGGTTTAATTAGTAGATGCATTCTGTTGACTGGTTTTGAAATATACATGAGGTATCTAGACTCACCAAAGCTACTAGGCCCTTTGATTCAGCAACGGTTTCACCTGTTTTCAGAACAGCATTCTTTGCAGAAATAAGTTCATAAAGAACAACTCCAAAAGCATATACATCTATTTTTGGAGAAACATCACCATATTGAGCGTACCTGCACAAGATTAAGGTTTTCATTAAGCCAAGTCATGTGCACACAAAACAAAAACTGAAGTAATGATAATCCTTGCAAAGAATACAAGGATATGCCGGCACCAAAAATATTCTAATTTAATAATGATAAAAAGATACAAATAAATAACTAAATGAAGTAAGCAATCTTATCACTTAAACAGTTAAATTCCAGTTTAAAAGAACAAAGAGGCCAGAAGAACCTCTGATTCATTCCATGACGTGTTCCTAAAATTGAATATTACAATTTTCTCTAATTAATCATAGAAAAATAAAAAATGCCTCTTTTTTATATGATTTGCTTATCAAAAAGTTAAGCTGGTGATTAATGGTGACTGCTAACAACACAAAGTACATATATTTTGATATGAAAGATAGTCCATAGCACCCCACATTTCCATAAAAACCCAAATGGACAAAAAGTAGGTGTTGTTCTTTAGGTGTTTTGTGACGTTTTTTCCGGATGCAAAATAAGACATGTGATATTTTTATTGATGAATTGTTCTTTTTATTGGAAGACAACACCATGATTTCCTACATAGCTGCACCTAATATTTGTCCAACCCAGATTTCATGTAAGGGTCAGATTGATATCACTTAATACAACAACAAAACAAATCATACTCTGGTGGCATGTATCCAAATGTTCCCACAAGACGAGTGTGAAGTGAGGAGCTTCCGACTTCAATAAGTTTGGTTAAGCCAAAATCTGCTACCTGAATATAAAAGCTTACATAGTTTAAAATAATTAATCTCAAAGAAGAAATGGAAAATCAGGATTTTGGAATGTGGAGCATGAAGATTGGAAACAAAGTAACCTTTCCATGGAGGTTTTTGTCTACTAATATATTTGCAGATTTTACGTCACGATGGATATACAAAGGCACAGTGTGCTCATGAATATATTCAAGACCTCTTGCTGAATCCAGAGCAATTTGCAATCGGGTAGACCATGGTAATGGGTCTCTCCCTGGAATCATGTTATCGTCATTATTAATTGTATGAAAACAATGTAGTATTACAGGAAAATATCATCACACTATGGTATGTTTTTCTCACCTGTACCATGCAAATATTGGCCTAAGTTTCCATTGTCAATGTATTCGTATACAAGGAAAAGAGATCCCTCAACGCAATATCCAATCAAGCGCACCTATGTTGTTTATATAAGGTGGGGACATGCAGAACATAATTTAGAACTTATTTGAAATGGTTTATGCTTAAATTTTTATTGACATGTACAATAATACACAAAAAAGACAAAAGGAGCAAAATAACATATCAGGAGCCACATATGGAAATTGATAACTATGCTCTTAATCCACAACTAAGAGGGCTCAAAAGTTTCTTTTGTATTGTTGTAGAATTTTTGTTTTAGTGGAGACAAGATGTTGTGGAGTGTGCTTCAAATATTTAGTAAATTTGTAGGAAAGCTAATACAAAAGAAGTTACTCGTTAGGTTTTGCAAGTATTTTCACTTAAGTAATGCTGATCTCATGTTAATTTAGTAGGATTATTATGTGGATCTGCAGAAATAATTTTGGTAGATATTTATTGACTGTTCTGTTCAAAAAACCACACAGGATATTTGTTTTGTAATAGCTTTGATGGTTCGTGAAACCATGCATGGAAATGATTAATTATCTTTTCCAGATCTATACATGATTTAAGTTCTTTGAAGGATGTGTTTACCAGATTCAAGTGATGAATGTGTGTTAAGACCTTCAACTCAGAAAGAAATTCTGTTGATGCTTGAACGTCCATCTTCTTAATTGCTGTTTTCTGCATAGTGTAAAAAGTAAATGGTTAACTTGAAGTGGCTATAAAATGCAGAAACTTGCCTACCCACCCTTAAGATTCTACGAACATGGTCAAATATGTAATAAAATGATATATCCTTCTGTCCAATGAAAATACTTATATAGATAATTAGAAGAAAACGAGATATACTGCATTTTCTCCATAATCATTTATCCCTTATATAATGAATAGAAATGCTGACTATGTTGGTCAAACCTCCCCAACAACCCTTATTAATTGCACCCAATGGTGCATCCTATTTTTCTATGGTGGCAGCAAAATATGCGATGACAGGAAGAAAAAAAATTGGACACTGTGCAGCAATTTTTGGCCCCTCAGTGCCTATAAAAGGAATGCGAGAGCTGAGGAAAATTTATTCCAACTTGAGAGTATTTGTAGCCAATGAGTTACAACCGAGAGAAAGTGAGAAATATTTAGAGAGAAATATTTTTGGGTGTAATTGGGTTGGGGGTTTTGTGAGAGAGTGTGAGTGTTTGTAAACACAGTATATATTTCCTTTTTCAGTAAAAAGTTCTGCAGCAGCCCGGAGACATAGACATAATTGGCCGAACTCCGTTATCAATTTTGTATGTGCTTCCGCATTTATTTATTTTTCGCTCTTCCACTAATCTGACCATGGGAAAATTTTGCGTAGTTTCCCAACAACTGGTATCAGAGCTAGTTGGTTATTTCTGCTAAATCTTGGTGAAGATACTGTTCATGTGAATAGTATTTTCGTGAATAGTGAAATTGGTCGGCGCTACCAATTTGTTGACGGAGGTGTTCTAAAGCACGGTGGTTCGCAGAAATTGTCAGAAACGATCCTGAGAAGTCGGACTCGAGTGGGGGTGATGGCCGCAGACGAAGGAAAGGTGAAAATTGAAAAGTTCGATGGTGCGGACTTTGGCTTTTGGAAGATGCAAATAGAGGATTATTTGTATCAGAAAAAGTTGTATCAACCTCTCACAGGAAAGAAACTAGCAGAGATGAAGGATGATGAATGGATACTTTTCGATAGACAAGCCCTTGGCGTTATTCGGTTGACGTTATCTCGTAATGTTGCTTTTAACATTGCAAAGGAAAAGACCACAGCGAGTCTTATGACGGCTCTTTCCAACATGTACGAAAAGCCGTCGGCCACAAACAAAGTTCATTTGATGAGGCGGTTGTTTAACTTGCGGATGATGGAAGGCGCATCGGTAGCGCAACATCTCAATGAACTCAGCTTAGTCACAACCCAGTTGAGTTCAGTTGGAATCGAATTTGATGATGAGGAGATATACATGCACCAACCTGAAGGCTTCTCAGAAGGCGGAAATAAAAATATGGTGTGCAGATTGAAAAAGAGCTTCTATGGCCTGAAACAAGTTCCAAGACAGTGGTATAGGAAGTTTGAAAGCTTCATGCACAAGGAAGGTTTCCAGAAGTGCAACGCCGACCACTGTTGTTTCTTCAAGAAATATAAGTCCAATTATATTATTTTGTTGCTCTATGTCGATGATATGTTAGTAGCAGGTTCAAATATGGACGAGATCAGAAACTTGAAGATGCAGTTGTCAAAAGAGTTTGACATGAAGGACTTAGGTCCTGCAAAGAAGATCCTTGGAATGCAAATCACGAGAGATAAGCAAAGAGAAATTTTGCAGTTATCTCAGGCAAAGTACATCAACCGTGTTTTGCAAAGATTCAACATGGGCAACGCCAAACCAGTTAGCACACCTTTGGCCAGTCATTTTCGCCTATCCAATGAACAGTCACCTCAAACGGAGGAAGAAAGAGAATCCATGACAAAGATTTCATATGCTTCAGCCATTGGAAGTTTGATGTACACGATGGTCTGTACAAGGCCAGATATTGGCCATGCAGTGGGAGTAGTTAGCAGGTTTATGTCAAATCTAGGTAAAGCTCATTGGGAAGCAGTGAACTGGATTCTGAGGTATCTACGAGGCACCACAAAGAAGTGTTTGTACTTTCGTAAAGGTGAATTACAAGCAAAAGGCTACGTAGATGCAGACTTTGGAGGTGAAGTCGATTATCGAAGAAGCACCACTGGTTATATATTCACTGTTGGTACTACAGTTGTTAGTTGGATTCGCGGATACAAAAGATTGTTGCTTTATCCACTACAGAGGCTGAGTATGTAGCAGTAACAGAAGCCAGCAAAGAATTGATATGGCTTCAGGGATTGTTAACAGAGTTAGGTTTCACACAGGAGAAGAATGTTTTGCACAGTGATAGTCAAAGTGCGATACATCTAGCGAAGAACTCAACTTTTCATTCCAGAACAAAGCACATTGGTCTTCGCTATCACTTCATCAGATCTTTGCTTGAGGATGATGTGTTAATGTTGAAGAAGATTCAAGGAAGTAAGAACCCGGCTGATATGTTGACAAAGGTGGTGACTATCGACAAACTGAAGTTGTGCTCAACTTCAGTTGGCCTGCTCAAGTAACAGACCGAGCAAGGCTGCTGCAAGATCAAGGTGTGAAGATCGATTGAAATCAGTCTTCAAGCGGAAGATTGTTGGTCAAACCTCCCCAACAACCCTTATTAATTGCATCGAATGGTGCATCCTATTTTTCTATGCTGGTAGCAAAATATGCGTTGACAGGAAGGAAAAAAATTGGATACTGTGCAGCAATTTTTGGCCACTCAGTGCCTATAAAAGGAACGCGAGAGCTGAGGAAAATTTATTCCAACTTGAGAGTATTTGAAGCCAGTGAGTTACAACCGAGAGAAAGTGAGAAATATTTAGAGAGAAATATTTTTGGTTGTAATTGGGTTGTGGGTTTTGTGAGAGAGAGTGAGTGTTTGTAAACACAATATATATTTCCTTTTTCAATAAAAAATTATGCAGCAGCCCGGAGACGTAGGCATAGTTGGCCGAACTCCATTATCAATTTTGTGTGTGCTTCCGCATTTATTTATTTTTCGCTCTTCCACTAATCTGACCATTGGAAAATTTTCCGTAGTTTCCCAACAGACTAACAATTCAACTTTAACCTCCCAGTCATTTCCTCTTATCATGTTTGGTTGCTGATAGCTACTATGTAGAATAATGCTTGGTGCAGCCAATACCGAGCTGCAGATAATTTCAGATTGACTAAGGTGGCCGAGTTAGCGTAGGTGTGTCGAAAATGAGGTGAGACTAACTGTCATTCGACGGTGAAAACTGTGCATGTGAGTAAATGTGTTTGTAAATGATGTTTGTGTAGCATTATTGGATTATGTAATAGAATTGAAGATACATGAATATTTTTTTTTTTGGTTTATTAGGGTATTTTCCGTGCGTAACTGCGGAGACAAATCCTTCGAGGTACTGGACAACATTTAAGGACTGACCTCTCTCAATCAGATTTTTTTCGTACGCAAGAGCCAAGGATCGAATCCCTAACCACTTGATTAAGAAGTCCGAACTCGTTACCACTCGAACCAACCACATGGTGATAAGATCCATGAATTACCAAACAAAATAATATAAGATACATGTAGCTTCGTACCTCTCCTCTCAGTTCTGCATAATAGACAGCTCCAAAACCACCTTGACCAATTTTATTATCCAAGCTGAAGTTATTTGTAGCCTTGGCTAGTTCTTGATATGAGAACTCCAATGATTTTGCCACCATTATGCCTGTAAGGCCAGCAGCAGGGCCAGTGGATCCTGAAGTTTCATATTCAGCACTACCAGAAGCTTCACCCGGCAAAAAACAAAGGAAAAATCAGCAAGTGTTATCATGTTCATTAAGCTATTGCATTAAAAAATCTAGGAACGTCAATGGAACTTAATCATTTATTTCATAATACACACTCGCATGAAAATTATTTCGGTTACAACTTCAGTTACAACTCTATTTTATTAGATCACTTTTAAATTTTCCTCCTAATAGATATGTCAAATTGTTTATTTTCCTTCAAAGCCTACGACTGAAAACAGATTAATTAGCAGAAAAAAGTAAATAAACAATAGTGCTGGGTGCTGGCAGGTGAACTTTGAAAAGGTTGATAAATAGCTAGCAGATAAACTTTTACCTTTTCTTGTCATTTTCCCTCTTTTTGTTCTTTTAAAAGGGTCAAGACTAAGAGGAGGACGTGTTGAAAAATAGGGGTAACTTTTTTTCTACCTCTGAAATTTGATTTGGTAATAATTTTATACAGGATAAACTGTGAAAGGTGGAAATAAGTAGTATAACCCTATTTTATACGCATGAATATTGAGAGCGAACAAAATTCGGCTGTCCCAAAAAATGATATCTCGATACCCCCCATCAATCAAAGGTTGAGGATGTGCATAGGTGTTAATAAGTTATGATTTTATTTTATTAAGTGGCAAATTGTCATTAGTGAGGGATAGAGAGTGTAACAGAAAAATGAGACAAAAGATTTTCATCCTAAGTTATAACCCTCTTTTAGCCCTTAAATCTGCGTGAATGTTAGTGTTCTGAATGGATGGAAATCTTCTGTCTCATTTTCCTGTCACATTCTCTGTCCTCCACCAATGACAATTTACCACTTAATAAAATAAAATCATAACTCATTAACATCTATGTACATCCTCAACATAAACGAAAATATACCTGTACCATCTTGAGTTGAAAGCCCCATTGAATCTTCTGTGGACAATTTAGCTTTCTCTCCTTCCTTCTTCCGGAAGTATCTAACATATATACTAATTACTAATAAAAGAAGCCCACATGTTCCTGCTATAGATATTCCAACAGCAACACCCCTAGCCAGACCTGTTTATATATTAGCAAATTTAAGCTCAGAGAGTGCTTTCTTCCAACTCTTACCGTATGCTTGGTATGTTGTTAAAAAATGGAGCTGAAAATGTCATGGATAAGTTCTATTTGTAAAATTGTATTGAAAATTCATCCATGAAATTTTCATCCCATTTTTACACCCATACCAAACTTACCTTATATTTACGTAAACATCAAGCCGACAATAGTCATCCCATTATAGCCAATTCTCTGAAAAGTTCAAAGGACAAACCTCCTGCTCTGTAAGAGGGAAAGAAAATGAAAGTTAAAAAGATAGAACCAAACATGAAGCATTCAATGCTATGTGCATTCAGAAAGGCAGGCAATTAAAGTTACCTACCTAGGGTACAAGGGAACATAGACTCCATTTTGATCTTGAAAGTAAAAGAAAATTAGAAAGTTAGGCAAATAGATAAAACTTAAGCCAATTAACTAAGAAGAAAAACAAGTGAGTAATTTAACCTTCAATATTATAATTCAAAACCCTTTAGCTGATATGTACCAAAAATGACAAAACGTGATGGTTAAACCATAGCATACCTTTTCCTGGAATGAAAACAATCCCAGTTTCTTGGTTGAAATTGGCAGCTGGATTGTAACTGAGCAGCAACTTTGCATCAACATTAGTTTCCTTGGAAAGCTCCTGCAGATTATTACCAGGCCTGAGGGGATAGGTAATGAACAATCCATAATCTTTTGAAACCTGGCTGTTCCCACAATAACAATTGACCGTGACATTAACCTTAGCATTAACTGGTATATGATTGGGGTCATAGCTATTGAACCTCTTCAAAAGCTCAACTGTGGTCAGATTGGAATATCTCTTCATAGCAATCAAATCGTAAGTGTCTCCTGCAACAGCTGAGTACTCAAACACATGTCCAAGAAATTCACCACCAATACAATCACAAGGGAATGGAATATTGGTTCTGTTTAAGGCGAACAGCACCTGTCCATGGAATAATTTGTCTTTATTGTAGCTGGTAAGAACATCAGAATTGATCAAAATATTTGATTGCATAAAGCGAGTTATTTCATCCAGTGATGTCTCAGGCCAGACATAGTATGAAGCTAAAGCTAAATCACACCCCTTGAAACACTTGGATTCCACATTGAAACAAACATACTCCAAAAACAGAATGAACACAAGTTTGGGTTTCATTATGTCACGGACTGCAAATCAAAATGGTTGCAGTACTGAGGAATATAAAAAATCAGTAAAACAAACCCAAATCAGAAAACTGGATTTCTAGGATTCTCTTTATATGGACATCTCAAGTTGACCAGTTTTAATCATATTCTTTTTTTTTCTCTTAAAACTAATAATGTCACACTTTCTCTTCTGAACAATAGACTATTTATTTTTATATATAAGAAAAGTGACTCAAATCAAATGTATAGTGCTCGATCTCTGGCTTTTATGTAAATGTAAACAATATTACTGTAAATTCTTATGCACACGTTTTTGCTTTTTATTCTTTTTTCATAAGAAAACACCTGATTGGCTAATACAGCTAACAGTTTGGAGGAAAATGGAGGAAGAGGGAACACTGTTACGGTCGGCTAGAATAATTTGAGTTGACACTCTTACAAATGAGTTCAGATCCTCTCCATTTAGGAGATAAATGGTAATCTCCATTTAGGAGAGAAATAGATATAATGAAAGATTTATATTTTAAATCCTTTTTTCTTATTTAAAAAAAATAAATCATTGAAAAAATTATATGTCTATCTCTCTCCTAAATGGAAGGAAAATGAGGAGAACAAAATGGAGAGGACCTTCACTCGTTACAGATTGGGTCTGTTTAATGGAAGATGTTTTTTTTACTTCAAAAAATGCAATATTTGCGTCAGGTAAATCTAACTTCATATATTATGCATAAAGTAAAAATTTATATAATATAGGTTAAAGTAATAATTTGGTCCTTATAGGTGACATCGATTCTTCATTTAGTCCTTATATCTAAAAAGTTATTAAAAGGTTCTCATACGTGCTATCGTTACCCTTTGGTCCCTTCCGTTACCTTGTCATCTTCAATAATTTATTAACTCCTACATATAGGATCTAAATGAAAAATTCGTGTCATATATAAGGATTAGATTATAACTTTAATATAAATCATTGGGTTCTTATACGTGACACAAATTCTTCATTTAGTCCCTATACATAGTAGTTAACGGATCATTAGAGACGACAGGACAACGAGAGAGACCAAATGGGTAACAATTGTACGTATGAAGACCTTTTTTATAATTTTTACTTATAGAGACTAAATGAAGAATCAATGTTATCTATAACGACCAAATTATTACTTTAATCTATAATATACTATTTAAACATATGAGACAATATTATTAAGTATCAAAAAGGAAGTTTTATTATATCCTCCATTCCTCCTACAAACTCTTTAATCTTTTAAATATTAAATAAAGATAAAGATATTAAATGAAAAAGAATTTATCCAATGTTTTGGAAATATAAAAAATATTCAACATTCTTTTATTTAGGAGAATTATTAAGAAGACTGAGTTGGAAGATAATTGTCAGAAGTGTTGTTTAATCCTTGGCATCCGATATGCCAACCGTGCAGGGCATTGTGCAACCACTTCGTATTGTGTCCTCCATGATTCTAACAAACAATTTTCCATATTTAATTTTAGGCACGCCTGTTTTCTGGTGCTATTATATTTCGTGGACTTGAGTTAAAGGAAGATATTTTTATAGATATTTTGAAGTTTTAATATATTGAATACATCATTTTTAATAAAAAAATTATATCTTTGATTCCTTAACCAATATTTTTAAGGCACTGGTTAACAGTTGCCATATTTGATATATCATTAGGGAAAACAAAATTTTGCTATCCTAAAAAATGGTGTTTCGGTGTCCCTATCAATCAAACGTTGAGAATGTGCATAAGTGTAAATGAGTTATTATTTTATTTTATTAAGTGACAAATTATTATTGATGAGCGAAAAAAAATATGACAGAAAAGTGGTATATAAGATTTTCATCTCATTAGAGAATAATATAACAATATCACATATGATTGAAGATCATTGTAACATAACCCACATAGCCCTATATAATCACAAAAATAAAGTTAAAAGTGTGATTTACTATAAGGAATCAATAATAGTAATCCTCTCTTAAAAAATATTGCATTCAATATATTGAAAAATTAAAATAATAAATCACACATGATAAAAAAAACCCTTATAATTATTATTTGTTTATTTTTGTGCATGGAGCGTCCCGACGACCGCCAGTTTTCAGATCTTATGTTGGGAATGGAGCCTATTTTTCAGATCACACGGTGGTTTTCAGATAAGGGTCTTCCTAACGAGTGGTCTAAGAGCATTATTTAAGAAAATCATAAAAAGCAAGTTTGTATTGGAAAGCTAAATGTATAACTCTTTTAAGTATTAAATATATCATTTTCCCATGAAAATTTTCTTCTTTTGATTCCTTAACCAGTACTCTTAGGACATTCGTTAGCATTTCCCTTTAGATAAATATGTTGCAAAAGCGCCTCTTAGATGGAATGTGGGTGTGCTTGTAATTTCTTTGGAATAAATGGAACACCAGTGAAAGTGTGGTTTAATGGGAGATTGTGCATCCAAAACTTACATGTTATGGTTGCAATTTTTTATGTCATTGAAACTGAAATTCAAAGTTTTATAAAACCCATATTTGAAAAGGTTCCATAAAATTTCTAGGTTGTTGATAGCAAAACCCTCATGGATGTTTTATGGGGTTTCTTTTGAACTAGAGCGACTTGGGCATATTGGTACGTGGAGGCCAGCGATGGAAGGGAGGTAACCACGGCTGCCTTGGGTATAGCATAGGTGGTGATTTGGTGGTTGATTGGCCATTGGAGAGGGATTTGGATTTCCTACTGTAATGTAATGGAAGTATACAATAAACAATCTTAACTATTAATTTAAAATCGGACGACTCATATTATATATTAACTAAATCAATATTAAACAATATTTGCTATAAAAGTATAACTGCGTGACGCAGTTACAACAGGAAATCGATTTCCATAGGAGAGGGATGATGATGAAATGAAATTGGTTGGCCCCCACATCATTCCCATCCACCTACCCGTCATTTATCTTTATCATTAGACATGTGACTTTCATTTACTCACTCCATTCGTTTCATCATTACTCAAAGGCTAACGAAGCTCATTTGATGACAAGGACTAAATCAAATGTTTTTTAACTTTATATATTTCAAACGGTTCAAATATTTTGTAAAAACTAAAACCAAAAGTATTCATATTTATAGGGGTCATTTACTTATTTAAGTCTAAATTATTTAAATGAGTGAGAAATATTGATTGAGTATCATACCTTAGATATTTAAATAATGAGATTGCATTAACGGTTGGTAGAATAATGGGAGTTGACTTGCATGTCTATTATTGAGCCAAGGGTTGGTGTATTTCAATGATTTTTATGGCATGTAATGTAGGGATGCAAAACGACGACGGAATCTTGTTGATTGTGAATGTTGAGCTTGTTTACTCCTTTGCATCCGAAACGCCAAACTTGTCGGGCACTATGCAACACTTGGTATCGTGTTACGTCCTTTCACGCCTTCCAACAAACAATTTTTCCATTTTTAATTTTGAGGCACGCCTGTGATAGAGGTCCAGTGTTATATAATTATGGATTTTTTTATCATATGTAAACTTGTATATGTTAAGAAATCAATATATAGAATTTTTCTATGAAAAATTACACTTCTAACTTTTCAATATATTAAATGCACATTTTTCAAGAGAGGATTAATATTACTAATTTCTTAATATATGTAAGTTTATATATAATAGAAAAATCCTATAATGATATATTTCCTTGACTTCACTCTAAAAAAATACTCCATGCGATAACACTAGTTGCACGTTTCAGTTAATTTTATTTAATTTTGAAATATATTTATATGAATAATTTGAGTAATTACTTCTAGCTGGGTATTTAACAATAAATTAATACACTAGGTTAGGATATTTTTTTATTCAATGAATGTGTTTTTCTTTTGGTAGAACCTACCTCTAAATATTGCTGTTCTGTTTTTATTTCTCTCTGCATGTAAAAAGGGTTATTTTCAAATTTTATGTGTAATGATGAGTTGTATAGAAAGACATTTACCTATGAATATACTTTAAAAATTAATATACAAAAGATGCTAAGAGACTTGTTTCTATTTTATAGTAACATACATTTTTTTATGAATAAAAGGGGGGCTAAACCCCAACCAAAAACAAATTACAATCCTCAAAACCAAGTACTAGCAATATCACCCCATAACGCATTGAAAATAAAAGCTGCGGAAACATAAAAATCCTAGATATAATTTATTCTTTTATCATGTTCAAATCTAGACATTTTAATAAGGAAGGCTCTAAAGTGACAAAGACTCTATTTGACATGTTCATTTATAACTTATTTGACTAGCTTATAAGTTAGTTTGACTAAAGTAGAGGTGTTTGGTAAACAAGCTTATCTCACGAGCTTATAGCTTTTCTTCATAAGCTAATTTATTAGCTTATAGTTTATAGTTTATAGCTTATTGACTTTTCTTCCATTTTTATCCTTATTCATTTAATGAAATTATCACTTTACTATGTTTGTCATAAATATATTCTTTTATGTCATTTTACATTTATAAGCTAGTTCAATAGCTAATTTTACTAAACATTTCAAATTCAATCAGCTAGCTTTTTAGATATCAGTTATAAACTTTCAGCTAAAAATTAGCTTATCAGTCATAAGCTAGCTTATCAGCTATTTTTGCCAAACAAAGCCAAAGTCTCTAAAGCGAAAATGTAATAGTCCATTTACCTTTGATTTGATAAATGTATAGAGATTTGAATTCACTAAAATTGATGTAAGTGTTAATACAGCCTTACGTCTCACTTTAATCTCACATAAGGAATCAAATTCTTTTAGTAAAAATTTAAGAAATCATCTACAGCAGATAACCAATGTTGACGCGTATTTGGTTTCATTTGCAACTCAAGAACTAATAACTATGGTAAGCCGTAAGTGACAAGCTTGTGCCCAAACCATGGTTTGACTATTCCAAACAAAACACACACCAACTCTTTTGGTTAAGCCTGAAGGAGATGAAGAGGGAGAACTAGTGGACAAGGTGTTTGCTGGCGGCCGGAGATGCATGACAACATCTTCATCCATCGGAGAAATATGGAAGTTCATGTTTCAAAGACGCGTCCATCCAATGTAGCAATGTCAATGAGGCATCTTGGAGAGTGCCCAATTGTCTATTTGGCTAATCAATGTAGCAATGTCAACTAGACATTTCTTTTTTGGTATTCGTCTGTAATAGACATTAATTAATCAATTTGAAGACAGAACATCAGCTACAAAATTATATCATAGCTAGTTGTTGGCCTTAAACTAGGTTCTCTGCTCATTAATTCCCCAAAGTTAGCTACCACGTGAAGAGGCAAAACAGAGTTCATCATACTCTGGCGCCATGTAACTACACGTGCCAACTATACGGCGTAATGAACTTCCACCTTAGTCAACTTGGTTAATCCAAAAATCTGCCACCTGAAAATATAAATATTGAAAAAAAAAACATCAAAAGTTATTAAAAACTTATCCAGAAAGGAAATATGCAATCTCAAATTCCTGTCCCAGTATCTATTCCACCAATCAAAATGTGCCAACAAATTTAAAATGTCATGACATTTATCTGATAAACTAAGCTTTTCAACACCACTATCCGTTGCTCGTCAAAACAAACATACATGAGATGTATTTGTCCACCTCATCACTGCACAATTATGCACTCTGCATCACTTCATTGAACAATTCGAATGCTGCCAATATATATCAACTCTTTTTTTATTTTGAGACTATGATATATATATCAGGTTCACTTATCTTTTACACTTTTACTCGAACTAATCCGATAATTTTTAGATCCAATCTGAAAATTTCTAATTGGTTCAAATCGGATTCATAGATTAATCTAGACTTGTGATCCCCCAACTTACAGGACACAGAATAAGGATGTTATTTGTTGGTTGCCCAGTCTACCTACAACTTAGGGGTCCAAATATGCACTTCTGTTTTTCAGGAAACATGCTAAAATTTGC
Source organism: Ammopiptanthus mongolicus (assembly GCA_039655645.1). Classification (NCBI taxonomy): domain Eukaryota; kingdom Viridiplantae; phylum Streptophyta; class Magnoliopsida; order Fabales; family Fabaceae; genus Ammopiptanthus; species Ammopiptanthus mongolicus. Next base: position 6,158,209 of record CM077348.1, read on the forward strand.
CATTTTTGACTGGAAAGTATGGGTCGATTGACCTTAAAGGAGTTATAACATTATGAACCCAACTTGTCTAAAAATACAGCGGGGTAGGCCAACCTAACGAATCAATGCATCTTGACAACTATAAATATGATAAACGTACTCGATTGGTGTAGAGCCAACTAAATTTATTAAAAATAAATAGACCATCTTCACCAATTTTTATTATGAAAAAATAATCTGAAAATTATTTTATTTGCAAACTGGGAATATATGAAGGGATTCGTGAGAATAAAGTCTATGCAAGGACAATCATTCTTGATATATTTATCGTCTGTTAAAACTTTATGATAGGAATCATATATTAGAGCAGTATTTTTTCTTTTTAAAGATTTTGTTAACGCACGTTAAGTAATAAAAAAAACTAAAACTACTAAACGAAAACCACAAATATTTAATATCCTGAAATTTCAACAAAGATTCAATACTTTTTGTTCATAATCATGATGAGTAATAAATACTACTTTAATTTCTTAGCGTATTTTTTTTTTGTTAGAATTCATCATAATTAGGACATTTGACTCCCCAGTGAATTCACGAAATATTTCACAAACTTAGATCTTTTGGACTTGTTATTAGACCAATCTCCGTTAAAATGTTTAGTCACAATTAAGGTTTTCTATTCCTTTTTAAGAATGTGTTATGTGGGATTCATGACGAGGTTGACAGGAGAAGCTCCTGCACATTATTCCTTAGCATATGACAAGCCCAAGTTAACAATACTCCCTTTTAATCAAATAAACAATATTATAATTTTGAATTTTTCCTTCCACGGTTCCACCACACAGGAAAGGCATAGATTGTTATTGATGTTTTCTTTGCATATTCTTATATCTTCACTTACAAATTTTGACTCAGCTTGCATATCAGCATACAGGAATTCGGTGTAGATGAATGTGGGAAACGCAATAGTGTTTTTACAAAAAAGAAAAAAAAAATGTTGATATTTGTATCCTACATTCTTAATTCTTCTATCTTCCACACATAAGATTTACAAGAGCTGGATTTTCGTAGAGTGAAGCAATATCCCAATCCTCAGTTGTAGAACTAAGTGTCAGAAGAGCAACCACAACTGATCTCATATTTGGACGTAGTTGTGGATCTCCCTCTGTACACGCTTTGGCAAGTTGTGCCATCTGCAAGTGATCAAAAAATTGCCTAAGTTTGACAAATGTTGAATTTAGAAGCATAAAAACTTGAGAAATGCTAGAGCATCACACTTTTTGACACTCTTTTCAATACACTCTCTACTATTTGGTGGATTTCATGTGGGACTCACTTAATAGAGAGTGGACTCGTGTGATTTAGAGGGTCTCACATGAAATTCATCCAATAATAATAGTGTGTTGAAGACAGTTAAAAAATGTGATACAAGCATTTCTCAAAAAAACTTTACATGTTTTATCATAGCTGATACCTTGAGAACTGAATCATTTGAGTAGTTATCTCCAAGCCTAGGATCCACCAGTTTTTTAAGACCTTCTCTAGGATCTGGCTGAACGAAAACTTCATCAAACTGCCAAACATACATATCACCAAAAAATTAATTATTATTAATATAATACCACAAAGCTGCCATTTGAAAAGAGTAATCAATGGGGGCATCAAGAATCACCAAAGCTACAAGGCCCTTTAATTCAGCACCACCTTTGATCACCACCTCTTTAGCTGAAATTAGTTCATAAAGAACAACTCCAAAAGCATAGACATCTGTTTTGGGAGAAACACTGCCATATGCATATCTGCAGATAAGAGGATGGGGTCATTAAATTCGTGCTCTTGAAAAGTGAATTCATTTACCCTTTTATGTCCACAAAGAAGAATGTAGATGTGTCATGTTAACACTGAAAACTTCAACCTCAAATGCCGTTAAAGGAAAACAAGGAGCTGTGCACCAAGAAATACTCTCTCCACATTCAAAAGTAAGTACAAAATTAAAAGGGAAAGGAAAAAGAGCAGTTGCTAGCATGTATGATATGACACTCTAACAAGGCAAAACACAAGAAGCAATCAGTCTCTAAAAAATCTGCATTTGGTGTGAAAAAGGACTTGGTGCTTTCAAGTTAATTAATTTTATATATATATATATATATATATATATTGGTAATTTGCTAGATTATATACAATATGTGGCCTTAATGAGTACATTTTTACTCCTAATTGCATTAATTGTCGTTGCTTTGTCCCTAAGTTTTGTTAGTTGAGTTCTCAAGAGTTGTTTCGCGTATTTTAGCTTAAGTTGATGTCTTTAAACCTAATTTGATCTTGTTTTTCCTTTTTGCATGTTAGGAAACAATAAAGAGGGGATTGAAGCTTGAAGGAATGAAGAATTGAAGAGAAGAAAGCATGAATTGACTTCTTCAAGTCAATGCTGGACGCAGGAGGCCCGGCATTCAGCCCTGAAAGATAATTTTGAGTAGCCCTACTTTTGCTCTCAAAGCTTCATATTTATGGAGTTTTCTCTTTTTCTTTCTCCCTGTTTGTTTGTTTCAGGTTTTATCACATCTAGCTAAATCTCTTTTAGCTAGGGTTATGATGTAATTCAAAGGGTTCAAAGAATCCAGATTCATATTTGGATTTGGATGAAATCAGACCCTAGAGCTTTTTACCATCATTTATATCGCGCTACACATTTGTTTGTTTGCCTAAATAAAACAACTAAAAAGAAATAATTGCTTTCTTTAGATTAAATGTTTGCTTTATGATTATTGATCTCCCTTTTTTCCAAAAATACGCCTAAATAGTTATTTAATTTGAGAGTTGGTACTTGGGCCGCAATCCCTATGGATTATACTAGCCTCACCATTTTATATTACTTGTACGGCCCGGTACACTTGTCGGAGGCGTGCCACATATGTGTATACTTTTATTAACCCTATTGTGCATTTATTTGTGTGCAACAGACATTAATCAATTTGAAGACAGTGGGTCAGGTACAGATTTATATCATAGTTGGCCTCAAGCTCGGTTCTCTGATCCTTACTTCCCTAAAAAACTCCATATCCAATCACCTATTAAGTTAGCTATCACGTAGAGAGACAAAAATAAGTCATCATACTCTGGCGGCATGTAACCAAATGTGCCTGCCATATGAACAGTGGGAACTGACGAACTTCCAACATCAATCAGCTTGGTCAATCCAAAATCTGCAACCTGCAAATAAAATAATATAGGATCCCCAGTATTACCCCAAGAAGAAAGATAGTAACAAGCTCTCAAAAGTTATTGGAACATATTTTACCTTTCCACGGAATTTTTTGTCTAATAAAATATTTTCTGACTTTATGTCACGATGGATATAAACAGGCACTGTATGCTCGTGAATGTATTCAAGGCCTCTGGCTGAATCCAAAGCAATTTGAACCCGGGCAGACCATGGCAAAGGTTCTCTCTCTGGAAACAGTTTGATTTGATCATTAACTAAGTCATTGCAATCACATTAATGAACCAGCACTGAACATAGATATTTGCATGTGCTTTTGTCACCTGAACTACGTAGATGTTGGCTTAAGTTTCCATTGTCAATGTATTCATAGACGAGGAAAAGGGAATCCTTAACGCAATATCCAATCAAGCGTACCTATGTGGTTTATCCATACTTAGATAATTATAAAACATAAGAAAAAAGAACATACGTAAAAAGATTGAAAATAATCTACGAAATATGGGAACTGTATTTCAAATTCTTTGTGTGTACACACACAACAAAACTGTGACAGAAGCAGTGAATGGCAAATTTCTTCTACAAAATATAGCAGATAAATTCAACATGCTTGTTGTTTTCTGAATGAACATAAAAAAGGAAAATCTTATAACATTCGTTTGAGTCACAACAATTTTCCAAAACAAACATTGCTTCTTTTTAAAAAAAATTTACATGCCAAGTCATATTTTGAGAAATTAGCCATTTCACCCAAATATGAGGGCACTTTTCTTTCTTTTGTTTATTTTCCAGATATTTTCCATTTAGGTATAGTAGGTTGTTGTTGTGTCCATGCGGATTGCCAGGATAATGTTAAACCCCTTCATCAAAGCAATCATTTTCTTGTCAGAATAAATGTATCTTATAAGTAGAGGAAAAAAGAACACAAAAATTACAAGAAAAAAAACTAATGTTCTATTCAATTAAGGTTATAAAGCAGCAATCCTCTTCATTTTATAGGAACATAAAAAGCAAAAACATAAATGCATTAAGCTTCAAAGATTACCAGGTTCAAGTGATGAACATGTGTCAACACTTTCAGTTCAGCTAGAAATTCTTTTGATGCTTCCATGTCCATCTTTTTTATTGCAGCTTTCTGTATCATCAATTTATCATAGAGGGCTTGTTTATAAGAGATAAAAATATTAAAATGGGCAACATGGGAACGCTAGAAATAAGAACAATTGAAAATTTATCCTAACAGCATTATCATATATAATATTGATGCTACTTTAAGTATCTATTAAATGGAAAAACTGTATTCATCTGTTGTTTGGGGTTAGAAAAGCACAGGTATAACAAATATACTGCAATGATTGCATTATGTTTTGTAAGCACAGAATAAGTGCAGGTGAATTCATTAACTAAAAAAATGTGCAACTTTTCCTACAAATACATGTAATCTAAACTAACAACACAGATTACAAACCTCGCCATTCAGCTCTGCATAATAGACTTCCCCAAAACCACCTTGACCAATTTTATTAGCCATACTGAAGTTATTTGTTGCATTGGCCAGTTCTTCATACGAAAACTCCGCTGATTGGTCCACCCTAATTCCTATGATGCTAGCACCACCTGCAGCAGCAGGATCACCAGAATCTGAAGTTTCATATTCAGCAATACGTGATGCTTCATCTGAAAGAAGGACGATAAATAAGAGTAATTATACCCAGTCAACTATATTTTAATTTTTATGTGTATTGTTTTCTCTTTCATGATATGTAACAGAGGAAGTTAGTGTACAATCAGAACAGCAAACAAGGTTTAAGGCAGCAACATAAACTATACGGATGCCGTCAAGAAGTTGGAATGGAAAAAATCTTTAAGAAAAATAGTAAATGACAGAATCAAACTGCAAGCCTTTTCCTTTCAGATTATGAACTGATCAAGTTATAAGATTATTCAAGTCTTACTCTATATGCTAGCATAAGTTATTGTTGAATAGTCAAACGAGGCAAGGCTTCTAAACACTTTACTATTTACCCATATTTAAAGAGGAAAGGTAGAGGGAAGGGGGGAGGGAGGAACATATTAGATCAAATGTAAGTAGAAATCTATATACCATTCCTAACTCGAGCAGAGTTATGACTGGATTCTTCTGAGAGCAATTTTTTCTTCCATACCTTCTTCCTTTGGTAACAGTTAACATAGACAAAAAATGCCAACAGCAGAAGTCCTGCTACTACTCCAACAGATATTCCAGCGATAACCCCTCCCCCAAGACCTGCTTATGTAGAAACAATATATGAGCTGAAAAGTAGGTTCACATTCTACTTATAGGATATCCTTACCAGGGGTCTGGTTAGAATATCAAACTCAAGTGAAAGCAATCATCAATAAAACAATTTTCTGCGAAGTGAGAAGGTCAAACCTCCATTGCTGAAAAGGACAATGAAAACACACCCATTAAGATTAGCAGGTTATTAGAGAATGTAAAATTATTCAACTTCATGTACAAATAGCATGGACAGTAAGGTAAAAAAATTCACCTTAGGTGAAAGGGCACATAGCTCCCATTTTGATCTGGAAAGTGGAAGAGAATGAAAATGTGAGACATGTGTTTCAAAGTTTAAAGTTCCCAAGAAACAAGTTGAAAGATACGCCTATAAATAAGCATGATGCTCATAAATAAATCATACTCTTGAATGCATTTCTTACCATGTAAACATTTTGAAGACAAGACAAGACTTATCAGATTATCAGAAATCATTAATATTTCTTCATAGATGTGCATGCTTTTCAACAGCTAAAAATAACCACCAGTAATGCCAAAAGCATAGTTAGTTTGTAAGTGACATGATTATTATTTTATTTGAGCATCACTGGAAACGTAAGGTAAAAAGAATAGCAACATAGCACCCTTCCAAGATAGGTAAAAAATGGACTGTCTGTCCTAGCTTAGAAAGACCTTGGTCGGATGTAAGCCTATCCAACTTGTTTCCCTAAATAATGATAGATCTGCAGATTGCAATTAAGCTTATTTCTTTAGATTGATTATGATGTCTAACATTCAAAATCCTATTGAATGTCTTGTGACTAATCAAGGTATCATGGTGACTAAAGAGGAAGCTAGCAGAATTATGTCCTCTATGAGGAAAAAAAAAAGATCCAGAGTCTAGTGGTTTTCGTGAAATTTTCTTCAAAAGTAAATTCTCAGGAGAGCCTTGGAAATCTAAACAAATTGGAGGCTCAAGTTTAAGAGCAAAAAGCCAAGATTGCTTGGACAGATATGGGGGACTAGTTCAGTTCTATTAAATTCTATCTATAAATTCACAAAATTTAAAATAAAATAATTAATCCTGAGCACCCTTTAATTAATTCAAAAGAAAAAAAGAATCTCATAATATGTACAAAAACCAAAGCATGGCAGCAAAATAAGAATATACCTTTCCCTGGAATATAAACCAGACCACTCCCTTGGTTGAAATCTAAACCTGGGTTGTACTTCTGCAGCAACTCTGGTTCAAGCTTCATTCGGTTGGCAATTGACTGCAAAGTATCCTCAGGTCTAAGCGGGTATGTGATGAACAATCCATAATCCTTGGAAACATCACTGTTCCCACAGGAACAGTTAATGGTGACATTAAGTGTTCCACTATCAGGAATATTGGTTGGTGGATAGCTGTTGAAGCTTTGCAACCACTCACCAGTGGTCAAGTTGGAATAGTTCTGATTGGCAACGGACAAATAGGTGTCTCCTGGCGCAAGTGAGTATTGGAATGTGTGGCCAAGAAACTCATCATCGATGCAATCACAAGGGAATGGAACGTTCACTCTGGTAAAGGATAAGACTGAGTCTTTGCTGGTTATGGTGTCTTTGTTGTAGCTGACAATATCTTCAGGTTTTGAGACAACCTGGGATTGCATAATGTTTGAAACATATGTCAGGTTAGAACCATCCCAGAGATAGTAGGAAGCTAAAGCTAAATCACAACTCTTGCTACACTTTGATTCTGCACTGAAAGTGAAAGATATAGAGAATAACAAGAAGAAGGAAACTGATAATCTGATTCCGGGTTCCATTTGGTAGAGGAGAAAAGCTTGTGAAACTTATTCAGAGGAACACATGCAAAGAGGGGAGAAAAAACAGAGATGAGTTATATTATTATTATTTTTTTTTTAGATGAGTTATATTATTTGTTTGTATAACATTTCTCAACATCTAATAATACCTGTTTTTTTATACTCTAATCACTTATTTATATCTTTTTTCTCTCTTATCACATCAAATTATAAGGCAAAAAGGAGAAAGCGTGTTAGCCGCAATTCTCGGGCGTTGCGTTGCGTTATGGGTTGGGTCCGGACAGAGTTCCGCCGCCGCCTACGAAACGGACCACATGAGGCCTTTCACTTTGACTTGACTTAGAAAGGATGTACATACATGATCAAACAATAATTTACATCATTTTTTAGGTTGCTCTCTATTTTGGATAAAACTATTTTAAAATAGGATATTGCTAATTTATACTCTAAGAATATTGATTAAGGAATCCATAAAAATCAAGTTTGTATTTAAAAGCTAAATATACAACTTTTCTAAAATTTAAATACATCACTTGTCCATGCAAATTTTCTTCTTTTGATTTCTTAACTAATAACCTTAGGACACTCGTTAGCATTCTCTTTAAAATAAAATTAAGTATAAAGTGAGAAAATAAAAATGTATTAAATATTAACTAAAATGGATTGAAATCTTAATGCATTTTAACTAAATAAGGATAGATATACTGTTATTTGTTTGCGTTACACTCAAATTCAGTTTATTCTTTCTCCTTTATAATTAGAGTTGGGTATACGGATCGGTATGATCCAGTTCGGTCCGGTCCGTATTAATCCGCACATAGACAGATCGGACCAGAATAGTTCGCAAAATAAATGGACTTGTATTTATCAAGTCCGCATCCAATCCGCATAGTCCACGGGTTAAATGGACTGGTCCACGGACTCAAAAAAATAGAAGAGCAAATTTTGTAGGCCAGTTCTAAATTTTATTTATTTGTTTATTTTTTTCGGTTAAAACCTTTTTTATATTACAAAGACTGAAATTGATAAATGCAAAGTCTGAATATGATTTGCTTTAATAGAGTGCACCATTTTCATACAATTTTATCTAAATATTTTCCAAAACAAGTAATATTTGACTGAAATACATCAGACATGAGTACATCAAACACCATCCAAAATAATCTGATATGTCACAAATTGGGCCCTAAATTCTTTGGACGAGTAACTCCTCCTAATTCAGGATTTTTTTTTTTTATATTATGTAAGTCCGCGAATTAAGTCCGTTTAGTTCGCGGGTTAAATGGACCGAACTTTAAAAATCTGCATTTAAATGGACATAAATTTTGTCTAATCCAATTCTATAGGCACTACGGACTAAACAGACTATCCTCAGATCCACGTCCATATACCCAACTCTATTTACAACGATCGATTTAGTTATTTCCTCTCTGAAATTCCGAGACCGTCAACGCCATTCCCCACTCGACAAGTTCACCTACGGCTGACTGGAACTCTGTCACCTTTTCCCTCTTTCCCCTACCTTCTTTGTGTGATTAATATTTTGGGCAACCCAAATAGATTTTAGGTGCATGAAAAATGATTTGAAATTAAGAAGGTATTTGTTTACAAAATTGTATCTAAAAAAATTGATTTTGGGTTTTGTAAAATTAATTTAAGAGAAACAAAAATTCCTAACTTTTTTATTGAGTAAAATTATTTTAGACGTGAGATCTACGAAATTCTTTATATGTACACAGAACAATTACTGACTTTGTGTCTGTTTGTTTTAAATTCACATCATAAAATCATGTTTTAAAATCATGTTGATCAAAAACTTTTCTCACGTATCTTTTGAAAAAAATGTCTCAGGACTTGTTTTTTTTATTTCTGCGATGAGAATAATATCAACCAAATAAATTCATTTATCATCCAAACAAAATCAATTTTTTTAAACTCATCTAAAAATATTATTATCATACACAATCAATTTAGGAGGTAAAAGCACATCAAAATTAAGCTCTATATTTATTGTAAAGTTCCAACTCCAATAAAAGTTCATGAAAATTGGAACTGTATAATAATTCATCGTTGTTGGAATCTTGAGTTGAATCTAGGTACCATTTTTGCACCAAAAAAAAATCTAGGTACCATATGATCTGCAGACAAAATATGATCATGTATTTTGTTCTCCTTGGTTACAATCTGTCAGTGGAACCAAAATGTTTCATATTTTAATCTTATATCATTTTTTGTTTTATTTATAAATAAAATACACTAAACCCATAATATAACTTATGTTTTGTTCTGTCTCGTCCAAATATGTCTATCAAATATTATCCCCATCATCGCCATTATAATTTGGTTGCGTCCGAAAATCCTTTAGCATCCAAGTTTTTGCAAAGACATTTCAATAGGTAAGTTACTATGGTTGCATTTGATTTGTTAAAAAATAAATGGCAACACAGCACACAAAAAAATTATATCTTGTTTGATTTTAAAACTAGTCAAAGGAAAGTATAAAAAACTACTCAAGGTCTCATAAAAAAAAAACTACTCGAGGGATAATATAAAACTCTTTTTGTTACTTGCTAAACTAAGGGGGGGATATCGTCTGCGACAGTGAAAGGTATTATCATACAGACTATCGCTGCCGCCGCTCTATATCCAGTGCATTGTTTTGAGAACCCTGATAGTTGTTGCTATGGTTCCAAAAAGTATTATAACACATTTCACATTGTTTTGTTTATGCTACATATCAACAGTCAAACAAGAGACAGAACTTAGTCCAAAAAAACAGAACATTAAATTGTACTATGGCTTAGGGTGTATTTGTTTATAAACAACTTATTTGAGATTATTTACTGACATAAACGTTTGTCAGAATGTTTGAAAGAGCTTATATAAATAACTTATGACATGTTTATAAGCTGTTTTCAGCTTATTTTGATAAACTCTTTAAGATAACTTACAAAAACAGCTTATAACTTATTTAAAAACAGTTTGACTATATTTTCTCTTTGATTATAAAAATAATTTATACATAAGTGTTTATATGATAAGCGTTTATCCTATAAATACTTAATTAAACTGTTTAACCAAACAAATCCTTAATTTACTTTGTGCTATGTTATTCGGCTTATAATATGACCCAATGTGTATCAACACACTCGTATGTGTATAAGATGTTACAAAAATAATTTTGAAACAAAGGCTACGTATCTTATTTACCTTCTTTTTTATACATGTGTACGGTGACATAATCTACTTACTGATGCAAGTCATCGAGTTGTTAGTAAAGTTCGTTACGCCATAATTTCCACTTGCATTTTGTTTGATTTGAGAAAGAAAATATAAAGAGCAAAGATAAAAAGAAAAAATATGGGTAAAAAGAAAGTGATAAGAAAAAGAATCCAATTTAAGAATTGTTTAATATGAGAGAAATTGGAAAGGAAAAAAAATTAATTATTCTTGAATAAATAATTATACCCCTGTTAGATGAGGAGATGCTGATAGATAAGGGATAAATTTGATATTTCATGAGACTTTATTTCTTTTTTTCCCACTTCCTCTGCATAACAAGAGAGTTAGAAAATGGTGTGGGTCACACCCCTTTTTTTCTCTCATCTCTCATTCTCTCCTCAACAGAATGAGAGAAAAGTGTAAAATTATTCTATTTTCTTTATTTCCATTTTCTTTTCTCCCATATTCATTCTAACCAAACAAATGCTTAGTTAATGGATTTTGCAGAGTGGTTAGACTGTCTTGAAGGTAACATCATTCCATTAGTTAGACTTTTAGGAGACGTTTGATAGACATTTTTTGTTCTCAGGATGGGAAAGATGGCTCGTTGGAATGTTTAAATCGTATTTGGTAGGCCTTAGACATTCCTAAAAATGTTCCTTGGAATTCTTTGATTCCTATGTTTCGTTTAAGGGTATCTTTTCTGATACTATTAATATTATTTTCAAAAATATCCTTGAATATAGATTAATTGAAAATAAAAAATATTATAAAAATTTTAAAACTAAAATAATTTAAAAAAATAGTACAGACTAGTATCTATTTATACCTTGATTTTATATAGTTTTTTTTTTCTCCCAAACAAAACATATTTTAACATAATATTAGTATTGTCTATAAGAAACTAAGATTCCCACCTCTCCCTAACCAAAAAATATTCCTCGGAAAGCTAGTTTATTGGGAATATGTTTTTAAAAAAAATATATACTACCAAATATGAAAATTTATGATTGTCAAGTTAGGATTCTCGAAAACAATCAAGAATCTTTCTACTAAACACCCCTTGTTCCTATGAATCTGGTTAGAGTTTCTGATTACTTTACATTTTATTAATCTATGATGTGAAAAAGCTTGTGAAATTAATTTGTGGTGTATGAAAAAAATTATGGTATAAAAAACAACACCCTTATTATTTTATTAATCTTGGGCTAGTATTTATCACTTCGGCCTGATTTCACTCTTCAATGGGAATAGGCCACCGATGGACCGCTTCATCTGCAGCCCAACACATTTATTATCTTTTGAGATGTTATGAACAACTCAAAGGGCACAAAAATAAAAAATTGAAAATATTCTTGGAAACCTATACCAAAGAGGCATTCCTTGGTATATAAGAATTCAATTATTCTTGCAACTCGCCTCACTTTAGGCTTATTTGCAATTTGTAATATTTAAATTTCTCAATGATTAAAATGTAATTTACTTTTATATACTCTTCAAACTTAATTAAATAATAATAAAATTGGAACTTTGCCGGTGGTCCATCCTCATTTGGCACACTAATGATCGGATAGATGACAGGTACTAACTGCCAGTAATACGTGCAAATAAGTTTGGGCCAGCAAGGTCCTTATGTCCTATTATATATGTCACATTTATCAAAAAAAAAAATTTATTTCAAAATATATTTCATTTTTTATTTTCAATGTAATATTAAATATTTTATGCCAATTTTATCCCTAATTATGTTTTTAGAATTCTATTATGTGATGCATTAACCGAAGCTATTACTTTTTTATTTTCAAAGTGAATTATTTGAATGAGCAATGGCTGCATTTTGTTTTATTATCAATGTCTTGAAATACTTGTTTTTTCTCGTTGAATGTAGTTTATCATTAATGATAACAGAATTTGTAAAAATAAAAAAAATATAAACAATGTTAAATTGGTAAAATTGTTACTCCCTCCGATCCTTATTATAAGCAAAAAAGTCACAAATTTTTTGTCAAATATATAAGCAAATTTCAACTACTTTTATCCTATTTAATGACATTGTTCTTAAAATACCCTTCATTTAATACCAATTTGTGTTTCCAATAACTCAATAGGGATGTATTTAATAAAAATTAAAGTTTTCTATGAAGGTTACTTTAGGTAATATACTTAATTTTTTAACAACATTAAATTAAATTAACCAACTTCCTTAATATGTGTGTTCCATTTAAGTTTTGCTTATAATAGAGACCGGAATAATATTCACTTCTTTTCATTTATTGCTTTTTCTTAAACCATGTGATTTAGCCAAATATGACATATATAATGAGATAGGGGGAATAATGTTTAGCATTTAGTTGGTACACATTATTATTAGGAATTTGACTCCTCTAAAGTGAATGAAGCTCTAAAGTAAGAAAGTGATCCTTGGATCATTTAATAGGTTGAGATCTTTATGTATTTAATCAAATCAATGGTGGATAGCCTCTTACTTTCTCATTTTAGAGGAGCCAAATTCTTATTATTAGTGTGAAGATTCTTTATACTCACAATTAAAAGTTTTCTTGTTATGCACTGACAATCTAAAGATTTTTACATTGTCAACCAATCATCAATCATGGTATGAATGATTTTTAAGGTAGTTAGGATAAGAGTCAAAGAAATTTACTTACGTGACAATTTATAATTGAATGTCAAAGCTTTACATTGTAAATGTATAGCAACTAAACTCTACAATTAATCATAAATTGTCACATCATTAAAAAAAATTATTCTTACCCTAACTACCTTAATGATTCAAAGGAGGGGAGGGGGGACATAGATTTTATTAGATATTCTGTTTGGGTAAGAGGAGGGGAGAGATGAGATTTTAATGGAGGGAGAATAACACTATTCAAGTTTGGTTCACAATGTGAAGAAACGAGATTTTAAAACTAATTTACTTTTATATCCTTATAATTTTGGATTTCAAAATACATAAGTAAAAGTATTTTAGTGAATGCATTCAAAATATTGTAAAACATCTCTCGTCCCCTCCAAATCCCCCAATATTGGAGCGGAGCCAAAACTGAATGAGGAGGGATTTTGTTCCCATCTATTTTCCTCCCCTTCATTTCTCTCTACCAAACACTAGATAAAGGCAATGAATCCAAATTCGATTTTCATATTAATAAGAAATAAAAACTAGCACTTGTTGGTCCAATCGTCCAAGTGGTTAGAGTTTGGTACCCTTAAGTAAGGTCTCTGGTTCGAGTTTCGTGAATGGAAAAAATAAACGTTAAGAGAGCTTTGTCCCTTATATGTTCATCCAGCTCGACTCAGATTTGTCAGAATTCAATGTGATTTCTGGATATTAAGGGTGTAAAACAATACAATAAAAAAGACGTCTGAAATTATAATTTTGTAATGCCCACTCTTTGCCTCAGTATTAAGGACTGATCAGGGTTCTAAATTGCGGACCGCATCACGTATTGCGGCCGCAATATTCGGTTGCGGACCGCAGCGCAACCACATCACACCGCAATTGCGGTGTGATCTATATTCACGTGTAACGGTCGCAGCGCAACCGCATCAGATGCCGCAACGGGCCGCATCAGCACCGCAACGGATCGCAACACACCGCAACAGAGTTTTCAGTCCTGTTCCATTCAATGTTACTTTCAAAAAGATGATGCAATGTCTTAAAAATATTATTTTCACTACAGTTAAATTTAAATTATTCATAAAAATAATGTAATGTCTTAAAAATGAATAAAAATGTATATAATATTATTAATAGAAGATATATAAAAAATTTCAATAATTATAGAATTTTTTTAATATTTGGTGCGAACATAAAATTATTTCACGTCGCAACGACCGCAATTCACTTCACAGCGACCGCAATCGCAACCACATCCGCAATTTAGAACCATCAGACTGATTAACCTAATTACTTTGTTAGAAAGTCATATAAGTTACTTAAAGACAGTTATCATTCTGTTATGTATTAGCTGTGAATCACAGTACCTGTATATTATACAGGTGTTCATATTGTAATTTGACAACTCATATTTTTCATTGAATGAGAATTTTAGATAGAAGAGTCTCTCCAATCTTTCTCTTTATGATATCCGAAGTATAATTTTTTTGCGTTATCCATTAATTTTTCCACGCTTTTCTTATTCGAATTTCGAAGTGGGAGAAACAGTGCGTAATGTTGTGTATAGAGAGAGAGAGGGGTGGGGGTTCTATTTGGTCAATCGGAATGGGGATGGTTTGTTAAGGGCCTATTTGGTTTGCATTTTCATTTTCTGTTTTCATTTCCTGTTTCTATTTTCTGAAAATTGTTTTCATTTTCAAATTCTGAAAAATTTGAAAACGTGTTTGTTTTGACTTCCTGTTTTCTGTTTTCATTTCCTATTTTCAAAAATTTGGGAATGAAAATATTGAAAACAACTATTTTTTATTTTCAGATTTGGGTCCAATTCAGGAAATGTTTTCAGTGAAAACGTTTTCACTAAACTCAATCAAAAGCATTTTCAAGCTCATTTTCTATTTTCATTGAAAATAAAAATAGAAAACGATCAAACCAAACAGATTGTAAGGGTTGAGGAGGGAGGAAGTAGTGGTTAGGGTGTGATTGTATGCATTTGGTGTCTGAGGGAATTATATCATAATATCATGGTGTGTGTACGTGAAAAAAGGTGCTGAGTGAGAGTGACGCGTGATAGGAGGTGCAGTGCACAACGTAAAAATACGGGTGAGTGGGCGCTGCTGTAGGCTAACCAGGGAAACAAAGTATTAAATAAGAGTGTGACTGAGGGGGCGCTCTTTTATGAAGTGGGCTACGACATTGGGCTTAAAAAGCAAACAAAACGGGTCAAGTTGACTAAATTACTCGTTTGCTTTTTTATTTATTTTAATTTATTTAATTTGATTTATTTATTTTAAAAATGTTTAAGTTGGTTTTTTAATTGTCAAATGTTAAGCAATTTGGTCATTTTCATTAAGTTTCAGCATTAAGTTTTGGCTAAATTATTCTTTTTGTTCCTTATTTGTTTTAATTTATTCAAATTGATCCCTTTATTTTAAAAATGTTCAAGTTGAATCAATCATAATAAATTAAGTAAAAGAGGGACCAAGTTGAATAAATTGAAACAAATGAGGGACCAAAAGAGTAATTTAAATAAAACTTAATGGTGAAACTTATCGAAAAGAACCAAATTGCTTAATATTAGATAAATAAAAAACCAGCTTGAACATTTTTAAATAAAAGAATCAAGTTGAATAAATTAAAATAAATAAATGACGAAAAAATTAATTTAGCTGGTCAGGTTTGGTGCATTTTCATTAATGTCAATTTTGGTATGTTTACTTTTTTATACTTTTTTCATTTTGTGTTTTTAGTGTTTTTAATAAGAAATCAGGTCCAGGTGTTCACGGTATCATCCTCCAAGGCTCCTACCATCACTTGTAGTATATAAGAAGCCGCCGAGATGATATTAACCCGTTTGGATGAACTTGCTTCTATGATATAAAAGTGTAAGCAAAAGTTATTTTTGGGTTTGAATGAACTTTATAAAAAATGGTTTTATTAGATTTGTTGCATAACCATTATTTAAAACATGATTGATTGTCATTCTCTCTCTTCTAATACTTCTTTTTTAATAGTTATAAATTGTAACTTCTTAAAAAACGTAGCAAAATGTGTTTTTTTCATTACTTTTACTTTTTTTTAAAGCCCATCAAAATGTCTATATTTTTTTAAAAAAACACTTTTATTATAAAAACAAGTGTTTTTTTTTCTATAAAACAAAATTCATTTAAACGGGCTCTAAATCAGTGATTCAGAGGAACAAAGTGATGACATTAATAGGCATTAAAGCATCAATGTGATGCCACTTATGAATAAGGGATCAATATTGTGTTGAATATAACTTTAGAATTGAATGATAAATTACTTTTAATTTATTAATAAATGAGTTTAATTGTTATGCACTATTTGTGTAATTTTTTTTACTCTGTCAAGCAATCACAAATTGTGACATGAGTACTTTTAAATTAGTTAGGATAAGAGTCAAATATTTTTACTTATATGATAATTTATATCACATGTGTAAATACAGTTATTATTTCAATTAGTTGTAAGTTAGTTATATTTCTAATTCAGTTAGAAGGTTAGTTTATAGCTTATATATATACCGGGTGTACAGCTTGTAAAGTCACATTTCACTTTCATTCTTTTATCATTGAAATGAGATTCACAATGAGAAGTGTTTCTCGCTAATCTTCATCTTCTTTTGTTCATTAGTTCAATAATTTATGATCTGTTGATAATATAAAAAAAATTTACACTGATAATACATACTAATTAAATCCTTGATAAATATGTGAATACGAATGTATTTGAAATTTTTATATAAACAAGTCTTTTATGTTGCCTTTTTTTTTCTATTATTTTTTGGTTACATAACTTTTAGAGGGAGAGAATGATTTGTTCAAGTCCAAGATCACTATTAGAGGTGAGAATAAGTCAGACCGCTCGTCAGGGGTCTATGGCCTGACTTATTTAAGGCATAACCTAACCTAACCTATTTAACAAAAAGGTCAGATCAAAGCTTTTTAAAAAACCTATATAGCTAAAGAGGTCAAACTAAGGCTTTAAAAAAAACCTATTAGGACTATCATGTCGGCCTATTTAACACACACATATATAATATATAATTTAATATATAATACTATAATATATTATTTATAATGTTTATAACATTTGAAAGTAAAGACCTATTGGCCCATTTAAATGTAGAGGTCTATTTACATATTTATTTGTGAAGGCCTAACGACCTATTTATCGATATAGACCTATCAACCTCTTTATCATTAGAGGCTTACAAGCCTACTTACAAGTGAAGGCCTATGACCTATTTATAGGTGGAGACATTTTTAAAGGTCTTGTTCAAAAGTCGACTTTTAATTAGGCTTCCAGGCATGTCAGTCTTTAAAGTAGGCTATACCAGACCTTAAAAATTGACCTATATCAGGCTAATAGGTCAGACTCAGAACTTGAAATTGGAACACAGATCAGGTTCATGACTGTCAGGACCTAGCTCGACCTAACCTATTCTCATCCCTGATCACTATAGACTCTGGGGCTTAGAGAACACTTACGGGGTAGCTATATAACCCACCAACAAAAGATTCAGGTTTTGAACTCAAACCATGCATTTGTAAAGGAAGGGACATTAACTAAGCCAACTCTTTGAAATCTTCTATGTTGTCTTATTGGTAATGGAAATGGGTACCATCCCAGGTACCAATATTGTGAAGATTGGGGATATGGGGTGCTAGGGTGAAACTATGCTAGTATCATAGCAATTTCTTTTTTTTTAGCCTAACCAACGACAGCAACTTATAATATGAAACAGGCTCATCACGTATATTCTGAGTGGCTTTTAATTGGTATCATAAAGACAAGTACTGAGTTGAAACTTTGTTCAACATCCACTTGAGTGACTTCTGAGACAAACAACCGCACAAAGTAAAAGATGCCTTTCAGGTCTAATGGACTTGATGCCACACCCAACCTTGCTACACCAACAATATACGTTTTTCTACCCAAGTCCAACAATCTTAGTCCACTGTTTTCTCTCCTTCCAAAGTGTCTCAATGATTCTCTCACACTAATATATATAAATTCATAGGAAATGTTTGTTGTGGAAGTATTTAAACTCAAACATCTAAAACAAAATCTTTTCTTTCTTATTAGTTTTTTTTTTCTTTTTTTTTCTTAATAGTCAACAGTTAATTAAAAAATAAGAAAAAAGGGAGAAAAACGAAAACACAATTTGAATATCTTTTTTGTGCTCTATAGCGCAAGTAATATCTAATTTTCTTCTCCCTTGAACCGCATCCATATGTGTTTTAGATTGGAAGCTACTTATTCAAATGTCACATATATTACGCACATTGTTAAGTAGAGGAAATGGACGTAGAATAATCATTAATGGAAGAAAAACTTTAGGTACATGAATGTAAGGATATTAATTAAGGGAAGAAAAATTTTAGGTACGTGGAATAATATTAAATAATGGAATAAATTTTGTTTGTGTGGCCAATGAAGGGTAACAATGTCAAAATTTGGGATTAGACTCCTATAAAATGAGTAAGTAAGTGAGTTCTATGATGCATCAAGCCACCAACCAAAAAATGATGCACCCATGCACATAAAGTGAATGATTGTGGACAGCGACGGATTCAGAAATTTTGACTAGTGGAGGATAAATCATATACTATAAATATTTTTATAAAAAATATATATAAATGCGTAAGCGATAAAATAATGATATCATTATCCTTATGCCAAAAATTGGAAATTAGAAAAACTATATCATTTTATACCCAAAAAATTGAAAATACCTATTCTTTACGTGTCTTCATATCTTAAAATTATTGTGAGGGCAATAGGGGCAACATTTTTTAGTGTTCTTTAGAGTAAATTGTAGAGCAATGGGGGCAACACTTGTTTTTAGTGGGGGCAAAACAAAAATTAGTTAAGATTTAATAAATAAATAAAATAACATGGTGGAGGCAGTTGTCCCCAATGTGATATATGTCCCTGATTGTAGACCAATTAATGAATTTGCCACATGATGTTACCTTTTCTGTCTGAATTGTTTTTTTATGAATTATTGTAATTGGGGTCTTTGGTTTCTTACTGGCATATCAAGATATTCCTACGAGCTTCGATCCTTTAGACCAAATATAGGACATTTTGGCTGAAATTTTGACCAAGTCGATGTGAGTCAAGTGTGTGCAAGGCTTTTAGTATTTGCGAAGTGCATATTAATGTACAATTGTATTGGCATAATACTACAGAATATTTTTTTACGTTTATGTTAGGTATTACGTTGTTTATTATTTATTACAAAATAATACTACAAAATCCTAGGTATTAACTACGTTTTTTTTTATTTAGTATTACATATTTACATAATACTACAAAATATTTTATACATTTAACATAATACTACAAAAATCCATTACGTTTAGTATTACGTTTTTTTATTCATATACTAGGTATTAATTATAATTAAAGGCTACAAGTGGCTGTAAGAAAATAGGAAACTAAAAAATTAAAATATATTTTTACATGAAATAAAAATGTATCATATATGGAAATTAATGTTTATAAAAAGCAAACAGAAAAATATTTTAATTCTATATTTAATTAGCAAATACACAGAAACAAATGTAAATATAAACAATTAAGGTATTTATGAGAAAATATAAAAGGAAACATACATTTGACTCAGTTGACCACTTTGACCTGGTAAATCAAAATCTAAAATACAATTAGCACACACACGTGGATTGCTCACAATAGGAGAGCACTAAAGATTATTTACAAAAAAAAAAAAAAAATTTTGAGATTTTACCGTATCCTAAGGAATGTTTTATAGAAAGTAAAATCAAAATTGATGAATTTTATCAGAATTAAAAATTTATTTAAATCTTAAAAAATTATTAATCATTTACGTGGCACTGACATGATGTTTTGTTTGTCATGTCAGCAGTTAACGTAGAGAGATGACGATAGAGATTATTTATAAATATTTTGAGATTACAAGACGAAATCTTAAGAAATTTTTTTATATAGACTAAAACCAAAATTGATGAACTTTGTTGGGGTCAAAAGTTTATTTAAACCAATCTTGATTATAAAAGTCTTTAAAAAAAACTTATAAGTCATTACATTCCTATATAATTTTTTAAAATCTACAAAAGATTTTTGTACTGGAATAATCTTTTAAAATCTCAATCTAATACACCCCTAAGATTTTGATAAATATAACTAAAATGTCAAATACTTTCATTCTTATCGGATCAGATGTCCAGCTTTACAGAAGTTTATCTACCGACATACTCCCTCCGTAACAAAATATAAGCAAAAATTGATCCATATAAGTTGTAACAAATATAAGCAAAAGTTGACATTTTGCATTCTATTTAATGATAGTATACCAAAAATGACCTTCATTTCATTGCATTTGATTGAAACAAGTTTCCATATAATATAATTAATATGAATAAATAAAGAAGGGTAATTTAGACAATAAAATTAAACCTTTAAATAAAATTAATAATATTAAATATGAATAATTAATTATCTTAATAAATATGAATAAGGTTCATTTATGTCAATATTGCATTATGATTTGGGCTGTGCACTAGGGGCACTGGGCAGTCCATATTATTCCCACAATATTACTGGACTTGATCAACGTTATAAACTTTAATTACCGATGAATTGACTGAGTTAACATTAGCCATTTTTCAAGAGATAAGTGATCAATTTTACAAATAATTTCAAATTATAAGTGTTTCTTTTTAAAAAATCTAACCGCCCTTGTGGGTGTAGCCGTGTAGCAAGGGCATTTAAGTGGAGGTTTTTTGATCAAATTGACTCATTTTTAGAAATTATTTAAAAATATAATTTTGTTTTGAAAGTATTTATCAAACTAATCCACTTTTAGCCACGTGACACATTTTATTAATTTTTTTCTGACACTGAAAAACGCTACTTTGACTAGCATTTTCTAAAAATGCTACTGTCAGTAGCGTTTTTACTAGATTGTGCCACGTGGTACAATCTGGTTCTTTGTAAAAAAATTTAAAAATTTTATGTTTGGCTGACGCTATAGGCCGACGCTAGAGATGTCACCCGTCTGATGACTACAAGTGTGATCATCTACTCGAGAGGTGTAAGCAGAAGATCTTTATCCGTCTGATGACTATCAGTGAATAACCTTTCAAATGATCACCCGTCTGATGACTATCAGCGAAGAACCTTTTAAATGATCACCCATCTGATGACTATCACTGAAGAAATGTATTAGACGGGTGAAGAAATGTATCATCAGACGGGTGAAGATCTTCAGCTTCAGACGGGTGACACCTCTCGAGTAAATGATCACACTTGTAGTCATCAGATGGGTAAACATTTTTTCATTGTGATAGTCATCAGAAGGGTGATCATTTAAAAGATTCTTGAGTGATCATTTCTTCACTGATAGCCATCAGACGGGTGATCATTTAAAAGGTTCTTCACTGATAGTCATCAGACAGGTGAACATTTCTTCACTGATAGTCATCAGACGGGTGAAGATCTTCAGCTTCAGACGAGTGACACCTCAGCGTCAGCCATAGCCGACACTAAACGTAAAATTTTTAAATTTTTTTATAACAAAGGCACAATCTGGTAAAAACGCTACTGACAGTAGCGTTTTTAAAAAACGCCAGTCAAAGTAGCGTTTTTCAGCGTCAGAAAAAAATTAATAAAATATGTCACGTGGCTAAAAGGGGTTAGTTTGGTAAATAGTTTAAAAATAAAGTTATATTGATAAATAATTTCTAAAAGTGAGTCAGTTTAATCAAAAAACCTTTAGTGAAATTTTTAGACAGCTCCTTTTAATAGAGAGCTTGGATCCATAACAGTAGGTTTGGATTGGTGGAAGGCCCATGATGAGCGAAATGTAATGGAATGAAGCGAAATGGAACAGAATGGAATAAATGTTTTATTCCATTGTTTGGATATTTTATGATGTAATGGACAGAATGGAATAAATTATAACTTTTTATTTTTATATTACCCTTACTTTAACCACACTAATATTTTATTTATTATGCCTTTAATAAAAAAAGAAATTATCAATTCCCATAATGAGTAATGGAGTCTACAAATGCCTTTCAAATTAATATACCCGGTACCACTTATGAACGCATTTACGAATCATTTGATGATCATATGTTTTCGGAATTGAAACTTGTTTTCAAGTATGTGGAGCAACGTCTCCATTACTGCCATTCTGGTTTGTAATATCTCACCACAGTAGAAAATTTCATCATTCTGGAATGCTTCTTTATGCTTATTATATCACATGATAAATCCTTGGTCTTAGTAATTCGGTATTATTGTTTCTTAGGTTTGGCAAGATAAAAGCAAGCTACAGAAAAAAAAAAAAAAAAGTCGATCCGTTGCTTTCATATGTATTTCTTTATTTCTGTACGTGAAAGAGAGAGGTAGGTTCAAGAAAAAATGAAATAAGTATGATTGCATATACTTGTTAGGGCAAGGAGGTAATTTTATAAATGATTGGATTTTTGGTTCAATCTCATTCGCCCAAATTGGGAGGGAAGAAAAATGAGCATAGGTGATGGAATATGATGAAATGGGTTTTATTGGTTTCCATCTCATTCCACCATCTTTTTTGCAATCCAAACGATGAAACATCATGCTATTCCATTCCATTCCTCTCCATTCTATCACCTTCCATCAATCCAAACATATCATAAATGACCGACCCTAATATGGCATGGGGGAAGGGTAGGAGATAGCAACAAGGATTTTGGAATGAAGAGTATTTACAATGATAAAACGTTGTTACTCTTTTTACGTATTCTTAACTCTTACTGATTGAATTATCAACATGGGACAAATTTCAAGTAATTTTATACTTCCTTCGATCCTGAATAAAAGAGACAAAAAAAACTTTTTTATTGGTTTAATATAGAAACATTGACCAATTTTTAAGCTAAATTTCATTTCTACCCTTGTTTATTGTAAAATTAATATTAAAGTGACTCAACAATTCATCATGCAAAGACACCAAAAGACACACATTTCACCGTTGTGACTGACCACCATTAGTCAGATAGCATGATTCTTGAATTTAGGAATAAATAAGTTACTTGAATTAGAAGTAATTAAATATGGCCATTTGTGGAATAAAATTTAAAATGAATTGATTTCAATAATTTTCTTTGGTTTTGATGAATTAGGGTTTTGTCTCTTATATTCATGACCAGTGGGATTATTATATATAGGATCTTGCTAACCAATATCTTAAGAACATTGGTTAAGGAATCAATAAGAGATAAATATTCATTGCAAAACTATAAATGCATGACTCCTCAATCTATTAAATGCACATCTTTATTGGAAAATGAAATTTACTTGGAGTATCTCCAATAATACAACTCAGTGGAGTTGTTTAACTTCATTTTTTATGTGCCCTACCATCCCACCTCACCATTTTTATTTTATACTAATTTAAGCAACTATACACTCTAATGGTGCAACTCTTAAAAATTCATTAAATGGTTCCCCACAAGTTATTTCAAGTATTTATTTATATTTATTTTTGTTTCAATTTAAAATATTCATTCATTTATGATTGGACTGCTAAATATTGTGATTCTCTCTCGTTTTCTATTGGTAGTCCTTATATAAGAACCATTTGCTTATAAAAGCAATTATCCTTACATGTGATATTTATATCAAATTGTTCTAATAATGTAATTCATTAAGAATTTATCCTTAACTTTATGAACGTGTTGAGCAACTTTGATTGAAGTTGCTCATAATTAAAGTTAAATGGGAGTAAATAATATTTATAAGTGTCAATTTTATACGAGAACTACCCATATTTATACAACAGAACCAATTGAATATAAAATATCCAGTTATTAATGAAGGTTAAAATATGGGTTATATAGATGTAAAACACAGACATTCTTTTAAAATGACGAGTAAATATCTTTGCACGAGTTTTTTCAATTTTAATATTTATTTTGGTCTTTCATCAAGTATATATCCCACAAGTAAGTTGTGAGACTAATTCTTGGGTCGGAATGATTAGATAAAGCCCTCCTCAAAATGGTAGTTCCAAGATTCGAACCCCTGACATTGTAGATAAAGGTCGTCTGGAATCGTATTCAGGGGCGGGCTCACGTTGACCCGAGGACGTGCACATGCATACCCTCATTTTTTAAATTTTGAGTAAATATCCAAATTGATCATTGACAAAAAAAATACTGTGACATCTTGGTCCCAGAGAAATGAAAATATCAATTTGATCCTCAAAAATATAAAATACGGATCAAAATGATCCATTTTAGGATAATTTTTAGGGACATTTTAATTCCTATCAAAAATTATTTTGATTCATATTTTATATTCTTGATGATCAAATTAATATTTTCTATTTCGTTCGACCAAAATGTGAGGGTGATCTTTTTGTCACAAACTAATTTCGATCTGTTCTTAAATTTTGTATGATTATCTTATATAATTTTTTTTGCCCCCAATAGTTACAAAAATTACACCCTTGCCATTTTGTGAATCTCAGCCGCCCCAGCCCAATACCTCACACGACAGCACAAAAGTGGTGTGCCTTTTCCACGCCATTCTCAAATTGTTTCTCACGAAACCACCCCCACCTCTGTTTCTGCCACTCTGTCGCACTCTCCGTCTGCCAGCCGTCCACCTCCGCCGCCCTCTCCGTCTGCCTCTTCCATGCCATTCTCTATTTGATTGCAAGTTGTCCAGGCGAAACCACCACCCATCTCTCACTGATTCACAACACCTTCCGCCGACGCCGCTCGACCACCGCCATCGAACTGTTCCTCTGTCGAACTGTGTATGTGTAATGTGACATACACTGATTGGGATTTTTGTGACATGCACTATTCTTCCATAGGGTTTTGGGGATTTTTTTTGACATTCACTTTTCTGGACTAGTTTTGGGATTTTTTTGGATTAGGAGAACGAGATTTTTGGGATTAGGGTGTAAATCAAATTGGGGATTTTGGATAACCCTATTATTTCATTGATTGATTAGTCATGAAATTAAATATTTTACTGTCTCTGTCCCATTATATATGTCATATTTAAAAAAAAATTGTCATAAAATATATGTCATTTTCTATTTTTAATATTATATTAAATGTTTTCTATCAATTGTACCCTTAAATACTTTATTTTGCATTTATGACAATAGTTAATACACCAATGACTAATAAGGTTAATTGGTAAAATTATCACACTTTTCTTTTTATTTATTGTTTTCTCTTAAACGATGTGATTTAACCACATATGACATATATATTGAGACAGAGGGAGTAACTTTGTGTCTTTATTGACAGTAGATTTCAAAACATAAAATCATGTTGAGGACAATTATGGGTGATATAATTTATTTGATTAGATATATTAAAATTTTATGACTATCATTTTATGTCTTTATCTTTACATGCATGATAGTAATTATTATTAAATTTTTTGGAAATAGATTGTTCTCACTAGTTCCGGGTCCTATATCCGCCATTAGTCGTAGTCCACTTCCACTGTGACCAAACTACCGTTGAGTGTTTTAATATTTATATAATCATGATTTATTAATTAGATTATAAATTATAATTTAACATGATATATAAATGCAACATGCATGTTATAGATTTGAACTGCTAGATTGTTAATATTTAAATTTTAAAAAAAGGTTATATGAAAATTATAAAATTTGTAACATTGATTTTTAGATGGTAACAATTTGAATAAGATATGATAATAAATAATTAAAATTAAATTAATTTTAAAAAAGTAACAAGTTGATAAAATGTGATAACCAGTAATTAATATCTGAATTAGTTTTAAAAATGTAATATTCTAAATAAGATGTGATAGCAAATAATGTAGGTGGTCCATAGATTAATATTAGTAATGACACAAATAACTATCTTGAAAAGTAAAAGAATTAAATTAAAAAATAAGTGAAATTTTGGCAATGATAATCATTAATTAGTATATTTGAAAATGTGCTTAAAAAATAATAAAATATTACAAAAATTTGTTTGATGTAAGTGATGTTAAGTGACACATTGATGAAAGAAGATAATCCTATTGTGCAGAATGACTCACATTAAAAAGTGAGATTCTAATTTAGTTTATAGAAATTGATTAATGATAATTAATGTGATTTGCATGTGAGAATAAAATCTTCACATATGTACTTTTTAATTTAAAATTAAGAAGGGTTTAAATTTACAAATAATAAATCTTCAATAACTGACTAGAGAGATTTTTTTTTTTTTTATAGCCATGACATAGGTATAAAGTATCTATCATTGTTAGCAATGACTAATTTCCATCGATGAACCTGTTGGGTACACAAGGTGGGTTCTTTCCTCCCAATCAGATTTTTTTCATATACAAGAATTAAGATTCGAACCCCTGATTACTTACTTAAAATACTCAAATCCTTTACCATTCGGATCAATCACATATGTTAATTGACTAGAGAGATTGATTAACAATTGATTAACAATCGTCTGTTCCATATATGTATAATTGCAAAATATACTTGATTTTGACGGTGAAGCCCAAGAGGAGACATAAGTTTAATTATAAATCCTAATAGTCAACGATCCATTTGATGGTTATCATTAAGATATTAATTTATATTCAAATCGTCTCAATGTGACAGCTATGAAATTAATACTTTGAATGCACATGAAACCACTCATTAGTTGCTAGATTACAGGAGTCGCAAATAGCCCTTACACAAGAATAGTCAGTTATTTTAAGAAGAGAAATGTTATGGAGTGGGGTAAGTGCATTAAGAAATTAAAATGTCAAATTTTTTATAGAAAATTTGTGTGATCAATATTTTTTTTTGGGTAAGAAGAAGAAGAACAAAAGCAACAAAAAGAAGCAACGAAACTACGATCTGAGAAGGGTGACAAAATTAGTTTGATCCGATGGGTCATCAAGTTTAACCTGTTTATTTTGACGGGTTGGGTTGGGATTCTCAATCCACCAATCCATTTTGATGCGTTTCGTTTAACCCATCAAGAAAAGTGACCAGAGACGGGTCGAGAGTAGATCAAACCATCTATTTTAAAAAATTTATATATTATAATTGTTTTCAAATTTTTTTTATTTTATAGCAGGCCAACCAGTTAACCAATTTCTGATTGTATGACTGTTTTTCTATTTTTTATAATATTTTTAATATTTTATTATTTTTTAGTAGGACGACCCATCAATCCAACACTAAATGGGTAGATTGGAAGGTTTAATCTATTTTTGTCTAGGTGGATCAGCCCGCCCGTCATATTTCTTGCGAGTCAATAACGATTCAGGATGGGTTAACCCATTTTATCACCCCTAACTTCAAACGATGATAGCTGAATACTCCCAATTTAGCCAAAAAAAAAATCAGCATAAGGGTTTCTTACTCTTAGGGTGTGCTCTAATTCTCTAACTTCACTGTCCAGTTCATGGAAAGTTTATGCAGAGTATCATGAATAAGGGGCGCATACTGATGATACTTTGGCACTGTTGACATAATCAAATTAAGGGCGTGAATTTTTTTGATTTCTTATCTAATTCTCTTAGGATTAGTTTGGATGGGATATTTTAAAATTCAAAGGTATTTAAAATATAAGACAATTGAATTACTTCATTTGAATTATTTTCATTTTGAAAATACTTTGTTTGAATAGAGTAATTCGAATTCCTTGTATTTAAAATTCTTTGTTTGGATAAAGCAATTTAATTCTGTTTAATTTTAAAATTTCATTTCACAATATTTATTTTTAAATTTTAAATGTTACTATAAAATGTGATAAAAAAATAAACATTAATAATTTTAAATAACAAATTATTCCAAACAGACTTCAATGATCTAGTGGTTGATCTTCACTCTTTCACCTTGGAGGTCTAGGGTTCAATTCCTATTTGAAGCTTTTGGACGAAAAAAAAATTAAAATTTAAAATATTTTCATAATTAGCTAATTTTAGGAATAATTAAATAATTAATTATGTCATTATTCATAAAAAATGGCGGCAAGTGGTGGTGGTAAGAGGTTTTGCGGTGGCCGGAGTTGGCGTCAGCGGTGGCCGGAGCTTGCTGCCGGCAACAGTCGGAACTCGGCCGCTACTGCGGTGGCGGTGGTCAGCGATCGGAGGTGGTGGTCGGCCACTGAAAGTGGTGACCAAATGTGGATGGAGTGAGAGGAATTTATAAATTCCATCTATCTAGGTGGGTATTTGAAATTCCTTCATTTACATTGCAACAAATACCCTATTAAATTCCAAGAATTTCAAATACTTTTTAAAAAAAATCCAAACAATATATTTTAAAGTAAAGTAATTTAATTACCCAATAAAATTATTTTACCCTCTAACAATACTTCATCCAAACACACACTTATGGCACTTGTTAGCAAGGGATTTGGCTCTTTTAAAGTGAGTTTATCTTTAAAGTGAGAAAATAAGATAGTATCTATTCTTGATTTGACAAAGTGCATAAAGATTTTAACTCACTAAATTGTTTAAAGATAAATACACATTTATTTTAGAGACAAATTCACTTTAGAGGAGCTAAATCCATAAGCAAGACACTTTTAACAAAAGAAAATATTGATAAACACGGAATTTGAAAAATCACATGTGTTTAACTTTTACAACATAAGATATTATTTCTGAACAAAAAATAAAAGAAGAACAAATTAAAATTTAAAAAATAAAAATAAGAAACCAAAATTATATTTTAGCAACAAAAAAAAATAAAGTATTGCTAGCTAACTTTTTTTACATTATAGAATAGTAAAAATCAATAATACCGCAAAGTACAATTTGCTCTGCCCCCCTCTAAAGTCGGTGAAAGACATGCACATGCCCCCATGAACACAAACTTGAAAGTAAATCTGATCTAAAAAACACTTGAAAGTAAATCGACATTCGTGGGCGGACCACGGAATTTCAGTGCCAACACATTCTCAAATTCTTACTTACTTGTGTGAATGAGAAAGTGATAGCCTTGTACCGTACAAGCTTTAAAAGTGCCCTCTATTGACCTTTCTATTATTTCTCTTTGAACTTTATAAACAGAAAATATGACTTGTGTTTCTTTCCCACTTCATATTGGAGTTGCTATGATGAAATCAATTAACGTAATAAAGAAGCTTGCCCACTTTGAACGTAGAGTCTGTTTGATAAAATTAGTTATTAGCAGATAAGCTAGCTGATAGTGAATAGCTTATAGAGGATAACGGATGAGGTGGCTCATAGCTGATAGCGGATAAGCTAGCTTATTTTTTGTGGAAGTGTTTGGTAAAACTAGCAGTTGAACTAGCTAAAAAATATAAAAAGACATAAAAAGACATCTTTATTAATGATTTTACATAAAAGAGAGAGAGAGGAGAATAAAGGTAGATAATAAGGATAAAAGTGGAATGAAAATTGAAACGCTATAAGCTATAAACTCAAACGCTACTTCAAGTAGCGTCTGAAAAAAATGCTATAAGCTCGTGAAAAAACGCTATAAGCTCGTGACAGAAGCGCTTATCAAACGGGACTACTTTCTCATCCGTTATAAACTATCCATTATAAACTCGTAGAAGTGCCTTACCAAACAGGATCGTAATGTAATCCAAAATAACTTTCCGTCAAGGAGTTTTCATCTTTATTCATTAACTCCTCCGGGCCGACTACAATACAAGTCATCAGCGATAGCAAAGTCAAGTTAGATAGGTTTTTTTATTTATGTCGAAAGCCCAAAACTAGCTATCTTATAGCAGACAACCAAAGCAAGCCTACTCAACTAATCTCAACTCTTTCTTTATTAAGCTACTAATTGTCTCACTTGATTTTTCCTTTGAGAATTCTTGTCTTAAATTAAACATTTAAACTTGAATTAACGGCCACCTAACGTACCGCTTCAACTCTAGGCATATGATATAACCCTTCTCAGGAATGTATACGCGGCTTTAAGTGTAAAATGGCAATGCCACAAAACACAAAAAGCACTTTACATTATAAATGATTTTATCTTTGGATTTAATTATTATGCTGAATTAGTATAAAAAAATTATTATCAAACAATTATAAATTATCATATTAATCATTAAAAATGTTGACTTACAAATCGTATGACGATTTGTAATTGATTGACATATAAATTTTTTACAGTAACAATATATTAAAATTAAACTTTTCTATCTTTTGTTATATTAAAACCTTTTTTACTGGTTGTTATATTAAAACCTAAAAAGCTAAAAAAACGATTTTTTACGTTTTATAGAGACGCTTGAGGATGAACTTTCCCAACCGGTGCAAAAAAAAAAAAAAAAAAATCCTCCATCTAGATTTGCCATTGACTATTGGTGCCTCCTCTTCATTAACACGCTATTTTTGGGTCTAAATATATTATACTAATTACGTGTGATACGTGACACAATGATTTAAAACATGACTATCCACATTACAATTTACAAGACCCATCATAATATATTATTATCTACGATAATTGAGTAGGAGGAGATTTCCATTGGTGTGATAGCTTCACAAGTCTAAGACAGCACTGTGTTGGGGAACTATGTTGATGAATATCGATCAATCTTGATAATCCACGTCTTGGCTTAGATCCACCATATTTGTATCTACTTGACGACCCATATAGGAGTGCGTACGTGTAAGTGTAACCTTAGTAGTAGTATTGTCTCTTTCTACATGTTTATTATGTTATTTATATTTGATTGATTAGATGATACTAGCCATACTC
The DNA here is from genome assembly GCA_039655645.1 of Ammopiptanthus mongolicus. Classification (NCBI taxonomy): domain Eukaryota; kingdom Viridiplantae; phylum Streptophyta; class Magnoliopsida; order Fabales; family Fabaceae; genus Ammopiptanthus; species Ammopiptanthus mongolicus. Next base: position 6,189,073 of record CM077348.1, read on the forward strand.
TCCTCAAAATTATTTTAGATGGGTTGACTTCTTAAAATTTAGCATGATTTTAGGGTCGTATTTGGGTTCATTCATGATATATAATATAATATATTAAAATTTATAATTTTATAAAAATCAATAACAAATTATACGATTTTTTATTTAAATTAATATTTTTATATTAATATAATTACTTTAAATATATTGTCAAATATTTCATAATTTGTTTAACTTTTTTTAAAATTTTATTACTTAATTGAGTACCCAAAAAAAAGTTTTATTACTTGATTATACATAATATTTAAATTTTTATATTTTATCTACATGTCAAATTAACTTGATTCTAACCCGATTTCTAATTAGACTATAATCAAGACAAATTTAATTCTAAACATTTGATCTAATCTACTATCTATATATACATTTTAAGGCCTAGGAAAATTTCTAAAATAACCTTTGTTGGAAAGCCGACACGTGTCCTTTTTTGAGGACAAATTTGTCACTTCAGTTCCATTTCTGTCATTTGAAATTTGAAAACCCTATCTTTAATTTCTTCTCTCTCGGGCTCTTCCTCTTCATTGATGCCTTTCTCTCTTTCTCTCCCAAATTCTCTCTTTCTCGATTCGCTTTCTCTTTCCAAATCTCAGTGACACCGCCATCATCCATGGGAGAGGGAGACGCTTCTCATGCTGATGCCGCCATGGACGTTGTGCAGCAACGTCTCATGTTTCAAGACGAGTCTGTTCTCTTTCCCCTTTTCTTCTCTTTCCCCTTCCTTCTTCCCTGTAACCCTAGCTGCTCAAACCTCTGCCATACCCATCCCTTTATCAAAATTCATCGAAAGCCATCATTTGCATCCTCTGCTACACGAAATCTTAGAGGAGAGGAAAATTGAGAGATTGTGATAATATTCTCTGTTCTCTGGATTCTGAAAGGGATTAGGTGAAAACTCTGAGATCATTTCGGGTAATCTTTCCTTTACATATTTTCTCTCTTTCTCTCCTCCGTTTCATTGTTGTACTGAAAAATCTCAAGGAATAAAGAGCAATGTGTTCCATTGATATGGCATGAATGTTGCTCTGCAATCTGAAAATTGATAAATCTGGGTGTTTACTTCCTTAGCCTATTGTAGTTGCATATAAACTATATGATACAATGTCTGAACCAACTTGTGTATAAAGTATAAACCTGCATTTGTTACATCCAATCAATTTATTTGCCCTTCTCTAAATCAATTTCGTTAGCTTGATTGAGTGTTAACATCGAGATTTTTTTGTTGCATATCTCACATGATATTAAACTTTTACCATTCATGTTTTCATTCATTTCTTTCTCTATATCTATTTGTTTTTATATTTTGTATTTTTTCCTGGTATTTCTATGATTTTTCATGTGTTTCTATTCTAATGCATCCTTTATTTCTCCCTCGCAGTATGAAATTCAAAAGTTTAACAACAGAAACATAGCTTTGGGATTTCACCCGTCTGCCATGATTTTACCTTTGTAGATAAGAAAGATATCACCCGTCTATAAAATCACCCGTCTATGATAAACCATGAAGGAACCTGTATATGATAACTCGTCTAATCAGACGGGTTATCATAGACGGGTGAGTCATAGACGCGTGAGCATAGACAGGTGATCATCTCACAGAAGGGTGATCATAGACGTGTGATCATAGACAGTTTACTTCAGTTGGGTTGTCATAGGCAGATGAGCATAGACGGGTGAGTATAGACAGGTCCCTTCAGTTTCCCCATATAACCTGTGTATGACAACCCAACTGAAGTAAACTGTCTATGATCACACGTCTATTCTCTCTCTTCTTTGAGATGATCACCCGTCTATACTCACCCATCTATGATAACCCGTCTGATCAGAAGGGCATAGACGGGTGAGCATAGACATGTGATCATAAACAGCTTACTTCAGTTGGGTTGTCATAGACGGGTGATCATGTCATAGACGATTGATCACAGAAGGGTAATCATAGATGGGTGATCATAGATGGTTGATCACAGACGTGTGATCATAGACATTTTACTTCAGTTGGGTTGTCATAGACAGGTGATCATAGACGGGTGAGAATAGACAGGTTATATAAGGAAACTGAAGCAACCTGTCTATGCTCACCCGTCTATGAGATGATCACCTGTCTATGACAACCCAACTGAAGTAAACTGTCTATGATCACACGTCTATTCTCTCCCTTCTGTGAGATGATCACCCGTCTATACTCGCCCATCTATGATAACCCGCCTGATCAAAAGGGCATAGACAGGTGAGCATAGACGTGTGATCATAGACAGTTTACTTCAGTTGGGTTGTCATAGACGGGTGATCATCTCATAGACGGGTGATCATCTCATAGACGGGTGAGCATAGACAGGTTCCTTCAGTTTCCTTATATAACCTGTCTATTCTCACCCGTCTATGATCACCTGTCTATGACAACCCAACTGAAGTAAACTGTCTATAATCACACGTCTGTGATCAACCGTCTATGATCACCCATCTATGATTACCCTTCTGTGATCAACCGTCTATGACATGATCACCCGTCTATGACAACCCAACTGAAGTAAACTGTCTATGATCACACGTCTATTCTCTCCCTTCTGTGAGATGATCACCCGTCTATACTCACCCATCTATGATAACCTGTCTGATCAGAAGGGCATAGACGGGTGATCATAGACGTGTTATCATAGACAGATTACTTCAGTTGGGTTGTCATAGACAGGTGATCATCTCATAAATGGGTAAGCATAGACAGGTTCCTTCAGTTTCCCCATATAACCTGTCTATGATAACCCGTCAGATCAGAAGGGTTATCATAGACAGGTGATCTCATACACGTGTGAGCATAGACGTGTGATCATAGACAGTTTACTTCAGTTGGGTTGTCATAGACGGATGATCATCTTATAGACGGGTCAGCATAGACAGGTTCCTTCAATTTCCCTATATAACCTGTCTATTCTCACCTGTCTATGACAACCCAATTGTAGTAAACTGTCTATGATCACACGTCTGTGATCACCCGTCTATGCTTACCCGTTTATGATAACCCTTCTGATCAAATGGGTTATCATACACGGGTGATCTCATAGATCACACGAGTTATCATAGACGGGTTGTCTTATTATGTCAGATACTTTAGTACTTATATTATCTAACTTTTTGTTGTCATTTGAATCTGATATGCATGTTTATATGCAACAGTTTATGTTTAAAATTATTAACATAAATTATTGATTAAGTAGTTAAACAATTATTACACTAAGATTTTGTTGACAAGACTTAAACTCCAATTGCATGAAATTTTATTTTTCAGTTTATGCATGCACAATTGTCACTTGGACTTCCTGCTTTGGGAGAACTACTTACTGATGCAAATGGTGTTATTAAGCTTAGTCCTTATCTTTTTTCTTTGTATTTCCTTCTGATGAACAAAATGAATTTACATTTATATGTACTTTATGAAATATACAATTCAAAATGATCTATGAATTTTTTATCTTCAATATTATATAAATCAGTTTCTATACTTTATAACAGCATGAATATTTGTATATGATTTAATATATTCAGTTTTTTTATAGGTATAAAAAATATATAATTTACAAAATTAACTTTTAGCAAAAATGTAATAAGCAACACGGTGTGATCCATGAGAATGCACGGGTATACAACTATAGCATAAAAATTTAAGTTTTGATGTTACGTTCACACAAATTATGTGTTAATTAGTATAGTATAATTGATTTATTATTAATTTGTGTTTTATGTTCTAATTAGTAAAAAAAAATATTTTTGTATGAAAGTTCTAATTAGATTATTGAGCCTGTGTTAATCCTCGCGTGCATTGCGTATAATTGGATTTCCTCGCATAAATGTTTTAAGAAACTCAATGTTATTAGAATTGTTTTTTATGAGTGTTCAAGATTTCTATTCTTATGATTGTTTTTGTCAGCAAGTGCAAGCATTGAGCCATAAGTTTTGAATTTTCAAAATGAAAACTCAAGTAGAAGGCAAAACAGTATGGATTGTGGAGTTATTTTGTTACAATCATAATGTGTGTATAACTATGGTTTATAACTATGTCAATATTGGTATATAATTTACTTTATTCACTTATTTCCTAGGTAAAAAAACTGATTAATTTTCAATATTACTTTTAAAAAAAATTATAATAAGTAACATAGCGCGACCCGTACGAATGTACGGATATACAGCTAGTCAGAATATAAAATGATGGAATATAAACAACTGGAATGAATACCCGTGATACCGGAAGCGTGCCCCTCATTGTTTACTGTTTCTGTTTCTACAAGGCCGGCCAACTGAGTGCGTCGGTCATGTTTGACTTTTCATGACCAAAACGCCCCTATACCATGCTTTGCGTGTTTTGACTTTCCGGACGGTGAATGAAGTGGGGATATTTTGGTCCTCCCATGAAGTTAAATAAAAGTCATTGCAAAACCAACTCTCTTCTCTCCTACTTTCAAGAGTTCGTATATATACGGACATAAATTTTATTATTTAATTATCTTATTTTTATATAATTATATTTTTTTTGAAAGATTATATAATTAATTTTTTATTCTACTATTTAAGGTGCAATATGAGGTATGAAGTCACTTTAATTTGAAGCTTACAATTGTGCGTCAAACTTTATTCGATGGATAAGACTTTTTTTAAAGTAAACATATATATGTCAAATAAGTAAGTAAAATTATATACACTTTTAAATTATTAGTAAGTTAAAATTTTAATATATTTATATTAAATTAAGGATAAATACATCCTAATTTACTTTATTTATTTACATGCAAGCTGGAGAAGCAAAGCCTATCCTTTGTCACTATCTCTCATTGAATATTGCCACCCCACCATCATGCCCCACAACCGTCATTCTAGGCCCCCTGATCCCATGCTACCCTACTTAGTGATATTGATATCAAGCTATCATTGACCATTTGATCACAATCAGACGGCAATGAGGCCATGACCCACTACCAAAAATCCCACGAAAACACGATAAGAGTTTTCATAAATACCACCAGATTTAGTATGCAGATGTTGAACCTAACCATATGTCCATATAAATAAATATATATATACATAATAACAACATGGTTAGCCCTGCACCAAATTTGCATTTCCACCCTTTTGTCCCAGTGAGGCATTATTGTTGAAACTATGAACATGAAACACTTCAACTTGTTCTTCTTCCTTACTCTTCTCTTCCTTACACCAAGAATTCACGCCATTAGGACCAAATTCTCAGGCCCTTCCACTTCAAGCCAACAAGTTTTTCATCCGTGGGCTAATTCTCCAATCGGCAGCAGAGGTAGAGAGTTCAAGTCTGAGAAGCGCAGGGTGCCTACAGGATCCAATCCTTTACACAACAAGAGATAGCTAGCTAGCTAGCTTGTTCAGATATGTATAATCAGATATGGTTCTTTTCATTAATTTATTTATCTGTCATATACAGGAAATACATATATTATATTATATGTGCTATAATTTGCTAGCAGAAATGAAGTTGTATTAATTTGTATGTGATATTAGGAATAGTGCTTGGTTAGCTAGAATGGTAGAGAGTTGTTGTACAGATGGTAAAGAGGATTTTAAGTTTTTGGAAGTTTGAAACACAGTTAATGAATGAATTAGAGTTTGTGTTTAGTTTTATGCATTTTTCTTTTGGCTTGGTTAAAGTTTCTGTTTCATTGCAAATGGAGCCAAAAATTTAAGATCGCAATTTAATGATTTATAACATCAGTTTGTTTCTTCCATGGCTCAACTCAAAGGGTCGTCAATATATTTTGCTTACCAAAAAAAAAAAAAAGGGTCACCATGATTCACAAGTCACTACTGGGTGCATGTCAAATCAGTTTGGATTTCATGGTCAGGCTAGTACACTGATCTTTGTTTGGTTGCTGGGAAAAGAAATCAGAAAATGAAAATCAGTAACCTTTATACATGCAGTTTGAGGTTGCATTTGTTGTTGTAGTCGAGAACAGAATCTGAATTTCCATTAGTCTCTCTTTGAAGATCCGTAATTATCTGAAAGGAATTAAGATAAATATTTGATATGTGTAAAGACATTTTCCAAAAACATGCAAACATTTTACTTTAACTCATAAAGTCTTTACACATGTCAAATTAATGTTGATTTAAATGCCCACATTAGGAACTAGAAACTTCCTAACCAAAGTATCATGTATCTGCAAATAATTTCCCTTTTCTTATTCCTCTACTGCATATAATTGGCTTTCGTATTCAAGTTCTACTCTACCAAGTGGCTTTGTTTCGGGGCAGGAGAGGGGGGGGGGGGGGGACCTTTTGAGTTCAAAAATATGAAAATGAAATATATAGCAAGAACTTACTCAACAGTCATGAAACAGTTCACTCATCATAGCTCCTCTGGGGTCTAGGCCCCAAACCTTGAATGCACTGTGTTAAATACCCCATTACTTCACACAACCACCATGCAAATAATTAAGAGAACTCCACCATCTTGTGCACACGGAAGAATATTTGTTGGCAGCTAAGATGAAAGACTCCACATGCGTTCACCCTACCTACATATATAACATTGAGGTCCCAGAACCTCTCACAGTATTGTACCTTTTACTATTTTCATTTTCAAGTTATAGAATGTTAGAATGGTATTCTCCAGAAATATAATATAAGAGGAGTCGGACCAAATCAAACATATATAATAATAAAAATTAATTTGAAGGGTGTCAACTGCCAAGCCAAATTAAACATAAAGGAGTACATTAAGATATGATAGCGTGAGGGGACTGCGACATACCCTAGTTCCCCCTCGCGTCGTCTGAGTGAATGGAATCTATTCACTTATGCACCCCGTGTTAGAATTTTCTAACAATTAGCGTGAATAGCAATTAATCATGGTTTTATTTTGTATAAAAAGAACGGATTTTATCTACTTAAAGATGTTTTAGAGCATATTAATTTAGGATTGAGATCCATCCTCTCCATTTTTTCTCATCATTTTTTCTCTTTATTACTATAGTTTTAATTATATAAACATAATAATGTGACATTGATCGTGGTCCAAGAGTAAAGATCCTCTCAATTTCTCAAAAGAAATGTAGGGCTCCATTATTATAGTTTTAGGTGTACAGAGCACATAAAAGACTAATAAATGTCATCCATTTTAGAAATAAATATCTTTATACATCTAAAACTATAGTAATGAAACCCTCCATTTCTTTTGAGAAATTGAGAGAATCTTTACTTGTGATTCAAATATCCTTTATATACCTCAAAACCATAATAATGGAGCTTTTCATTTTCCATCAGAAATGGAGAGGATCTTTATCCATTAATTTAGTAATTTATTTTTATAAGGCTCAAAACATGCAATACTTGATTAGTGTAATTTAATATCGATCTAAGTATAAATTAACCTTAACCTAAAGAGCTTTTAATGAAAAGGTCAAATAGGTTTTGTTTATATAAATCGCTGGTGTACTCTATAACCGAGCATATTAATGAAAGTTGCTTAAAAAAATTTAATCTTTCAACTTTAAAATAAGAATTTATAAATTGGCCTTGCCGTGACTTTAACACATAAGATGTAACTGTTTATAAACATCGTATAATTTTCAATTTTATTCGATCCAGAGGGAACTGGGAGTTATTTGGTTTTGGTGGTGGGGGCGAGGGGCGGGGGTGTGGTCCCACCACCAGCTCCACCAGCACAAGCTATAGCCTTTTTGGTGTGCGCGTGTTGATCTTTGAACCTCATGGTTGAGCGAAATAATTGTGTAGTTGGAAAATAAATAAAAAGTGACACAACATTCTATGTTGGAAGAGTCCTTTTTCACACATCTATTTTTTAAATAATAATACAAACAAAATATATCAATATATATATATATATATATATATATATATTATATTATATGTATATACTATTCTTTCTTTTAACTAAAACGAGTAAAAAAGTATAAAAAAATATGTTCACCAAAAAAGAAATATAAAAAATATAAAAAAAAATAATGTCTGGTGAATAATTTTCATGTTAGACATATATATGCTCGTGGAGAGATAATGCTTTCCAATGGAGGGCGGCCCAATGTATGTGAAGGGTTAATATTAATATAGAGGCTTAAAACTATTACGATTATTTAAATCTTGGTTGCAATCCCTCTCAATCAGGGCTCCTTTGTGAAAGAGGTCAATCGACCCTATTCGTAAGAAATATTTTTCCTGAACTTTTGTACTAATGATGTGGCTTGATTTTTGCCACATACAATATTTATTTTTTATTCTTTTAAGTAATATTTATATATTTATATTTATATAAGCTTCATGCAATAAATTATTATGTGTCCATCATATCACATCATCATTTTTTATTTTATATTATTATAAGTAATTTTTCATTTTAATGATGTAACTATAAAAAATTTACCAAATTGGCCTCATAAGTTACTTCATTTTTTCTCAGCTTATTTTTTTCTCTTTTCTATGATTTTGTATTGGGTTCTTATGTGAGAAACAGTTGTTTGTAAAAGCAATTGTTCTTATTATGGATGTTTATTGGATTAGATCGACTCAATAAATCCGAAAATCCAAACCAAGCTATTAAATTGATTCAAATTTTTTTATGTTTAGATCCGAACCAAACCAAAATCAACAATAATCAGATTTAGTGATTCTGGAACTGATACCAAACCAATTATATATAGTAGTTTATAGTTTCCGAAATTAAGTCTACACAAGAATTTTTTAAAAGGGACAAGAAGAATTGAAATGGAACTAGAAAATATGTAGGCTGTGTTTGATAAGATAATTGCCTTTCTATTTGGGAATGCCACCAATTATTTTGGGTTAGAGAATCATAGCCTTGAACGTCCAATTGCCAAACAAATTTTTATAACCTCTCTATCATAAGTGCTAGGCAACTGCTACCTACACCCCTACACATACTCCATCTACCCCCACACATCTAATTTTGATATATGAAATGACAGTTTTACCCCTATGAATTTCAAAACCCATTCCTTCCCTTCATCTCCCCCATAGGCTAGGCATCCCCACCCCCTCTTCTTCTTCTTCTTCTTCTTCCTTCTCTCTTATGGATCGTCTCTCTCTCTTTCCCCCTTCTCTCTTTCTCGCTGGTAAGCTCTTCTTCCTCTGCTTTCAATATTTTTTTGTCTTCCTGTAATTAGTTGTCGGAATATGCAACATGTACCTTCCGACAACTAATTGCCAGATTATATTTTTTTTTTCATGTCTTAGACCTTTCGGCAATTACTGGAATATAGTTTTTGAAGAATTTTCAACTATCGGTAATTAGTTGTCGTAATAAGAAACAAGTAGCCTCTAGCAATTAATTGTCGGATTATATTTTTTGATGTTTTAGATTTTCCGGCAACTAGTTGCCGGAATGTATTTTGTCAAGAAATTTGACCTACCAACAATTAGTTATTGGAATAAGAAATAATTATCCTCCGGCAACTAATTATCGGATTATATTTTTTCAAGTTTTTGTGTTTCCGGCAATTAAATGCCGGATTCATAATTCCTGCAACTAATTGCCGAAAGATGCGAAAAAATGAAAAAAAGAAGAAGAAGAAGAAGAAGAAGAAGCAAAGAGAGTAGAAGAAGGGGTGGAGGATGAGAGAGGAGGGGGTGGGTGGTGGGATTTGCTGGAGAAAGGATAAAATTAGAGTAGATAGGTTTTTTTAACTTAAAGGCATTTTGGTAATAAAAAAAAGTTTTAAAAGATGTGTGGGGGTGGATGGAGCATGTGTGGGGGTGTAGATAGCACTATGAGGTTGAAGAGAAGGGCTTTGATTTTCATACCCTCAATTTTTTAAAAATTCAAAACTATCCTTTCCCTGTCGCGTTTTCCCGTATGACTATATACGGTAGTTTAAACAAATAAACAACCATATAGAGATATACGGTAATTTGTTTAAATAAATAGATTACCATATAGTCAAATACGGTAGTTTGTTTAAAAGCTTAAGCTACCGTATATAATTACATGGGAACTTGTTTACTACACTACCATGTATAACCATACGGCAGTTTAAGTAAACAAACAACCGTATATGACCATACGATTGTGTAAAGTTATATAAATAGGCAACCCTATGAAATCATACGGTAGTTGATGCTCATAAAGAGCCCACCGTATACAACTATATGATAGCTTTGTTTAAATAAATAAACGACCGTATACTTCCATACGGTACACATATTTTGGAATAAAAATATACTACCATATGGAATCATATGGTTGTATATCAAATTTATCCACACATATGATTCCATACGGTAGTCTATGTTGGGTATCTATCGCACACACAAAGGATCGTAAGAACACACACAAAGTACACCACAAAAGAAATAATAGGGAACACAAGAATTTAACGTGGTTCGGCACTTCTTGCCTACATCCACGGAAACACTCAGTAAAATATTTACTATCACAAATATGATTACAATAATTGTAACATACCCCAAATTGTGTATCACTCTACAAACCCGAGTACCCCTCACTCAAGAGTTAGAAGAAATAATAAAATACTCTCATAAGAGATCTTCTCTCTATTTTTCTCTCACTCTCAGAAGCTCTACTTGCTTCTTGTTCTCACTGCTTACTTGCTTCAGCTCTCTTACCACATGAATGAAGATTGCTTATTTATAGAGTCCTCGGCAATGTGAACATACTGCAAAATTTCGGCTTCATCATTTTATTTCATCGGCCTAAGATTGTACGCCTGCTGCAAGCCACCATTTTTCTTCAACCAATCTGCAAAGCAGATTTGCTTCAATCTCCCATTTCACAATGCATTAAATGCATTGTCTCTTTTATTCAATGGCTGGACCCCACAATTCTCCCCCTCCAGCCATTGGGGGAAATAATCTTGGAACAGTCATTTGGGAAATTTGAACTTCTCTCCCAATAATTCTACAACATCAGAAAATTTTACCTTCTTCTCAACTGTGCTATCACGACTGTTTTCCCTTCTCAAAGTTTTCCCTTCCAAGTAGCAAAGGTTCTTCTCATTTTTCTGCCCTCGTAACACCAAGCGCCTCCCCTTGTACACCTTGCATCCCCACTTTGAACCAACATACTTGTACCCTTGTGATGTCATCTCCCCCAAAGAAATGATATTGGCAACAGCGGAAGGTACAAACCTCACATTTTGGAAAGTTCGGATGGCACCATCGTGGAGCTTCATTCTCACACTACCAATGCCTTCAACTTTCATTTTTTCACCATTTCCTAAATTGAAATGGCCAAACTCTTCATCAGTTTTCAAGGTGTCAAACACCGCTCGATCTTTACAAATGTGCTTTGAGGCAGCAGAATCCATTACCCAATTTGATTTAGCAACCTCCTCGGTTGTTGCTAAAAACAAATCTTCATTTTCATCTTCAACGGTTTTGACCACGTTAGTCTGAGAGTTGTCATCATCCTTCCTCATCATTCTCAATTTCTTCAGGTCTTCCCTCATTTGTGTGCATCTCAGTTGCAGATGACCCTTCTCCCCGCAATAGTAACATTGCACGTTACTCATATCTCGTTGAGAGCGCATTTGCGATTTTGATCTTCCTCTCTGTCCATCATGCCTCCTTGAATGACTCCTCCCTCGTTCAGATTCCTCTGCCATAGCTATTGCACTTTCATCATCAATATTCTCGTTTTTCATCATTCTCTCATTTTCTCTTAACGTGACTGTCACCTCATCCATTTTCAAAGTTGTTCTCCCAACAAGCAACGTTTGAACCACAGGTTTGTAGGACCTAGGTAGTGAGGCCAATAACAACAGCGCCTGCTCCTCATCAGATATTTTATCATCTGCATTCAACAATTGGCTTACTAGCTGGTTGAACTTGTTGATGTGGTCATGGAGGTTTCCTCCCATCTCCATTTTGAGTTGATACAACTCCATCTTTAAACAGAGACGATTGGTTAGCGACTTTGACGCATAGATATTCTCGAGCTTCTCCCACAAAGCCTTCGGTGTTGTCTCTTTCAACACATTGTGCTTTATTTCGGGAGCAAGAGCTAACCGAATTGTGCTCACAGCCTTCTTTTGGATCTTAGTCCATTCCCCTTCATCCATGGTAGTCGGTTTTTCCTTCTCTAGAGCCTGATCAAGACCATTTTGCACCAAAAGGTCTTGTGTAACACCCCGATTTTTCGTGCTTTCTAAGGACGATAAACTCAATTAATGAGTTTATATTTTTATCTGTGTCTTAGAAAATGATTTTGGGAAAACTAAGATCATAGTCTTGTTTCATAAAATCATAGGAGCCTTCGGTTAAGTTTTGGGCCGAAAACTCGAACGAAAACCGATCTACGTTTTTCAGATGATAGTGTTTTCTACTATCACGACTTAATCTGGACTAACGAACGAAACCATTAGTCTTAGAATATATTCCTCTATCTTTTTCCTAAAATGTGTCCTGACGTCCAAAATATAAATAATATTTTATATTCGGGCCGATAATCGATCGAGGAGACGATTCGAGCTGTCTTAGGGTTTTTCGAGACCCACGATCAGATGTTTTTCATACCAAAATTGTATCAAGTAATTTGAGGAATTCATACGAGTGTCGGGACGATTCCAAATATCGGGATGTGAATTGACCAAATTGCCCTTGGTTAATTTTATTACCAATTTACCTTTCCTATTATTAAACTAATAAAACCATAAATATCTACCATTTTCACTCTTATCCTCTCATTTTTCTCCCTCTTTTTCGGCAGCCCTCTTTCTCCCTCACACTCACTTTCTCTTCTTTCTCTTTTCTTCTCAAAACCACCATTGTTGAAGGCCAAAAGCTTGAGTTTTTGTGGAGCAATCTTCACCAAATTTGGAGTGGATCATCATAGGAGGTAGTAGTTCAACTCTATCTCTCTCAATCTCTCTTTTCTCTCCTTATATTTTCATGATCAAGGATGTTAGGGTTTTGTCCCTAAAATCTTTGAAAATCCATGAAAAATTGTAGGAAAATCGTATCTGTACCAAACCAGTTTCTATGGCCTAGGTTCATGACATACTTGTATGATCCAAGAGCTTAGAGCCAAGAAATCCCTCTAGCTATGTTTTCTAGGTAGGGGCCGAAACCCCCCTATGGGTGTAGGGTAGGGTTTTGGTTGGTTTTTGATGATATGATCTGATATCTAGGGCTGTCACACTTAGTTAGGGTGTTATCCAGAAAATGAGAAATTTTGGAGCTCCCTAGCCATTTTTAGCGTAGTAGAGCCGAACCCTAGGGGTGGTGCATTAGGAGAAATCTTTGTTTTGTAAGTTAATGCCGATATGTTTTACGTGTATGTAGTGATCGGCAGCGTGTTGGGACGAGAAACAAGTTGATCGGGTGTTCCGAGTTGAACTGGGAGCTACAAGAGGTAAGGGGATAAACCTGAGGAATTCCATTTCCGACAGCTATGTGCTGCATCGGTGTTTGTATTGTATTTGTATTGTATTTAAATAGTTATATCATGATGTTAGTTGATTTCTTGATTGACTGTTGTTGATTGGAATATGCATTGATGTGCTGATGTATTGATGTAACTGTTGATATAGTTGAATGCATGTTATACTTGCTGAATGGTTATATGGATGTAATGTGTGCCCTGCTGTGGGATTTAGGCATTAGAGGACCTAATTTTGATTAGGATCCGACATCGTGTAACTTAAAAGCTTTAAAAGTCTGAAATGTGTTTTGATAAGGAAAAGTGAAGTTTAAAAGCAAATAGGGCATTAGAAACCTTCACTATGTCTTAATTTGATAAGAAAATCCTTTTGAGTAATGTGGTTTCCGAAGTCATACTGAGTTTATTCAAGAAAAATGAGTTTGTGCAAGTTTTGTTTTAAGTTCGTATTTTACCGAAAAACAACGAAAGAAAAAGAAATGGTCTCTGGACCAAGTTTTGTTCTATGGAAAACCGATCCCGATGACTTTGTGTAAGTATCGGAGATTTTGGGTTTTGGTTTTCGAGTTTTCAAGAAAAGTGGTTTTAAAGCTTAAAGCTTGGAAACTAGAAACCGAGACGTCGGGGTTCTAGGGTTCTGCAGAACACGTGGATCAAGGATCCGTGTTAGTTGTGGTCCTGTCGGCTTAGGGACAATCTTTGTGGTCCTGTAAGCTTGAGGATGTTTTTATGATCTTGAATCCGGTGTCCTTGACTGGTGCATCGGTTAGGGATGTTGGGATTTGAGTTGTTTTGGACTAAGTGTCCTCTTTTGAGAAAATGTGTTTTGAGGCTTAAAGAGTCTAAGACATTATGGTGGTTGTGAGCGTTGATGCTACAACGAGGAAACATTGATGCGACAAAGATCAATTATCGGAAACTAGATAGGTTTCTCATGCATTAAATGCGGGGCAGACGTGCCGTGAAACGGGGGACCTTGATAAACAGGGAGAACCTGAGATGACTTATTTGTCATGACATTGTGCCTTGATGGACAATGGTGTCATATGTGTTATTGTGCCTTAAGTTGGGCAATATAATATGACCATATTATTCTGGAGTACTTTTGATTGCGCCCCCATGTGAGAATCGCGTAGTGTCATGGGATTCAAAGTACTCGTCCTTGGGCCAAATATTGGTGAAAATCTTTGGAGCCTGATCAGCTCGTTTCGAATGGTGATGGGATTTCCGGAAATCTAGTAATCTAGTGTGAATATTGAGATATATGGAAGTGCCATGCATACGTTTAGGAAATAACGTTGATTGTGGGGTACGAAACCCTTGTGCATTTACTGCCTTTTGTATTTAATGATATATGCCATGTTATATGATGATTTGGGTCTGTTGTGTGGATTGGGCATATAGTTGTTGTTTATGGATTCATATATTGGTTTCTCACCCTTGCATGTTTTTGGACGGGTTGTCCTTTGGTATATATTGTATCGTGTTTACAGATGGAGCCAGAGCCGGATCACCTAGCGCACTCCGGGATGCGCGTCCTAGCGTTTGATCGAAGGACAGACCCAGCCGCGTGGGTTATCCACCCAGGGGTGGAAAGTGCGGCGTATACTGGACCAGTTTGCACTGTAAGCGGAACGACGGAGACGGGACCGCGGAAGAGTACTCGGACAGTGGAGACCATCCAGGTGCCTCTCCCTCCCATCGGGCTGATGCTGCAGGCCCTTATGGAGCAGGGTGTGATCGAGTCGGTCGCCCTCGCTGCACAGTCCCCGCAGCAACAGCTACCCCAGACGCCTCCCCCGCCTTTTGTTTTGGTAGCGGGCGAGCACGTCGTGGAAGATGTGGGGGAAGAGGAGGAGGAGGAGGAAGACCCTGAGGAGGATCCTCAGGAAGACCCGGAGGATCATTCTTCGGATGCTTCCGATTCCCATTCACAGGGGAACGGGAATGTAGGTTCCCAGAGTTCTTCCTCTGGTTCCAGCATTGGACTTCCCTCCGAGGGATTGTCCAATGGTTTCCATTAGTCGGACCAGCTTAGGGTGTAGACCCCTTTTTGAGGCAGTGGTTTTTGGGTAGTCTGTTAACGGCTACTGATGGCCATAGGTTTTAGAGATATGGTTCCAGACTGCCGCTGCCTAGTTTTATAGCTTTTTAGAAAGTTTAGTAATCATTCGTTCTTTTGTAAAGGGGCTTGTTGTCCATTATATAGATGTATATATATATATCTTGTTCTAATTATTGTCTATGAGTAGTTCTGTTATCCGGAGTGGTGAGTTTATGTATTAATGAGAAAAAATTTGTTCACGATTTCCAGAATCTGCTTACACAAAAGATATATTTTCCGAAAGTAAAACCATCGAAATTTTATTTATCGTTTCATTAAGGGTTTTGAGTTACGAAAGTGGCACTGGGTTTGAGGGTGTCACATCTTGAATGGTACATTGCCAAATCATAAAATTTATTTTTCCATCAAACAATGGAATCTCAAACTTTGGTGTGTTCCCCGCCATAGCTCTGATACCACTGTTGGGTATCTATCGCACACACAAAGGATCGTAAGAACACACACAAAGTACACCACAAAAGAAATAATAGGGAACACAAGAATTTAACGTGGTTCGGCACTTCTTGCCTACATCCACGGAAACACTCAGTAAAATATTTACTATCACAAATATGATTACAATAATTGTAACCTACCCCAAATTGTGTATCACTCTACAAACCCGAGTACCCCTCACTCAAGAGTTAGAAGAAATAATAAAATACTCTCATAAGAGATCTTCTCTCTATTTTTCTCTCACTCTCAGAAGCTCTACTTGCTTCTTGTTCTCACTGCTTACTTGCTTCAGCTCTCTTACCACATGAATGAAGATTGCTTATTTATAGAGTCCTCGGCAATGTGAACATACTGCAAAATTTCGGCTTCATCATTTTATTTCATCGGCCTAAGATTGTACGCCTGCTGCAAGCCACCATTTTTCTTCAACCAATCTGCAAAGCAGATTTGCTTCAATCTCCCATTTCATAATGCATTAAATGCATTGTCTCTTTTATTCAATGGCTGGACCCCACAGTCTATACCACAAATTTTGGTATACTATCGTATGGTATCATAAGGTTTGCTAAAACATCAACCCACCGTATGATTCCATATGGTGGCGTTACAAAATTTTAAAATGACCAACCGCATGTCATCATATGGATTCGGTATACAATTGTTACACACGTATGATTCTATACGGTAGTGTATTTAGCAAAATTATTACACTACCGTATGTAATCATATGATTGCTTCATATTTAAATTCACCCGTATGATGACATACAGTACTGTATTTGGCTTTCATATACACTGCCGTATACTACCACATGGGGGTGTAATCGGAGTGTAATCATTTTGAGTGATTACACCCCCGTGTGGTTTCATACGGGAGCAATCGCGAACCATAAAAAAAATATGCTTGAAAAACTTGCAATGGAGGGTGCGTTGATAATTTTGGTGGGTTAAAGGGGATATAAAATTGAAAAAAGGGTATGAAAATTAAACCCCGAAGAGAATCATAGCTGATCTGGACTAGTCACTAGATCCACGGCCCAACGAAAACTGGCCCAAACCATCACAGGTCATGGGCAGAGAAGACTACAATAAGGGATCCTTGCACCTCGCCCCATCTGCATTGATGGATGAGATTATGTTCCCTTACGAATCCGCCATCTTTAGGTGACAATCCCGGCCATCATGGAAGCTGTTATTGTTTCAAAGTTATCAAAGGTCACTTTTGGAAATCAAGAATGTTAGTAGAAAGAACGTTATTGCTAGGTATTATGAAAAAAGATTTAATTGATATATATTGTTTATATAAATTTTATAATATAAATCAATTATAAATTATCATATCATTGAAAATATTTGACTTTTATCATGACTATCTTAAAAGGCATACATAAAATGATTTATGATTGATTGACAATTTAAAAAAATTTTACACGGACAATATATCAAAATAAACACTTCTGAAAAATATGTTTGCTTAACATGCATTTTTTAAAATTTGTTTGACTCAAAAAAATTCAAATGATGATGGAAGAAAGAAGTGAGGGTGAAAACTGTAAGTTAATGGTTAGGTTATAAGGGAACGTCTATTCCCATGCCATAGGAAAATACATTCCCAACCCAACCTCCATCATGAAAATAAAAATAATGGAAAATAGAAAATGTAAGCACTCTTAAAAATCAATAATGACCGAAGGTATTTTCTCAAAACTTATAACAACCTAAATATCAGATACACCTACCTAGATAAGGAGGACCCAACACTAGTATTCAATGAAGCTGGTATAGTGTAAGGGATGACAATTTTCACATGTGTGTGGAGATCTTCTTGGGGACTGTCCCATTCGAGGTCCCGTAAGTGGGGGCTTTTCCCCATCGGGGACGAGGATGAGGGAGAAAATCTCCCGGAGACAATTTGAGGACAAGGACATACTCCTCGACTCGCGGGGTCCCCGTTCCCGAGAACATTACAGAAATATCCTATATATATTAAGTTAATAAAATAAATTTAAAGTAAAATCATTTACAGATCAGAAGTTACAAACTCAAATTCAGTGATCAAATCCGTCACTTTGTTGAAGTAAATCCCTTCACAGATCTTCTGCAAATTCTTGAAAACAGGTTTGAATGCAACAACTCAGAAACCTATGGTCGAAGCAGCGAAGTTTGCCATACCCAAATAGACACTTACATCCACCACAAACCCAACTCTTCCCTCATTTTTCTCCTTTTCTAGAACATCTTGAACAATGACTGAGATGTCAGCTTCGCGAAAGGGTTTCCCTTTCAACATCCTCACAATGTTCTTGTGGGGTTTATCGGGCAGCGTTCTGAAATCCAAAAGCGAGTGTAGGGTATCAAACGCTTTCCACAATGCTAGCAACAACATGGTGGGGTTGAGGGAATTTAATACAATATAAAGGATGGTTGCATTGAAGAAAAGATGAAGAGGAATGTAGGGTTTGAGTTTATACCAGTTGCGCTTTCGGGGTCCCCGCAGGGATCTCAGGGAAGCAGAGATTGGGAATGGAGAGCGGTGGACATTGCCATCCTTTATCTAGTTTTATTACCCACTTCGGTTGGCGGAGTACCAAGCCAGAACAACAAAATAGCATTTTTTTATAGCAAAAAAAAATTTAGCATTTTTTTAAACAGATGTTATGGGATATCATTAGTCAAGAAAATTAATTGGTATATGATCAGACACCTCACAATCGAAGGGGCCAAGCAAGATGGCACAAAAATTCGACCAAGTCTACACCGCCCCATTTGTTACACCATGTCAAATTAAAAGTTAAAACTGAATCTTTTCCTCCAAGCATCGGAGATATGCATCTTATTTCCAAAGTAATTTGATAGCCTTTTTTAGTGCTTTCTGGTCCCTGCTTATAGTCAAGATTCTTAATTAAAAATATAGCCATAGTGTTTTACTGTCTTTTTTTGTCTAGGTTGATAATTTATTAATTTTCCATCTTTACGATTTGACTTATAGATTCTTTTTAATTATAATATCCATTGGTTTTTTGCAAGTTTTCTGTGCTTGTACGTAACACAATCCATGGTTTCCACTTTCTAGCAGAAAAGAACAATAATCTCTTTGGACAATCTAGTGCACAGTCTATGTGAAGGATTAATATATTTGAAGAGGGGGAAAGAAGCCCGAATTATTTTCCTTTTTTTAATTGGGTTCTTTTAAATAATAAATTTCTAAACTGCAGAGGTTCAATTATTTGTGTGGAGCATATATGAAGCAAATATACTAACACTGTAACACAGACATGACTCAATATAAATATGGATATAGGAATATATTAAATTCTAAAAAATTGTAGTATATATATTATACTAATGTGTTACCCGTGTGATGCACGGGATAGAACGATGATTGGCGGCGATGTAAGGAGTACGTAAATTTTAAAAATTGTTTGCAATTAAAGATTTAAAAATGAAGAGTTGATATTAATTGTAAATATAAAAATCATTCATCATTCATACAATACAAATACAAATACAAATTTTTATACATTTAAAATATATTTGACTGGAGTGTTGTCATAAATTTCTATCATTGGGGAAGAGGATCCATTTCCATTTCAATTAATGACGTCCCCTGTCTGTCATTCCTATACATAATTTCGTTAATTGAGTTAATATATTTTAGTACACTGTTTTAATCTTAAAATATTAAATAAAATAATTAAATAAATAAATACACACCTTAAAACTGTAAAAGCTAAAACTTGCATCATATTGTTAATTAGTTGTTCAGGTACACACCTTAAAAGAGTATCAATACTTAGATACTCCACACACAAAAAAAAACCATCTAAGATGGGCAGGTCCACAAAAAAAATTTCACAGATGTTCACAAATGCATGATTTTGATATGGACTTGATAGTTAACTGTTGGATCCTTTCCATGAAAGATGTGGCTGTCTCCGTATAGAAAGTTTGCCTAGCACAAAAGGACCCATTCTCCAGTCAAATATGCCTCCCCATCCCTTCTGCCCCATCGCACATTACAATTGAATTGTTGTACCACTTCATCTTCAATTGTAATGGCTTCTAGTTTCGGTGGCAGCAGAACATCCTTCACAAACTTTGCAAGTAAATTCTACAACAATAATTAAAATGATTAATCAATTAGTAGTTAGATATAAATGATAATAAATAACAAATAAGTAACAGTGTAATGTGTATTTAATACTTCAGGAGGCGGTTACCATGTTATTGAACATTTCCTGGGCTGTCAGCCTGTCAGTGCAAATTCAGAATCTCCATTATAGAACAATTTGATGCATGCTCCAAAAAGGCAAAATCAATCAATGACTTAAACATTTTGAAATACTTCTCTATACACCACATTTTTTGTTGATGCACATATTCTTCCGTCATCATCTAAAATCAAAATTTGCAAACCGTTTCTAGATTTGATTCTGGACACAGCAACATATAGCTGGCCATGAGTGAAATCTGGTCTTGGAAGATATTTCCCTACTTTAGAAAGGGATTGTCCTTGACTTTTGTTAATGGTCATTGCAAAACACAAACACAATGGGAATTGCCTTCATTTAAATTTAAAAGGAAAGCCGGGATCAGAAGGGACCAAATCCATCCGTGGAATAAAAATCTTATCCCCAATATTTTTTCCATCATAACTGTTGCACTTATGATGTTCCTCCCCAATTCATTAACCTGCGTTCTTGTTCCATTACATAACCCTGCTTCTTGATCAATGTTCCTTAGAAGCATCGCTGGAACTCCAACTTTCAGTCTCAATTTATGATTTGGAATCCCTGAACATTTAATATCATTCAAAAATTCAGGCGTAAACCATTCACTCTGAATTTCATAATCTTCATCTGATTGGCAGGCTGTGTTTGAACTCAATTAAATTTCTTCATCTAAATGAACCATTGAAGATGTAGAATTTTGGAATTTTAAAATTTGGAATTTAGAATTGGGAAATTGTTGATAACCTCTTTGCAATCTTTCAACCCCTCAATCGTATTTCTAGGGGTGACTTCTAAGAAATCATCAAAAATCGTAATCCTTGAAGAGTCAGCCAACTGACTCAATCCCTGGGTAGGAGACTGCAAACTTTGAGTGATCGAACTAAACCAGGAAATAAGAAACCCAAAATTAATTTGTAAATATAAAAATTGTATAATTGTATAATAACTAACAAAATAAAGAAGTAAAAATAAAGAAATAGAATAACAACAAACCTATTTCTTAGATCAACAGCTTCAGTGCAAGCGGGGTTAAAAAACAACTTCGTAGCGCGCATGACATTTTGCAGCACATATTTACCTAGGTAGATAAATAAGAAAAAAAGTTAAAACTCATCCATAACAGGAAAAATAAATTAGGAAAATCATTACTGGTAAGGACCACACCTTGGAATAACTTCACCTTGACAAACTGAATTACCACAACCGCATTCTAAACCTCACCAGAATCCATGAATGTGTTGAGATCATCAACATAGGACCCAAACAATGTACATTGTATACTATAACTGGTTGAAAGAAGAAAAAAACATTTTTAAAAAAATCACAGAACATTACATCAAAAGAATAATGATAATAAGCATATAAGCATTTTAAAACACTTTGTATTACCCGTCCGCATCCAGAGCAATCACATTCATCTTGATCTTTCCCCATTCTTTTCTAATTCCCTCTCAATTCTCACACCAGTTAACAACCCTCGCAAGTATTGTCCAGGATTCCTTAGCCGGAGTAATTTCAACAATGGAATCGAATTTTGCAGCTATTGAAGATTTTGGGTTTCGTAAAAGAATTCAGAAGCAGGTTAGCAATTGGCATTGACAATGAGATCAATTTATAGGGCTCCAAATCATGAATGATGAACCTCGAAGGGTCGTTGGAGGCGCAAATGAGGGAAGAACGCAGGCACCGGAAACAAATCATCAATCTTACAATACCAACGCACCGGGAACGAGAACAATAAAGAAAAAAAGAGAAATGGATGTTGCTGCATTAACAGCCTGAGACAACTAATCTATAATATCGGATACCAAATTAAAATTAATTAAGAAAGAAAATGGGGTTACTATAGATGTTATTAGGTGTCATCCCAAAATAGAAAGGGAAAAGAAGAGTAGAATGTGACACTTGAAAAAAGTTGTCATAGATGTGAGCTGGAAATATATATATATATATATATATATATATATATATATATATATATATATATATATATATATATATATATGTGGATGTAATAAAGGAAAAAAGATCCTCTCTATTTTTTCTCTTTTCATTTCTGTCCATTTCCAAAGTTTTTTCCAAATAAATGTGTATTATACACATGTATGTAATCCTTTCATACATTTATTATCCCAAAACTTTAGTAATGGACATCTTCATTTTTCATGAGAGATGGAGAGGATTCGCACTCGTAATAAAGGTACCTGTACTTAATTTTCGTTTCATAATTAAAAATTGATTAAGAGTTTAAGACTGTAAAACAAGCCAGACCTTTGAGTGTGTTCTTTTTCAAATTTTAAATGACTCTATTCGTGCTGTGTTGAGCTGTATTCAGGGCGGTGGCAACCCTTAGTTCATTTAGGCAGCCGTCCATGGCCCTAAAAATTCCTTGTAGTATTAATGACTTTCACTTATTATTAATTTAAGTGAAAAAATTTAATATGATTATTTTTATTAAGTTTTTATGAGTTTTATATCATTTTAAAATAAATTCTTTGTTAACTTAATAATTACTATAAAATCTCAATTTTATCTCTAAATTATTATTGCTATAATTTCCTTACTCAATTATATCTTGATAACTATATTATTAGTTGCCATTTACTAACATTGTAAACTGAATAAATAATTTTACAGATCATAAAAACAAAAAAAATGAAATAAAGATTGATAAACTAAATTTGGTTAGATCCTCCAAATTTTTTGTCTACTGTTTAAAAATTCTGAGACACGACCCTAACCGTATTTCACCATTTTAGAGTGGTGCTGTAGTAAAAGATATTACCTTTAGGCAAATGCTATTCGGTGTTTTGAGGTGATATTTGATTCATGAAATATTTTATTACTAATAAAATTAACTACATTTTTGGATATCTCATTCTTAGGAATATTTTTTTCTTACCTCCACATTTGGAAATAGAGTTTTCCACTTTCATTCACTAATTACATATATTTCTGGATATCTTTTATGTTTGGGAATAGTTTTTTAAAACTTGTACCAAATATAATAGCTCACATTCACAAGAATATTAAAATAAAATTTGTAACAAACGCTACCTAAGGGTGTTGGTTAAGGATTCAAATATAAAAACTTTGTATTGAAAGTGATGAATTCAATACATTCAACATTTAAAAATTATATTTTCTAATGAATTTTTTCTAATTTTAGATTCCTTAAATGATGTCTTTAGGATATTTGTTAACAAAATTCTAACTTTCAAGACATAACATTTTTTTTTGACTTAAACACACGACATAACATTAAAATAGTGTATATGAGATTTATCTATATTTCTTGCCCAAGGAAGATGGGGGACCATACGTGCGTACCACACATGGTGCAGAAATTCGACAATGGAGAACTATATTTCCTTATCCATTAAGGAGTATATTTCCCCCGCCATTCTAACATCCTCAAACTCAAATGTTAGAAGGTACATTCTTCCATTTTTTTTATCAGTTATCCAGTCAAATAAAATCGAAAAGAATATTTTTTTTAAAAAAAAATTACATCAAATAATCGATTCTCTTAAAAATTATAATCGATTATTTTTTAGTGTGTGTTATGTGTAATCGATTACTTTCCGAATTTTTTAGTGTGTGTTGTGTGTAATCAATTACTTTTTAGTGTGTGTTGTGTGTAATCGATTACACGCGCAGTAAATCTTTTATTTGTAACCGATTACCAAAATTTATTCGTAATCGATTACCAAACTTTATTTGTAATCGATTATTCGGAAGGAAGCCCATAAATTCTAGGTTTTTGATTTTTTTGTACTCCTTGTTTTTTGGAGTGTACAATTCTGGGTATGCCTTGAAGATTTTTGCTTTTATTATTCTGAATTTTGTTGAAATTTTTTGTTATTTTAGCTTCTCGATATTATTTTGGAATTAATCTTTGTTGGCATGTTGAATAGAGCGAAGGTGTTTCCGGTGGTTACTCGACGGAGGTTTTTGATGGTTGCAGAGGAGCGTGTAACGGTGGAGAAGAATGGAGATGCAGGAGAAAGAATAAGAAGGTAAGTGTTTGGTTACAACCGGTGGTGGAGGAAACGATCTTCGTTGGTGACGGCGGACGGCGGCAACAGTGAAGGAGAAGGTTTTAATGGCAGTGGCTGTGATTGGAATTTCGTTGTCACAAACCTATTATCCCGGTTCCAAGTTTCTCATCTCTCCTCATCTCAACCGTTGCTTTTTTTTAATATTGAATCTATGGTCCAAAAATTGGGAGGATGGAAACTTCGAAATTTAGTCAGAGGATTGCAGACGTTCCCATATTTCACGGTTCTCACTAGCTACTTGGTTGCCAAGAAATCGATAGCTTCTTTCTAGTTTCCCCCCAATTATATTGACTTTAGTCCTCTCTTATCAAACTCAGATCGATTATCAACTCGATCGTGACACTGAGTCAACGAGTCACTGATCGAACCAGTAAATCACCGGTTGAACCATATGAATCGGTATATATTTATATAATAAATTTGTCAAAACAAATGCTTTGGCTTAGTGGCAGAACTACTCTTGATTATCTTTAGGGGCTAGGTTCAATTCTCACGTAGGTGATTTTTATGTGTTGCAATTTCCAACAAGCGGTTGTCAGGGTGAGCGTGCGCAATAGACCGCTCGGTTCAACCGTGAGCCAAGTCAATCAGTGCAGTCGTGGTTTGATGATGTCAGTACCGGTTCAGGTGTGCATCCAATTTGATAGGCTGATCGCGTCGACCATAAGTCTGGTTTCCCGTCGTTCGTTCCGACCGTTCGGTGTGAATTTAATAACATTGCTTTAGTAAAATCTATTATTTTTTAAATAGATGTAAAATTGATTATTATTTGAATTAGATCTTCTAAATAGAATTAGTTTTACGTTTGGATGTATTTGTTGAAATTAATTTTGTAATAATCTATTTCGTTTGTGTTATGTAAAAAAAAAATCACTTTTGCACGGTGAATTACAAAACGGGGTATGAAGTTATTTGTAAAGTTTAATAATATTTATTTGGTAGTTAATTTTGTAGGTATATTTGTTTATGCTTTAACAAAAAGCGGTTCTCTTGAAACGTTTTTGGCAAAAGTGATTTAGTGAAGAGCGTTGTTATGGTACCCAAAGGCAAAATCTGTCACTATATGTTTAAAATCCGTAGGTATATGTAAAACTTACATTCACCTATGGCCGGTCCAACCGTCCATTATGAACGACGAATAACAACGGAAAGTGACTATTACTACAGATTTTACCTATAATCCACATACATTTACCCACAATTGTATTTGACTGTCAATAGGCTTTACCTACGGTCCATCTACCTTTACCTACGGTTTGACTGACACTAATACTTATACCTACAGTTTAACAACTGTCACTAAAAGTGACCGTAGGTATATGACAAATTTATTATAGTGCTTTGGAAAGTAGAGGGTTTGGGTACCATATGTCCAATCAGAATGCGTCACCTTAATTAAATGACTCATATGAATGTCACATGAGTCTAACTTCTCACCATCTTATTGGATCATATAGACAAGGGTAAGTTACCTAAGGGGTACTATAGAATCTTCCTATACTAAGCTATTTTGCCTTTGACTACAAGTCTAATAAGTGATTTTAATCCGTTTGAGTATAATATTGACAAAGTGATTTTTCTTCATATAAAATTGTAACAAACGACATAAAAATACATTTCAATTAACATGATTTGATAAAAAAAAATGTTTTTTTAATAGGGTAAGAAACAATAATAAAATTTACATTTATTATATTCATGATATTTACTTCAAAATAATTGTATTTAAGTTAATAACTTATTTAACAAAAAAATTACTGTAAAAGTATGAGAATATTAGTGGTCATTTTGTAAAATGTGAAGGATAATTTTGTCACAAATTATAAAGTGATTCTCTATCTCCTTTAAAAGGAATGTTTTCCTTTAAAAAATAGTTCAAAATTATTTAATTACATTAATAAGTCTAGTATATTTGATTAATTCATGAAATGTTTTTAATAAATTCAAATACATATTAACATGTGTCAAAATAGTATTTTAGAATATTGTTTTTAATTCAAGAAGAATACTTACAAATTGAAACCCTTTAATCAATTTGGTAAGCATGAAAACTATTGTTATGCCAAATTGGGTAACATTATTTGCACATGACATTTGCTATACATATTTTTTATTAACATAGTTTGAAACTAATTTATATATGTAATTAAATATTTTTGATGTAGGTATTAACTATATGTTAAATATATTCAACTTCTTTTTTTTGAAGCAAAATATATTCAACTTTTATATATATATATATATATATATATATATATATATATATATATATATATAAATGAAACTGATAAGAAATTCAGGAATTCGACAAATGGTTGTTTGTTAGTCATTAGGTGATCAAATTTGATAATTGATTAATTTCTATTGTGTGAGCTTTTTTTTATGTCTAACTACCTTAAGTTATATGAGCATGTGAGGAAAAAATTTATAAGCCTCTTTAAGGATAGTAGATCACACTCATAATCTCTTCAGTTGCTATGTGAATATCTAACAATTCTATTGAAGAAAATCTCCTCTCTTTCTCTCGTCTCTTTCACATACGGCGACATGGGTGGTTTTGAACCATTTTGACCTAAAATCACCCATTTATATCTCTTTTTCTTTTCTTTTCTTTCCATAAGTGTGTTTTTCACATAGATCTGGTTCTTTTGTGTAGGTTTTCCACATAGATTTGGATTTTTTTTGTGTTTTTTTCCCTTATTCTTTGTAGTCTTGGTGTGACTTTGTTTGGTTTTCTATCTTGGTGTAATGTTGTTTGATTCTCATCTTGGTGAGGTGTTCGTTTGTTCCAAAATGACAGATCTGCTTCGATCCATCACAGATTTGATCAAGACTTGGATCTCAATGTTACAGATCCAAAAGCATGAGTATTCCGGTGACTTTGATGGTATCACTTTTGTAGGCAACTTGACTTTGTTGTATTATGCTTTTAACCTGGGTGCTGTGAGTTTGTTCGCAGTTTCATCCTTTTCAGTTTTTAACAATTTTGAATCTGTATTGTCATCGATATACTTTATCAATTTGAATAAATGAATCTCTTTTCTCATTAAAAAAAAAAAAGGACCACACTCACAATCCAATGGCTAGAGACAGAGGCAGTTAACCAATAAAAACTACATGTAAAATCATTAAAAATAATTTACCTTTAAATGATTTGTCTATAAACTTACTTAACCATACAAGATTATGATATCGTTCGATATATGCAGTCAATCTCATTTAATGAGAAAAGACTTATTGTCATTGTAATTAATGTATGTTGATCCCAAATTAAAAATATAATAATGAAAAAATACAGGACGATTTAATTATAACAAAATAGTGATAAAGGCTTTCATTCTAGTTTCTCATGTTTTTTTTTTTAGTTTTTTTCGTAAATGGTTAAATGATACATTTTCGGCTATATTGGTTATTAATGTGTATTTTATCCAACTTTTAGCATCTCTAAATATAGGGATTACAAAATTATCCGTACTCGCAGATATACGCGGATAAAATTTGCAATATGCACAAGACGAGTAGCTTAATAGATATCCACAGCTAAAATACATGAATTTTTTCTTTACCCGCTTATTAAGGAAGCAGAGGCAGGTATTAAGATACCCATAGCCACGGATTTTCGTACCCACATATACCCGTACCCGATCATGAAATTATTAAATGCCCCTTTTGTTATATACCTAAATGTCTTTCATTTCCCATGCCTCTCTTCAAAGTCAAAGGTTTATTAGAAGAGAAAGAGACAAGAGGGGTTAGCTTAACGTCTATTCCCGAATAAAATCCGCAATGGGCACGGGGCGAGTAACTTAATGGCTACCCACGAGGTAAAATAAATGGGTTTTTCTCTACCTGCTTATTAATGAGTTGAGTCTGGTATTGAGGTACCCATATCTGCGAGTACATGTACCAACGAGTACCCGTACCCGATAATAAAATTACTTAAATGCCAATTTAGTTATATACCTAAATGTCTTTCATTTCCCGCCTCTTTCTATTCAAAGTCAAAGGTTTATTAAAAGAGAAAGTGATAAGAAAGGGTAGCTTAATAGGTATCCATAGATAAAACCCATAATAGGCACGTGGTAAGTAGCTTAACGGGTATCCGCGGATAAAATAAACGGATTTTTTTTCTTCTACCCGCTTTTTGATGGGACGACTCGAGTATGGAGGTACCTATACCTGCGAGTATCCGTATCCGCTAATGAAATTCCCATGCCTCTCTTTAAAGTGAAAGGCTTATTAGAAGAGAAAGAGACAATATGGGGTAGAAACCGATGAGGAAGTATGTAAAATGTTTTTTGGACAAAAAAATGAGACAACGATAGATCTCATTGTTTTTTGATGTATTTTTGAATTGTGTATATACAAAGAAGATAAAAAGTACACCCGCTGATCCTATATATAAGAAACACTTGACAAAATCATCAAGACCAATGAAATGCATTAGAATCTGTTAATTTTATTTAATACTTCTATAAATTTAAATTTTATTTCATAAATATCCTTATATTAATTACTCATAATTCACTAACTTAATTACTTCTAATATTCTTTCTTATAATAAATAAAGGTATAATTGAAATTTAACATTAAATGCATTTAAAAATGGATCATTTTTTCATTAAATTTTTCTTATAAAAATAAATATATACGATATCATATATAATATCTAAAACTTAATGTTCAAATAACATAAAAATAACGATGCTCTAATATGTAGATCCAAGTAGGGATGACAATGGGTAGGATATGGGTAGGGTATTATAGTACCCGTTTCCATACCCGCGTTTTAAAAAAATACTCGTACCCGGACCCCCTACCCGCATGGGTAGCAACTGAAGTACCCGTACCCTTACCCGCTGGGTACCTAAGTACCCATACCCTCACCCATTACCCGCACTTTAATTAACTAAAAAATTAATAAATAAAAAAAAACATTATTAAAGTTTAAAATATCATGATAATATATAACAAGACATAGTATTCTAGCATGTTCTCAAACAAATATCCTAACAATATATAACAAAAAATAACATTGTTAAAGTCTTACGCTAGGATCTATAGGACTAGAAAGAATAGGAACTCAGGAAGGATAAGAACTCAAGTGAAAAACAACTGAACGACGCTAGAAACTCAGGAAGGATAGGAACTCAAATGATGAACAACTGAACAACGCTAGAAAAGTAATAAGCTAACTTTCATTTCAATTCAATCAATTGTTTTAATTTTATATATATATATATATATATATATATATATATATATATATATATATTTCATCCGTGCAGTAAATTTCAGTAATTGAAACCCACATAATTTCAAAGCATAACAAACCTATAAATTAGCATAGTTTTCGGCCATCAGTAACTCCAATATTGTCTAGGCAATTGGTCCAATTACACAAGAAACATGTTCACCGGTCTAATAACAAGGCAATAGTATCTATTTAACATATGGAAAGTTCGAATGAAAATCACACTGAGGAATTAATTTCAGGATCACCAAAAAGGTAACCCAAGTTTAACATATTAATATATATATATATATATATATATATATATATATATATATATTATATTATAATAATAATAATAATAATAATAATAATTAAAAAATAATAATATGTAGATATGCGGGTATGGGTACCTTAGTACCCGTACCCGCACCCATACCCATTAAATATTACGGGTAATTATCCGTCCCTGTCCCCGTATCCATTGTGCAGATAATTATTCTACCCATCATAAATAATTTTTACGGATATCCACGAAATAAAATATCTATTGCCATCCCTAGATCCAAGGAACGCAACAGGTGGCACCACCCATTGGGCCATTTCACAATCATAAGGGACAGCACGTTAGCACTATCATGAAAATATATAGTTTATTTATTTATTTTTTTAGTTTATAAACATGGATGAATATTTGTGGATATGACTGGATAGTCATAAAATCCGTAAAAAAACCCACTAACGAATGCCTATGAAATTTTCATCCTGCGGGGTGGGTGGCAGGGATTAGTACCGTGTCCATCCTATCCCAGTATCATCTCTATTTAAATGTAAATATATATTTTGACATTTCAGTGATTATTTTTTAATAATGTGTGAATATTTAAGAATTAGGATGTTTTGGTTTTCAGAATATTCTCTCATTTCATGGATGAGAGACTTAAAAATTAGAATTTAATTATTATAAGTGTAAAAAAATTTTATATTATTAATCAATCATGAATTATTATATTATTAAAATATTTATTCGTTCCATAACTATTTTAGAAGTTATAAAATAGATGATTTTTGATTTATGGATAGTGTAATACATGTACATACCTGTCTTAAAAAAAACTTCTAATTATAATCTATTTTAAATACAAAATAGACTAATTAAAAAGAAACTATGTCTCTCATAGTTTAATTTAACCGAATAGTCTTACATTTCAAATTCTTATTTTTTATTTTTTTATAATCAACCGGGGCTGGAGAGCCCAATAAGAATTCTATCATTTCTTTGAAGATCATATTTTATATACTTTTTCATTTAATATATTTTTTTTTTTTTGTCTGGTGTCATTTCGAAGTTAAAAATTAAAAAACGACCACTCTCATCTATTGATCAAGAAGTAAAGGGAATATGATGAGAATGGGGCAACACCGCAACGCAGTGTTCAGAGTGACCAAACATGAGTTTTCTAAGAGGAAGGTTAGCAGGGAAAGAAGCAGCCTATTTTTTTGAGGAATCCAAACAAGCAGTGGGAAAATTAGCGCACAAGAATCCCCTCCCAATCGCAAAGGCCAACAACAACAACAACAACCTCAACCTCAACCTCGACCACCAAGGACTAGGAGGTGCCGATGTTCTTCCTGAGATTCTAAAGCATTCCCTTCCTTCCAAAATTTACAGAGACGACACCACAGCCTCCTCCTCATCATCTTTCTCTGCATCCAAATGGGTCCTTCACTCCGAACCCAAAATCCAATCTTCCATATCCCCCGACGCTCTCAACCCTCTTCGTGCCTACCTTTCCCTACCCCAGGTCACCTTTGGCCCCAAAAGGTTCACTCTCAATTCCATTTTTATGCTAATTCATAATAATAAAATATAATTGCATTTGAATTTGAAACCTACAATTTTTATTTTATACTTTTAATGTGTAGTTCTGTTTAATTCGTCCAGCTATTATTTTAAAAAAATTTAATGGTTGCAGGTGGCAACTGCCTGAAGCAGAACACACGGTTTCAGCTTCAACAGCTAATGAATTGCGTCAAGACAAGTGTACCACACATGTTAACCCGGAGAAGTTGAAAGCTGCAGCTGAAGGACTTGCAAATGGTATATTTTCATTCTTCTCATTCACTTCCTCATATGGCAAATGCTCTCTTTTTTGTGTTTTGAGTTCCCCATAGATGCTTATTCTTCTTTCATTTATGCTTTTGGCCTTTATTTTCACACATAAATGCTAATTTAGCTAATAGCAGTTCTCACTTCTCAACATTTGTTGGAAAAAAAACAAAAAGTTTTAAGTGTGGATTTCATATCTGATTCAACATCAGGCATTTCTTGACAAATATTCGTACAATAGCTCTTAAAAACACAGTCTTCTCATCACATATCTGAAATTTATAACGAAATCTGTTGCAGCTTATGGTTGTTGGAAAACCTGAGGCTACAGTGAGAGAGAGGGCCACCAATCCATAAGTTATGGTCGTCCGATAATTACTTTATAGAATGTGATGCTTCAAGTTTTTAACTTTGAATAAATAAGTTAAAGTTGCAATGTAGGATATTTAGCATCAAGTCTTTCTACTAAGCAACTTGGTCTAGCCATTTTGAGTTGGTGAGGTAGTATAAAGAGGGTGGAGAGGTTGGGGGAGTTCTGGTAATTTATTGGGTCTAAAGAGTGTATTAATAATTTGAGTGGGGGAAGTTGTGATTCTTTGAGTTTCTCATTCATCAATTACATGAGCTAAAGTTAAACATTCATAATTCCCTGTAGCAGTTGAGAAACTTGTGATTGTGATATAAATATAGCAATATTTGGAAATGTAAGTTTGCCATCCTCAAGTATGGGGCTATAAGTTGTTTGAGGCATATTTTTGGCCTTGTTGGTTGTGTTAATAGAAGGATCTTTTACTTTGAGATGAAGGTTGAAGTGTTTTATGATTTGAATATTGAAATTGTGAATAAAGGAGATGGAATTAAGGCATACAACATAAGCGATTAAAAAGAGAGAAGCAATAAATTACCAGCAGTATGAGTTGTTAACAGCTATCACCCCGGTAATTTATAGCTATTACAAGGGGGAATTTGTGCCGTCGATACCTATAGCTTCGTGTACTTTATTTGAACTATAGCTGTGAAGACACATGCATTGATGTCATGCTGTTTTGGGATATCAAATCCAATGAATAAATAACCTCACTTTGTTTCTACTTGAATGGCTTCTGCAGCAAGTTCAGGTGGTTATTTACTTCATTAGATATTGGTTTATGACTTCACTCTGACTTTGTTGTGCTTATTATGCCAATAATGATGTTGAGCGGGAAAGAGTACCGGGAACTGCTTTGGGGAAGATGCCCATGTTTTCTAATGCAAATTTTTTGTTTTCAATTTTACAGTTGGAAAGGCATTTGCTGTTGCCACTGCAATTGTATTTGGAGGTACTGCATTGGTATTTGGTATGGCGGCCTCCAAGTTAGAGCTGCATAATGTAAGTGCCTTAGTTATGTGACGATTCTGGAACTCTGTTTTTCATGAAAGTAAATTTAGATAAGTGATCCACTTGAATGCCTACTTCCAATTGTTCCATTTCCGATTTTTCAGTCACTATTCTTCATTGACTATTCATCATGTTCAATGACTTATTTAGAACCACAAAACTATTCATCATGTTCAATGACATATTTAGGACCGCAAAACTTCTTCCTATAATCCCACTGGATTGTGTCTCTTGTCACTTGTCTGCTTTGTTGATGGTTTTTCAGTTCTATTAATATATTAATATATTTTCTATCTTCTGTTAGCCTTATTAATTATCCATCTCAGTTTATTGTCTTCTTTAGCCCAAATTTTCTTTGTATTAACAGATCAGTGACTTCAAAACAAAGGGAAAAGACTTTGTTGAGCCACAACTGGAGAATATCAAAGAGCAATTTGTTCCTTTGAAAATATGGGTAAGTTTTAAATTGTACGTGTTTATACTTCTGAATATTTCAATTCACAAGCATAACTCAAACTCGGGCCTGCAGGCTGAGAATATGTCAAGAAGATGGCATTTGGAAAGGGAAGAAGATGTTAAGCAGAAGCCTATCGTAAAGGAGCTTTCTAAAATTTGGGGTACAAAAACATAGGATTGAGATTTACAAATTTATTTATTTAAATTTTTAGTTGCTTTGAAAATAATGGCACGGACCATGTTAATAGATAGATTGGATGGAGTGTGCCTCTGGCTGTTATTGTGGCTGTAAAATGTTGAAGCTTGCGGGAGAGTAAAAATAATATAAAGCAGTGTATGTCAAGTATTATAATAAGTGTGTGTTTGGATCCCGTGTGAAAATTCAATATATCGATTATTGTTATAATCGATTATAATAGAATCAGTTTTATCTTTGGATGTGTTTGTTGAAAAACGATTATAAAATAATCTATTTCATTTGGATTATGTAAAAAAATCACTTGTATATAGTAAATTATTAAAAACGGCATGAAGTTATTTGTATAATTTAATAATATTTATTTGATAGTTAATTTTGTAGGAGTGAAATAGGAAGAATGTAATTGATTTTAAAATAATTTAATAACTTTTTAAATAAGCTTCAAAGTTCTAGCTTCTCTAAAAATAATTTTTCTTATAAAAACAATTGTTTTGAAATTTAATCAGTTTATCCAAATATATCAGCTTCTAATTTTACCCAAACATCCTCTAAGTATGCTAGTAAATGGTAGAATAATATTGCTTTGGTTAATTCAAAAATTCCATTTTTCTTTGGGGTTAAGCTAAATCGGTTGTGACCCGTTCCATGGACACTCCTATCCACTAATGTGATAAAAGTGAATAAAAGCATGTAAAATTAGAAACAGATTATTAAAGTTAGATGAAAATTGAAACAGCACCTAAACATCCCCAGACAAAGTCAGAAGACCAACCCTGTTGAGACCAATAAAAATATTGTTAAAAAGGTAAACCTTGAAAAGCACCATTTTTGAAATTGGATGTGGGGGAATAATAACCCATGCCTTAACAACCAATAATGCCACAAATTCATCCCTATTTTTTGGGTTGGTCTGCATCATGTGTAAAAGCAGCTACTATAGTTTGTAATCAAGACCAGCTCCATATTTCCAAGCCTCGAGATACCGCTTCCACTGGAAACTCGTCTTGGATGGTAGTTCATTTAAGAATGGCCTAACAATACATGGAACGTGAGAGTACAGGAGATAGAATTTCCACATATGTAATTATTTGACCTATGTGCTTGTTGAATAAATAAAGAAACTGGTAGTTGGTTCTGAAAGGACCTTGAAAAAACTATTACCTCACAACAGGATCAGCAAATGTCGAGAGAAAGGTATAGTAGCCAAGCATCAGAAAATGTCTTGACCAATCAAGAAGCACAGGAACACCAACCTGGGACAAGAAAGAATTCTGAGTCCCCTATATTGCAAAAGGTTACTTCACTAATTAATTATATCACTTTGATTATAGTTTGGGCAATGTGGATCATATGTGAAAAACTGCTCCACATATTGTTTATCTTAATTGAATGCTAACTCGGAGAATTTTTTCTCGGTCCAATAAAAACATAACACATGAACTATATAAACATCTTAAATTAAATCTCATTGATTGACAGTAATACTCTCAAAGTATCTTAATTTCTCGGACTTAAGGGGGGTGGGGGTGGATGATAGATATATAATATACTCACTAGTTACCTGTTTGAATATGGATGGGAGTATTTGAGGCTTGGTTAACATAACCAGGCCCAAAGTCTTAGAAAGTGGCCCAAATTGTACAACATCCTGTAATAGTATAAGATTTCTCAGGAAAGTCATTATTCCATAGTTAACATTGATATTGGTCCTCATCTCAATCAATTATATCATTTGGGAGAACATATCATAAACCAAAAACATATCCAGACAGGGATTAAGAGTTCCACCTGTAGAAATGGTCGTAGCACTGGATCCCCAAGTCTCTGAAAAAGTGAAGGCTGAGATTGAAGCAAAAGAGAGAAAATAAAAATAATCTGAGTCATGAGAAAGGAAAACTACCTGCATACAGTTAAAATTGGCATAAAGAAGTTCATTAATAAATTCTGCAGGAACATTGGACTGTTGTTTTGCTGACATTGCTCTTTGGAACAACCATGATGCACTTAAGTTGGGCTGTATTATACAAACTCTTGGTCAGTTACTCAGGTTTCATGTACAGTTGCTGAAACAGTGAAACCGTTAAAGAAAAGCAGAAAAGTACCATGTATGGGTTCAGCAGAGACAAGTTGTATGAGTCAAGATAATCACCATTGATTGCTTCATGTATTCCTTCATTATAGTAAAGTGAAAAGGGAATTAGATTATCTCATCACTATTGCTATTTTATCTGCCCTTCATCAGTTTGTTGTTAGTTGTTACTTGTCATAGCAATTTCCCAAGTCAATTTATGCCACAGAATATTTTACTGAATTAGGATATTTACATATTGTTCTAATGTTGCTATAGATAAAAGAATAGGTAAAGAAAAATGGAGGCGGGGAGTTCCACCAAAACTCCGAAATACTAACAGATCCATATACGAGAAACAATTAAATCCTGTCAAACTTGCAACAAGTTTCCTTCAACTGGTTCAAGAACAGACTCAAGAAGTATGTAATTTCACATAAGGCATACCAGCTGACAGTCTCCCAAGGTGCCTGGTCATGCTCCCAAAACCACCAAATGAAACGGGTGACTGTATGCCACTAGCATCACCAACCTACACAGAATGAAGCTTTACTGCTTAAATATTACTTGATAGATCGTAGATGGGTTAATTTGATAGAGGCTTCAGAAGTGTAAAACATAATTTACCTGTAAAACTCTACTAAAAGCAGCTGGTAGCGGGCTGTTAGGTGCTCCATACCATCAAACATTGTAAGGAGTCACATATTAAAAGAAATGATAATCAAGGGATTAAATAAAATTAAAACAAACTTGGGAAAATTGGAAATGTTAAGCAGAGGAAAGGAACATATCAAGTTAAAAGATAATTTTCTGATGTGCAATACTACATGTCCGTAGGAAATTATAAGTTAGGTGGTTTATAATTATTTCCACATAATGAAGTACTGTAGTCTGGCAGTGACAAGTTAGTATTTCCAAGTGGACAAATATGATACAGGTATAAGGAGATTAAAATTATTTCATAGAAGATTGTCATTGGAGACCTCATAGAACTTAATTAATAGAGGAGTAGAGCCCTTAGATAGTATTAACAGAAATAATAATAACTGTGGAGGAAAATAGTTAGAAACAGTTAGGAAGTGGTACAGCTAGAGTTAGTTACTCGCAGCTGTTAGGGGGAGGTTACACGCCTGTTCAGGAGTGAGAGTGAGGTCATTCTGGTTTTTGGGAAGAAAGAAGGGGAGGGAGAGTCCATGTCTCTCAATCACCTGGGTTTCATTTCTGTATTCGCTCATTGTTTTCCTCCGTCTCAGTATCACTCTGATACTGTCTCAGTGATTTGTATCTCAATAATATCGCATTTTTCTACCTATGTTCCAGTTCTATTAGTACAACATCTGATATTAGTACCTCTCGCGATATGTGGGAAAGATGCCGTAGATAACTCTCAGTATCTCTAAATTGTCAAGTGAAACACCCTATCACACAAAATTTGCAAATGGACATCAGTCAAGCAGAGAGCAGTAAAACTGAACACAGGAGTATAGAAGTATGCATCAGGTCAAACTTTAGATGTTTTGTAGCAGATATGACTGTTAAAAAAGAACATATGAAGGATGTCAAGTACATAACTTTATGGATTGGCATAATCATTACAGAACTATTTGCTTACAAAATCTTTAAAAAAAAAATATGGCATACATAACTAAATGGATCAGTGACATAGCATAAGAGTAAACACAACAACAATTTTATGACTTGATAGTTGATACACAGACATCACTATCAAGCCTCTAGTTTGGTTTTTCATGGAAAAAGAAACTTTATTAGAGAGAAAAAGTACAAACATAGGGAGGATAAAAATGTCCTCCAAAATGGAAAAATCAATAGACATCAGAGAACATAATGAAGAAAAGAAAACTAGCCTGATATTCTGGCATCAAATCCCAGTACTCTTCTAATAATTCCTCCAATTTTGGAGATCCCGGCTGAGGTTCTACATAAGTGAACATATAAGTAGTACGATCCAAAGGACCCGAGGCAGCTGGAAATGCCTGTGAAGATTTCAGTGAAAACTCTAAAAAGAAAACATGGGGATATTATTATTCTATTAACATAGTAAAAGTTTACCTCCCAAAAGTATTGTGCTTTTGAATTTCCAACTTTCTTTACTGATGAACTGCTGTATATGACATCACTAGTGGTGTTATTTTTAAAGCCACGTGCACAAGTCCCAACAACAAGGCAAACACCATCAGGCTTCCTCCCACATCTTATCTGTAAAATCATTGCAAGTGACACTGGAAAGAAGCTTCAGGAAAAGGTTTTAATATTCCGTAGTTACTTATGTATCTTTCATCATGTAAAATTGGCATATGGACAGGAGAACTTTCATGAATTGAAATTTTTATTTTATCAAGGGAATTGGCAGTCTCATTCTGGTTAGTGTTGATTCAGTATACCATTACTGGTCTAACCTCACAGTCTTGTAATCATTCTGGAGCTTAGTTGGCTACTTATTTAATAAATGTTGCATGCAAATGAAATGATGGGGCATGTACATATGCAAGCGAATCTGTCATACATATAACAGAACATACAACAAAAAAACTTTTTGATATCTCACTCGAAGACAATTCATATGCAATATGAGCACACTCACAGTTACACATCCCATATGATTATAACATGATGAAAATCATAGACAACCAGTTTGAATGCAACAATGAGTAGAAATATAATCCTGACCTGTTTTACAACAGGGGAAAAGTTCCCCATGGCATCAATTATAAGACGAGATGACAAGATTTTGTCCCCGGAAAGTTTCAGAACCTGAAAGGAAAACAATAAATGTATTCATGCTTCTTTATCATTAAATAAAATTAACACTGATTTCTCCAAAGCCAATTTGCATTTGGCTATCTATTATCTAAATTTTAGTCTCAGATACATAAGTCTTTCAAGGTATGAGATATGCATAGTATCTATGAATCAAACACCATAATTCTCCTGTACCATAAATTAAATCTAATTTAAAATTCCCATTTCAATGCTAACTTCATATATTCTATCTTTCCATGCTTCATCTTGGAGTCCCCATCTAACATTCCCTGTCCCTCCTCAATCTACTGTGTAACTTTCTCTATGCAACCCATTTGCTGCTTATCCCCAGTTAGTGTTGCTTATAAACTCAGAACACATCTAGAGAAAAGCAACATATAAAACATCTGCATGGGCTAATTGTTCAATTATAATAATTCATCAATGATAGAAATTATAAAATACTAACACTTAAAGATTGCACTAGAATAACTAGCTGTACTAGGTAAACTCACCGCAACATCCTCATATACATTAATGCAGGAGACGCTGCAACCCTCAAAGATGATTCCACCAAGGGAGATAAAACGTTCCTTTACAATCTCTATAAGCTTTACAGGTCTGCAAGGGCAGATAACAAAAACGACTATAATAAAATAATTGGCAGAGGCAAGGTCTAGAATCCAACAGAATATTAAATTTTAAACTCAAATTACTTCATTGTAAACTGCAAGCATAGAGTAAAAATAAAATGCATGTTTATGAGAGTTAAGCCCAGATAGACATTCGAAATTTTTCTCCATGCGATACTAGTACTGTAGTACAATAGTGCCACTGCCACCGGCCTAGTAAGGATTTCAATTTCAACAATAATGAACTTTTTGAAGCATTCATCAAAATATTTCAAGTTTTTCTTTGCATCTGCTTGCACTTTTCTTAATAATGCTACATCCATACGCCAGACTTATCACTGCTACAGAAAAATTTCTGTCCTCTCTTGAAGTGGACATGCAAAATACACTACTAAGAGTAAGAAGCAACTGAAACTGCATATTGTTCATTTCCAAACAAGATAATAGAAAAGAAAATTATTAACCAGATAAGAACATAGATAAAATTATTTATTCATAATGAAATCCAAGACAACAATTATTCCAAATCTTTACTAGTATATTGAATTAGTTTAAAGGAAGGAGACTAACGAAACACCAAGATTAAGAATGTCCTCGACCCAGATATCCCCTTTCCTTTCAAATCCACATCTATTCTGCATTGTTCATGAAATTGCCAAAAAGAAGTTAGTTGAAAAGAAATTAAAGAGACAAAGAAAGAGAGTAGGTAGCATAAACCCTGAAGAGGTCACAAAAGGAAGACTTGACGTGGAGGCGATGTTTATGACACAGCCTTTTGCCCATTATAGAAACTATTGGTGATTGAGTGTTCTTTGAGGAAAACAAAATATTCAAGCAGGGTTCAGAAAGTATTTTGAAATACTAAATTTAATACTTCTTAATAAGTAAGCAACAGCTGTGTTGTAAAGCATTTCAATTTTAACATGAAAATGAGGTAGTTCTTAATTCTTAAGTGCAAGGAAAAAAGTTAAATAGGATGACAAGTATTCAATGATTCAATTCTAAGTCTAACACAATAATCACATGCTTTTATATGTACCATGATTGAAACACACATGACAAGTATAACACAACAAAGTATTTTGATTTGATATTAGTGGAAGCTATTAATAATAAATCACCTACTTAACATTACAATTTATATTTTATTGTATAACAAAATTAAGAGTAAGATTGCCAGGTTAGTTCATTTTTCTGTACCTTGTAAGCTTGATTTTCTCCTTTATAAATTTCTACACAAAAATAAACGTTGTTGGATCTTTTCTTTTTGGGACTGACAGTTAAATCTATTCTGTTAATGAGTAGATGACACACGAATTTTTGGTAATGTTAGGTAATAAGCCTTA
This sequence comes from Ammopiptanthus mongolicus, assembly GCA_039655645.1. Lineage (NCBI taxonomy): Eukaryota > Viridiplantae > Streptophyta > Magnoliopsida > Fabales > Fabaceae > Ammopiptanthus > Ammopiptanthus mongolicus. Next base: position 6,229,536 of record CM077348.1, read on the forward strand.
GTTGTAAGAAAATTTCATCTCCTGTATACAGTGCTCTTTGAATTCTGTTATCTGTAACAAACAAGGCCTCCCCTTATTAACAATTTTGCAGTGTGTTTAGGCATGTGATGTAGGTTCAAAGTGACTTCAAGACATTAGTTACGGAGTAATATCTAATCGAGATGATTCTTGCTACATAGAGATTGGCAACTAAACTGAAGAAGTTTAGGAATTACAGGATTGAATTTCACTGCTGTGGCTCTTTCGATATCATCTTCTTCCAGGATTCCAACTTCTACAAGTTCCAAAAGCTCTTTTCTTGATATATTCCATTCTTGCTCTCTCTAATAATGATCAAAACAACACAGACAAATTAATTTGATCATTCAAAGAATTTATTGATACTTTTCTTACCAGGATTAATGTCTCAATGCAGTTAACATACCCCTTTTAGTACATTTCTTTCCACAATGGCAACTTGAAGGCCTCTGGCACACAAGGCTGTAGCAATGAAGATTCCCAGAGTGCCTCCACACACTAACACATCATATGAGCCTTCTGCTTTGTCAGCCAGATCAGATGAGCGAAACAAGCTGGGAATGGTAGAGACAACTTGCTGAGGTTTTTGCACAACTGCAACATATATATTAGAATATTACCAGATATTAGAGAACTCTTTGCACATATAAGAGGGTGTTTGAGTTGTTTTCTATTTTCATTTTTAGTCTATACATTTTTACTAATAATTACAAAAATGCTATGTGATTTTCATTTTGTTTCCTATTTTTAAAATCTTTCTTTTTACCATTTCCTTCACAAAATCTTGTAACCAGGAAACAAAATGAAAACAAAATCATCTCATTTCTGCAATGGTAATAAGAATCATTGAGTGACATGAATGAACCTTCTTGAGCCGAGCATATGGTTGACCATAGCTGGTCTAATCTCTTCAAGGCTTCATATGAGTACGCACCACCAGCACCACCAACTTCTCCACTCACAGAAACACTCTCCATTATCCTCTAAAAAAATGACCAAATTTAAAAAGCCAACCTTCATCTGAACTTGTTATAGAGAAAACACAACATGGCGTAACATATATCAGGAATTTGTACCTGGGTTCTGGATGGAACAGCTTGTGGTCTCCAAAGGAGGGGTCTTCTGCCGCATTTCTTCTTCTGTGGGAACTGAGATATACCATTAATTGGTTGAAGCTGAAGCAATAACATAACAAAATACACTCAAGAAATAAAAGGATACTAAACAATAGAGCAATCAAAGTAAAGCAACTCCTTGTTCACTTTGTCCCTCCTGTTTTTGCTCTCAGGTTGGTTTATCATTAAAAAAGGCAACAAATTTGCGCACCACAAGTGAACACGTTTAACCACCAAAACGGTCTTTGTCGTTTCTTCTCTTTCCTTCAAAAAAAAATTATTTTTTTTAAAAAAATAAAACTTAAAAAAAAAAAAAAAAAAAAAAAGGGTAACCTGGAGACCCAGTTTCCAGTGGAGTGAGAGAGAAAAGTGCGAGTGTGGTAAGAAAGGAGTGAAACTAGACATATATATATATAAAGGTTTATACTTTTTCGGATAAACCTCAATACCCAGATAGGGTTTATGAGAACGAAGCCAACCTCTCATTGAATCTTCATATCCGACGCATTTTTATGAACAAGTAAAGTCTCGAATTTTGATCATGTTTTGAGTTTTTCTTTTTCAACTCATAGTGTTCTTTTTTGTTTCGTTTTTAGTTGAAAATTTTCAGTATTGTGATAGAACATTGGAGCTTATCAAGTTTTTGTTAATTTACAGATTGAGAATTATAGGAAAGAATCAGTTATCACGCATTAGAAATAGAAAAACTCCCACACCCTAATTTGTTTGGTGTCAGGCTCTGAGGAATCACAGAGAAAGGGAACAGTTGAGATTATTGATAAACTCACTACTAGCAAACCACTTGTACTTGTAGACAATCCACCACAATAGGGTTACAGGACTTAGGGTTCAAATAAGCTGACTAATATTAGATTTGTAATTGATTTGTGTGCTTTGGAGTCTGAACATCTCTTATGTAAGTTTGAATATGATACCTCCTTTTTTGGGTGGTTGACAATTTGTAGCTACACTGGGATTGATGGTTTTCTGTTTTCTTTTTGTTTTTCAGATCCATTCCATTGTTGTGTCTCCCTTTCCTAAACCCCCTCCTTCTCTAGCCAAGGTGGTTATTTTCCTAACACTATTGTTCCTCTTCTAGCCATTTAGGATGGAAACAGACACAACACACAGCATAAGAACACTTACATTATAGTTTCAACAGATTGTGAGGGTTTTTTTAATATTTTTCCTTGGTAGTTAAAAGTTAACAGGGATTGCTCATGTCAGTTGAAGAGGTCAATGTGTTGGTTCCTTTTGGAACTTGTATTCAATGCACATCATTAAAATTGAACTTCTTTGAATTTCTTAAAATCTTCTTGCAGATTTAATCTATTTAGCAAGGGAAGGCCATTGAATCTAAAGTGTTAACAGGCATGGCAAGCTTGTTGACAACATCAACCTTCACCTATTCTCCTGTCAACAGCAGTACCAGGGAAATTAGAAAGTCGGGTAATTCTTCTATAGGAAGGTGTTGCATAAAAGCAATGGGGATGGAGAAATCCTTGGAGGAATTGTACAATGTGAAGGTGGAAAGAAAAGTTTCTCCTGAAAGACTAGCTCAGCTTGGAGTTTCAAGATGGTCAGTGTGGAAAACTGGAAAAAGCAGGTTGCCTTGGGACTGGCAGGTGGACCAACTGGTGTACATAGAAGAAGGGGAAGTGAGAGTTGTGCCTGAAGGGAGCAAGCGTTTCATGCAGTTTCTGGCAGGAGACTTAGTCAGGTACCCAAAGTGGTTTGAGGCTGACCTCTGGTTCAATGGTCCATATCAAGAACGTTATAGTTTCCGAGCATTGGGTGACGATGAGTGATGCTGCCATGATGATCACATTAAGTAACATAGATCTCCATCTTATTGTGTGAATGTCCTAAAATTTGTAATAGCTGTGTTTTGTAGTTCTCTTGTTTTGAATGTCCTACATTTGGTGAATACTTGGGATAGTTTGCCATCATTTAAGAGAAACGTTAATCCTAAATGCTTCTGTAGTAGTTTTTTCATGATTTGTTATGCTCTGCAAAGGAACATGACTCCCCAATGAGACCAATTTAAACGGTAGAGAATAAATTTAAATACCAGTATACAAATGGCCACAAATCCAGGGTGGAACATTTAACTCTGATCAATGCATCATACTTTTAAAGCAGGGAATTTTGTATGATCAAATTTCAAATATGATCATTGTTCCGCACAAACAGTGCTCGTTCTAGTTGGGAAAAATGGTACCAAAACCCTTCCAACTTGGCTATTACCAGAGAAATCACCAAGTCTAACAAAGCTCCTGTGATAAATCCCAGTTTCATGCTTAAATAAAAAGTATACTTATCTTCTGGAATTTGTCAAGTGTGGATCTGGAGTTGTCTTCATCTTCTGGAATTTTTTGTCAAGTGGTTTCCCACAAAGACCAACATTTCCTTCATAACTTGAGGCTTCAAAACTTAACTCTCTAATTTTATGGCAATTGGAATTCTTACAGACAGGTTGTTCTTTGACAGATTTAACGTGGAGAAGCGATCAATTTGAGCAGAAGTAAAAGGAATTGGACCAAAGAAATGGTTTTTTGACAAGTCAAGGAATTCAAGAAATGTTAACCTTCCAATCTCTAAGGTAATTTCTCCAGTCAGATTGTTTCTTGATAAATTCAGTGACACCAATTCTACCAAGTGTCCTATTTCTTCTGGAATATCCCCCGTCAACTGATCCCTTGAGAGATCAATGCTATTTAAAATGAGGATGTTATTCTTGTAGAATTGTTCTGTACCTTTCCACATCAAGAATGCATCATAGGGTTGATAGAAATATCCATTACTAGTGCGAAAAAGATAATAAGGCCCTATGTTTCTGGTTGAGAAACTCTTTCTAGTCATTATGGTAAAGTTCTTCAAGCATTTGAAAATTTGTCCTGATAGATTATTCACTGAGAGATCCAAGACCTGAATGCTTGTTAAATAACAAAGATTCTGCGGAAGACTTGCAGAGAATTGAATCATTTGTAAGCTTAACATTTCCGATTGTTGTGATGTGTTACCTATTCAAGAAGTTATTGGTCCTGATAATATGTCACCCTCTGGCACCTTCCCACTTAACCCATTATATTAAATGTCCAATGCTTTTAGAGATTGCAATATTGAAAGGGCAGGTAATGTACCGGAAATTTAGTTGCTATATAGACAACTCAATTCTTTCAACGAATATCTAAGACAACCAGCCAAACTAGGAAGATAGATTTTGTTGAAATGTCTTCGTTCAAATTGATAATGTTGAAATGTCTTCAGCCAAACTAGCATCAGTTTTTAAAGTTTTAGAAAGCATAACAATCATTTGCTGCAAGCTATGAGAGTAGTTGAGATTGAGTACCCAACTCAAGTCAAGGTGGGTTAAAAGAGTGACATTGGACAACCACTCACCTCCACCATACTTGTCATCAACTTTGAGTGCTGGGTTAGATCCAAGATAAAGCTCCTGCAAACTTGAAAGATATCCAAGTTGATAAGGATTTGTTCCAACAAAACCATTCCAACTGAGATCAAGACACCACAATTGAGAGAGATTTCCAAGTTGATAAGGGTTTGTACCCTCCAGACTGTTCCTTGAAAGATCAAGATATTGTAAGTGTGAAAAGACTGACAAGTTCATTTGGAATTCTTCCACCAAAGTGTGAACCTTGGAGATCAAGGTATCTCAAGTTGCTTAGAGAACCAATGAATTCTGGTATAGTGGAGCCCATTAACCGATATGCTTCAACTCCATCAACCATGCACTGATCTTACCTTGAAAAGGATCAACCTGATCTTCACCGTTTAGATCAAGCATTTCTACATGACCAGTTTGTTACTACAGATGACTCCTTTCCATTGACAACAATCACTCTTATGATCTTAACTTTCCCAAGGTAAAAGACCATAGTCATCCACCGCCATGCTTGCTTTCAACTCAAGCAGGGCGTGCCTCTACCTCTCTATGCAAACAACTTGTTCTACATCTGCAGCTCTGCAATAGTTGGACACAAGAAGGTCCACCTGCAACAGCACCAACACAAATATTGCTCCAAGGAACTTAAGAGATACCAAATTCGCCATCATGCTCTTGAAAAGTAATCAACCTGAACTTAAAGATTTTCTAATGTAAATGCCCATTCATATTATAGGGAAGAATAGTTGGTTTTGTTCTATCTATATGTACGGATGAAAAATATCCCGTCCCACTTTCTTGTCACATTATCTGTCTTTCATCAATGATAATTTGTCACTTAATAAAATAAAATCATAACTCAGTAACACCTATGCACATCCCCTGCCTTTGAAAGGCAAGGGATACCGAGACACCATTTTTTGAGACAGCAGAATTTTGTTCATCTACGGATGAAAATCTTATATCTCACCTTCCTGTCACATTCTCTGCTATATGAACCATCTACTACTAGTAGTAGTAGGCTGCAGCATTATTACTTGATAGCACTTATTTCTCTGGAAAAAATCCAAAAGAGCAATACAATTGCAACTCAATCAAATAACGAAATTTTATCTATCCCGTGTTAAAATTCCAATTCTTCTTTAGCCTTTGTCCCTCTGTATTTGGAGTTGTATAAAGTTCAGCATAAATGAAAACAAACGTAAGCATGACTTTACACTTCCAAAGCATTTGTGCAGGAGATCACATGTAAGCTTTTGTAACTTCCTTCTTTTTGATTAGCTTTTATTTAATAGAATGACTTTTCAGAACAAAGATTCGTGTTCCCTCATCTTCAAAAGAATATAATTGCCGTATATAAAATACAAGATATTTTTAATTTAGGCTCATACGTAAGTTTGTGTTTTTCTTTTGGGTAACAGCTAAAAAGCAAATCAACCTTCTAATTAACAGCAATTGATACCAGCCACTACTAGTGCTTTTTAAATGTCCAAATTTATTGAAGATTTTAGTACAAAAGAGATGTCGCAGTCACATCTCCTCAGGCTATTTAGTACTATAGTTAAAAAAACATTTCATTCATAGCCTGCAGCAGAGCACGAAGGCACTTCACTAGTTTACATGAGGGTTAAACACTAAACAACAATATACACAAAACTGAAGTAGCATCTAAGATCAGTTTTGCGCTGGACAATTAGATAGCAGACACTGAAGATCCAGCACCGATTTTGAAGGGAAAGGCAATGCACGTTAACTGCTTGTTGTTCTGATCCTTAAATGTCAGTTTCACATTATAGGTGCCCTGCAAAAGTAGCGCGATTAAAATGGAGACTAGACAATGAACCCAACAAGTTAAATGTTAAAGGGAAACAGAAAAGTTGCAACTCAGAAGATTGTTGAAGACTATACCAAAACAAGAACACTTTGAGGAAAGTGGGAAAAGCATACATCATAATGTGTGGTTATCAAGTAAAATGAGAACAAGTCCAAGTCTCACACAAAGAATCCAATATAGAGCAAAGAGATAAAACAGCTAAGTTGCATCTACGGAGCTACAAAAACTAAGTCATTAAGAGTTACATGGAGTAATTAGTTCCATTCCATGCACCATGAATTATCCAAACATAGCCTAAGAGAAAGGCATCAAATGATGCAAAGTGAATCAACAGTAAGCCAGTAACCAATGTTTCCTTGACCTCACAACATACAGTCGATTACAGAGAAAGAATTTCCATTCGGCCATAATGTTCAAAGCAAGGCCTTAATGGACATTCGAACTTATTAAGCTCAGGTACCTGAATGAATGGGGGTTGGGGGTTTAAACAGAGATCCTAGGTTTGGTTTAAAAGAAAGAAATTAAAATTCACAGTCCATAAGCATAAAGGTTGACTCAAGCATTTACTACATATACAGCAAGCTCATGTTTATCTATGAAAGTTTAAATGCCTCTTCATTGTCGATGGAAAAGGGCATCAAACCAACTGCTAAAAGCTAAGGATTTTACTTCTGTGATTAACTTTAAAATACATTATCTATTCTAAATCTTACGGAGCCTTACAAAGTACTCAGGGTAAAAACAGGAGTACCTAGTAACTAAATTGAGCAATTGGAGTATATAGTTGCAAGTGGATCAAGTAACTAAACTTTAGAGTGATGATGAAGTAAATAAAACTGAATCAACAAATAATATGCTTGAGTTATGAAGATGTATGAGCTGAAAGAGTTTACATACAGAGGAAACCAGCAGAAGAGGAGGAAGCATCAATTTCTCTTGAACACCAATAACATAATATCAGTGTCACTGTATCACTGTACTTACTAGTTACTACCATTACTATCATGCATGATAGTTTTTGCCTTCTATACAGCTAAGATCCTAAACAGGGAAGTAGTACTGCAAATTTGCATGTACCCCATAATGACAAAAAGAGAAAATGTTCATGCCTTGTTAAATACTAAGTAAATTCATGAACGTGAAGGGGTTTTACAGATGTCAAGGCAACAGAGACTTTAATTTATTATAGGGTGATATTTTTAGAATAGCCACCGCACTGTAAAGTGTATATATATTTGGTTTAGTGAAACTAACCGATGGGGTAACTGTAGGCAATAATTCGGTGTGAGTGAGCACAAAGTTGCCAGCAGGAACAGGACAGGATGATTCCTCACAGAGATCATGGAGAAATGTAGCAGGTGGTGCTTCAACCCCAACGTATGAAATTTCATATATTAAATCTCCACTTGGAATTGGTTCACCTGCACGAAAGATATGTATAATCAATGACAATTTAAATTACTGAAGCAGCTCCAACATATTAGAATTTCTGAACTCTTATGGAGTGTGACTGGATTGTGGTCATTCCTCATATTTTTTGGGAATCAAATCGGATGGCTAATAGATTGGCACATATGAGGAATTTCCATGACTTTGGTGTGCAGAAGTACAATGAAGAGGACTGATCCCTACTCTACACTCTGTCTCTCTCTCTCTCTGAAAAGTTCTAACTTTGCACTGCTCATATCTGAGGTGTCAATTATAGACTACAGGGTTGGAGTGGTAGACTCTCTTGACGTATACACGTATGTAGGCTTCCGTTGTTGAATTGCTTCTTGCCAAACTGTCTTCGAGAGATACGCATGTTATCGATTGATGAGTATTATATTGGTGTTCTAAATTTCTAGTATAGCTCCAATAAATTTTAAAACCATAAACGTATGCATTACAAGATACGCGAACAACTCTTGTGCTTAGAAAATCATTATAGTTATGTGCACATAAAAGTAACAATATTCAGGTTTGAATTATCTATGTTCAACTTCAACTTGAAGAACACTATATAACTACATCTGCCCTGTATTTAAAGCATAAGAATAGCACAAAAATACAAAGACAAAGCGTGATGGAAATTTGAGAGGGGGGGAAGGGGGGGATGCAAAAAGAAGCCAAAGGAGAGAAAGAGAAGTGTCACCACACCAGTATAAGCTGCAATCTTAAAGGTGAACGGCTCTCCTCTCACCACAGGGTCAGGTAATATTTCCACTCCACTCACCTTCACAGCATAGTCTGCATTCTTATCTGCATACCATAAAATTCAAATCAATATAACAAATAGCTAACATAACAAAAAAAAAAAAAATACGATCCAATTAGTTAGCTAATGGTGCTAACACTGAAGTTCAGACATCACATGACACAAGCACCAACATAAACTAACCAAACATCTAGGTTAAAATTTATTTTAAAACTCGGCATTTTAGACATTTAAAACACAAGGTCTAAATCCGCTAAAATATTTGAAAGTTGGAGGATCATGCCACACCATCGAAGCAACAGGAAACAGAGAAGTATAAACCAAATGCAGCTGAATCCCTCTCTGATTCTCTCCCATGAAATTTGAAGAATAAATAAACCAAAATCATGAAGAGTAGAAGATAGTTACCGCAGTATTTAACAGTCAGAGCTTGAGCATGAGAAGAAGAAAGCATGAAAATGATGGATGATATTGATAAGCATATAAGGAGGTGCAGCGTTGAAGTTGAGTTAACCATGGCTATCACTATGGTCACCACTGTCTCTGAATGCTTGCTTGCTATATGACAAGTTAACAACACAACTTAGCCATTATTTAATATTTATTTATTTCTTTTTTGGTACACATTTAGTTCTTCCTTTCTCAATTATAAACAAAATTAATTAATTTCACCGTTCGTGAGGAAGTAAGTTAATTACCTTCATTTATATAAAAATTGAGTTATAATTATTAAATTATTCCGATATTAATTGTTTTGAAAAAATAAAAGAAGAATTAATCAAGAATCTTTTTGGAACACTCACATTAAATAGAGTTAAATTTGTTGAATTTTGCTTATATTTGAGTCCACAAAAAATGTGTTTGGAAGAGCTTAAGGCAAACTTACGAGAATAGCTTATATAAATAAACTTATGCAAATAGTTTATAAAAATAGTTTATGATCTTCTCATAAGTTATTTTTAGCTTATTTTCATAAATTTGTCAAAGAAGTTTATGAAAATAAACTGTTTTTATCTTATTTGAAAAAAGAATTATTAAATAAACAGTTAATTAAACTAAAGTATACATCCAAACCTATCCAAAATATAGATATATATATTTTTTTATAATTGAATAAGAATGGCAATATTTATTTCAGCATACAGGCGCCTCGCCACAAACGAGATCCGACAGTTCAAATAAAATAATAATAATAGTAAGAATAATAATAATAAAATAATAACGCGTGGAACGTATGGTATTTTTTAAGTTAATTTGCTTCTGCCTTCTATTGCTAAATATTTTAGGTTAATTTTTTCAAATATATTCAATGTTAAATTAATTATTTAATGTCATATTTTTTTTATTATATTAGTTAGTGAAATAATAAATATTTTTAAAGAACATTATTTATAATAATATTAATATTATTGAAAGATCAATCTAATATTACTAATAAACAAAAAATTAATGAGATATTTTGTATAAAAATAAAATAGAATTATTATTATTATTATTATTATTATTGTGGGTGTTTATTTGCTCATGTTAAACATGTTACATAATTCATATAGAATGCGCTAATAATGGTAGCACGAGCATCGTGTTATGATTCGATTGGTTCGACCGATTCATTGAGCAATTAAATTGGATGATTAATAAATAAATAAATAAATTATATAATATATATAAATTTATGTATATTATTGGGTTGATTTTTTTTTCATTGAACCCAAGCCAATTGAGCCTAAGTCTGAACTCTCAAACAAGTACCAAACATCTTTGATCTATTGTTGGACAAAGATTTTCTCATTGAGCCCAAGTCAATTGTTAAACTTAGGGATTTTACTTTTTTTCACCACCCCAAATAACTATTCTCACCCCTCCCCTAATTTATTTACTTTCTTCACCCTTTCATCCCCTCACTTTCTTCTTCTTCTTCTGTCTCTCACCACAACGACTTTCTTTCTCATTCTTTATTAATTTTTTCATTTCTCTTATTGTGTCTCAAGTTTGAACCAAAATGGCATCATCATATACTATTTCGTCTTCCCGATTCCTGCAACTAGAATTCTCATTTACAAAAAAAAAAAACCTCTAAGCACTCCTCCACATGGAATCCCCGAAGATTATGGAATCCCTTTTGTTGGAGCCATCAAAGACCGACTCTATTATTTCTACAAATATCAAATCATATATATTAGTTTGGAATACTTCTCCGCAATTTCTTCATCTTCATGAGTCACTAGAGGTGACAATTCGAGCTATTCGGTCTGTGTCAGGCCGGCTCGATGCGAGTTTGGATTTTATCGGACCTGACCAAAAAACCTGACTTCAATTCGGGCTAAAAAAAGGTGCCTAAATCCAACCTTATGCCGGGTGCGGGTTTGTTTGGATTTAAGCTCAAAATTGCATTTTTGCTTCTAAAGCCATCTATTAATGTCTCATTTTCTTTGACCATTAAACCGATCCTCATTTGTTTACGCAGTCTAGGCAATTATTTCTGTTGAAGAGAATTTTAGTGGTTCACCGTAACTCATTCTGAAAATGGCCAAATGCTACCAGCTATGCTATTATTCCATTTTTATGAGTTTACATTCTGATTCTGAGGTGATCTCAAAACTGATCATGCGCGCAAACACTCCATGGGCTTATGATGTATCAAATTGAGTAGGAAGCTAATTTTTCATAGGCTTCCAACCCTTTCTTTGTGGTATTCTATTTAACAAAGCTTATCAGATTGTAACCTTTTATCCCTACCCTTCAAAAATCATAAAGAAATTTCTACTGGTACCTGAATAGGGGTGATAATTGAGACCCTACCCGCTGAGTACCCATAAAAAATACTCATGATGGATAGGATAAATACCCACTTTATGGATAAGGGTCCGAATCTGGGTAATTATCCGCAAATTTGAACGGGTATAGATATGGATACGGATACTCTAGTACCCGCTCCGTCCCGCACCCGCATATATATATATATATATATATATATATATATATATATATAATTATAAATAAACTTTTAAATCTTCACCAAGGATAAAGTGGTTATAGTTCCTTCTTATGTAGAGCAATTATTAACATGGATGGAACCTTCTGTTACTTGATTTTAATTTTTGGATACTCTTTGGTTTTTGTATCCTGGTGTAAATTATGGTTGGGGTGGGTGGTGCCAACATAGTTGGGATGACTTTTCTCATCGTGATGCTTTTACATGTCACTTTTTATTTTGGTTCTCTATTGTATTTGGGTTAGAGTATCATTTATATTCTCTTTAATAAAATTTTTAGCTTATAAAAAAAATGAATCTAAAAGTAGTGTACAAAACCTAGGATACTTCATAATTGTAATGTTTTATGGGAAGATTTGAAAGATCTTTGGATGATTTTTTAATTGAGTTATAATGTTATTTTTGTTATTTATTGCTTTTTCTTAGTTAAATTGCGGATAATGAATGCGTGTATGAGTACTTAGATACCCAAAGGGTACTGGTACGGGCACTAAAGTTACTGTCCATGGGGGTATGGATCCGGATACAGGTATTTTTTTCAAGTGTGAATATGAGGACGGGTACTACAATACCCTACCCAGACCCTACTCATTGTCATTCCTATACCCGAGGAAACTAATGGTTGGTGGATCCGAAGAATCTTGGAGACATGGATATTAATCAATATATTATATATGTAAAATGAGTTGATTGGTCCTATATGTTTATTTAAATTTTCACATCGGTTCTATAAGTTTTATTTTTTTTCAAATCGGCCCTATACTTTATGTTTAGTTTCCACGTTAGTCATTTCCGTCAATTTCGACATTACGGCATCAAATCAAAAGCCACTGTAGAACTAATACAATGTCACGTTAGGTCAAAACTGAAGGTGTTAGGTCGAAATTGACGGAAAGGACTAATCTAGAAACGGAACATAACGTGTAGGACCAATTTGAAAAAAAAATAAAACTTATGGGACTAATATAAAAATTTAAATGTACTTATAGGACCAATCAACCCATTTTACCTATTATATACATTCCAACCGTTAGAAGGCACATAGATTTGGTGTATATATTTTCATTTCTACTGATATCCCATTTCAAATTAGAATTACAAAAAGATATAGAAATGGTACAGATAACGGTTTGTACTTGTAACTTTGAGGTCATTGCGTTAGAAGCCACTGTAAAATAACAAATTAGAATTTTCATATGTTATTTTAATTTTACATTTTTAGGGAAATAAAAATAATTAAAAAATAAAATATATAAAACTATTCGAGCTGCCCAAGCTCGGTCGAGCTAGCCCACTTCGGGTTCAGGCTCCATCGGGTCAGGTCAAAAAAACTCGGGATTAATTCGGGCTTAAATTTCACAGCTTTTCTATGATTTGTCAGGCTTATTCGAATCGGTCCAGTCGGGCCGACCCATTTTGTCAGCTTTATGAGTCACAATCTCAAAACAAATTTTTAATTTTTAATATTTTTTGTTTGACTGAAATATACTCATATCATTTCATTAGAAATTAAATCAGAAATACAAAAAAGAACATAGTGATAATCATGAAGACAAGGATTAGATGAGGCCACCCTAGTTAAGTTATGAACAACCTGGTTAACATGCCTTTTTACAAACTCTAGTTTAAATAGAGAAAATAAAGAAAAGAACCTAGAACACTCTTCAATAATTGCTCCAAATTCAGATAGGTCCCTTGAAGATGAGTGTAATGCATCAACGACTGACTTATTGTCTATATCAAAGATAACTTGGTCAGGCCTAAGTGAGCCACCCATTGTAAAGCCCTCATTTTCATTTAATTATTTCTCTTTTCACCACAAAATTTTCTAAAAGAAAAATATCTACACTTATATATAATTTTTTTTTCAACAAAAAAAAATCTCTTATATTACTCACATTTATAAAATGACACATGTTGTTCTTAATTTTTAATATTTAAATTTAAATTTTTTAAATTAATTATCCATATCTTTTATAAAATTTGAATATTTTTTCCCTTATTAAATCTTTTTATTTTTTTATATTTTTCCAATTTTAAAAATACTCGTGTTTACTTGATAGTAATCAATAAAGGATGTTTGGGAAGGTACAATATACAAAATTTTCAGCTTAAAAGAAACACCACAAGAATTTTGACCCTCTTACATAGATATACCTATGAATAAAACCCATTTAGGGTGTACTTGGTTGAGTTTGGGGACATTTATTTTTTACCAGCGCTTCCCTGCAATAAGTTTTTTTTATACTCACTTACTAAGAAGGATATATAAGAGCACGTTGATAAACAAAACAAGATATATGGAGGCGGGTATTGGGGTACTTGTGTTCGCGAGCACCCTTCTCGCCTACCGTATTTTTTGTTTTAACTTTTGGGACTAAACGCTAGGTTTTCAAATTTAGATTTTTGATTTAGGTCTTGATTATGTTATTAATTTTTTATGTGAATATTTGTAGGTACCCATCAAATTTGCAGGAAAATCAGAAAATAGATACCTACAGGAATATGAGATAGGTACATATAGGACCATCCCACGCCATTGCCAAGCTTAAGTGTAGTTTAAAATATATGAAAGTGTGGCTTTTGATGAAAGACCATCCTTTTGGATATTAAGGGATGGAGAGTGTTCAAGCATAACCTCTTCTCTAAGGTAACATTTTTCATAAAACAAAAGTTACAGTATACCAAAACCGTTGTCTTTTCTCCCCTAACACATAACCTATCAATCTATATGCTATTTGGAACTGTTTTGCTCCCCTTAATTGTCATTGAGCCAATTCATTCGTAGATAGTGTCCGTAAGAAATAAAATGTATAATTTTTGTGTATGGATTTTATTTTTATAGTACTTAAATAATTATAAATTATAATAAGATAGATAAACTGAAATTTATTGATTGAAGTAGTCCGAAGTAATGATATCAAATAACTAATCTCAAATAGTCAAATACTAGCATCAATGAACTTAATTAAAACAAAGATGCACATAGTTCATAATACACGAAAGTACGAAACACATCAAATCATCCTGGTCATCTTTTCATATACATGAAATAAACTAACAGCCAGTTATGGAAAATTAACGGTTAGTGGATAAATTAGTTGATAGCGGATAACGGATAGCAGATAAGCTAATTTATTTTCGATGAAAGTGTTTGGTAAAACTAACAGTTGAACTAGCTAAAAAATATAAGATGATATAAAAAGACATCTTCATTAATGATTTTAGGGGTGTTTGCGGATTGGATTGGATCGATTTTGAGCCAAAAAATCAATCGATCCAAAGATGGAAACAACTTACGGTTTGGATTGGATCGGTTTACTTTCTTAAAAAAATCCGATCCAATCCAATCCAATCAAATGCGGTTTGGATTGGATTGGATAATTCGATTTTTATCGATATATCGTTACATAATTATATTAAGTCGAAAACCAACATTAAACCTATATATACTAGAATTAATGTAGTTCTAATTCCTAAGTACATGCATGAAATCTTCTAGTATATGAATAACTATTGATTCTTTGGTACATGAATAACTATACACATTCCAATACCTCTAGTATTTGACAATTCCAACAAAAATATTAAAGAGAATGAGAGTGTTCGTTTATAAAAATATGAAAAACAATGTTTAAGTATAAGTAGTACTATAATTTAAAAAATAATAGTGTATGTATATAGTAGGTCGGTTTGGATTGGATTGGATCGGTTTTCACTAGGGGATCCGAAATCCGATCCAATCCAATGAAAAAAAAGTGGTTTTTGCGGTTTTCGATTTTTTCGGTTTTCGGTTTATTCGGTTTTCGATTTTTCGGTTCGGTTTTTGCGGTTTGAATTGGTTTGGATCGGTTGATAAACACCCCTAAATGATTTTACATAAAAGAGAGAGAAGAGAATAAAAGTAGAATTAAATGAAGATAATAAGGATAAAAGTAGAAAGAAAAATGAAACGAAAGAAAAATGAAACGCTATAAGTTATAAGCTCAAACGCTACTTCAAGTAGCGTCTGGAAAAAACGCTATAAGCTCGTGACAGATGCGCTTACCAAACGAGACTACTTTCTCATCCTCTGTAAACTCGTTGAAATACCTTGTCAAACAGGCTCTAAATAGCTTAAATGCCATCAGTTCCAAATGCAACACCAAAATTGTTTTTTATTTTTTTGGTTACAAGGCCAAAATTGTTCTACACATTTAATTGGAATTAAAAGATTTGCATTTTTTTACTGAATTAAAAGATTTACTAATTTGTTAAAATTTTTTTTTTTTTGTAATAATTCGTTAGTAACCAACACTTAAGGACTTGTTTATTTTAGATTCTGTAAAGGTAAAATCACGTTTGAAAATCACGTTGGGATAAAGCTCCTCTCATATAGCTTCCAAAATAATCATCTCAAAAAATATTATTTTCACATTTGTGTTAAAAATAATCTAAATCAAAGAGACATTAATTTATTGGCATCAATTTTTCTTTTTCCTTTTAGTAATAAATACGTTAGTAACCAACACCTAATTCATTGGCATCAATTTTTCTTTTTCCTTTTAGTAATAAATACGTTAGTAACCAACACCTAATTCATTGGCATCAATTTTTCTTTTTCCTTTTATTTATTTTATTACAACCTAACCCGAATGCTATGCAATGCAACAATGATCTTTGACAAATCTCGCTCTTCAGATCGCTCTCTCCTAACCGAAGAAGTAACAGAGTGTAACTACAGATTCCAAATCCAAAACCATGAAGTTGAATCCAACATTCTCACCAAAAACCAGGTTCTGATCCTTTCACCTTTCATCCACATTCTCGCTTTTTCTCACGGTTTTTTATTCACTATCACTCTCAACGTGATTATTATACATCCGATTCGGATCCACCAATTTGACGCTACTTTGATTCAATTCAATTTAATTATTTGTCCTCTTTCTATAACCGGTTTCAATTTCGCGGATGTTGAGCTATCTGCGCACGTGTCTTGCAGCCCAACGTTCAAACGTTGATGAATCACTCATGCTTGAGATGGTGTTTGATTTTATTTTTCCTTTTTTCCTTGCAGGAATGATGGTGTTTAATATTGAGTAGTGGAAAATGTTGCGTGCTGTTGTGACAGTTGAGGAACAGTTGTTGGAAAAAGCGATGAAGGAAGAATGTCCATGGGAGAATCTTCCAAGACGACTTCAAGCAACTGTGCCTTCCAAAGAAGAATGGCACAAAAGGTTAGATACAAATACCTTCCATCTTGTGCTGTAAAATCTTATGCTTTCCTATGTGACTTACATAAACCCAGTGCACTAGTTAATTAGATGCACTTGGCGAATAAATTATTCATACGCCATTAATTAATAGTTGATTAATAATTTATTAGCTTAGTGCTAGGTTTGTACAAGTATTTCTTCTATATTTTAATTGTTTAGCCTTATAGTTAGTACTTAGTACTTGGTAGTTAACCAATTTAGTTGTCAATGGTGAAAGACCGATTAATTTGTCGTTTAACTCTTTACCAGTAAACATAGCGTTCCAATGAGCTAATCCTAATATATGAATGGTTTTCTATTTAGGTCTTCATAATATTATACACTCTATTCATTTAAGGGTTCATGTGTCAATTTCTTAAACGATGGTGGTGATTATCATTATTATTGTTGTTGTTATTATTATTATTATTATTACTACTACTATTATTATAGACACATAATTTTAATATTTCCTTCTCTGTTGCTGGCCATGGAAATTCCATGCAGGATAATTGAATACTGCATAAAGAAGAGACTTCAATGGAATAGTTGTTTTGCTCATAAAGTTTGTAAGGAAAGCGAATATTATGAAGATATGATGCGCTACTTGCGGAAGAATCTAGCTGTATGTGTTGTACATAATGTCTTTTTGACTCCTGCAACTGAATTTGTATATCAAATGCACTGTTACAAAACTTTTATATGCCTATGTTCTTGTTTACGTAATCAGAATACTATGATGTCATTTTTTAGAAGAAAAATGATTTTTTTTATGATTCAAAAATCAAAATTGTGCTGTTTAATTAAAAACAAATCTTTGTTTTTCTTTAGTTTTAGGATCAGTTTTTGATGAATAATTTAATCAAGTTATCTTGTCTTTTTATAAGAAATATGTTGATGTTTATACTTAAGCATTCAAGAACTGCAGATATAAGCAGCGCTTCCCGGATGTTGGGCAGCGCTCTCATCTTTTGCTTTTGTTGTTAGACATCTGTATTTAATGTGCCTGTTGTCACTTGCAGCTATTTCCTTATCATCTGGCGGAGTATGTTTGCCGTGTAATGAGAGTATCACCTTTCAGATATTACTGTGATATGATTTTTGAAGTAATGAAAAATGGTAACTTATTACTTGCTTGTTGCAATTCCAGCTGAATTAATTTCATGAAGATTGTGCTTAATTGTTGCTTTACATAGCATGAAATTGAGGGATTTTTACTTGATTACTATTTTCTAGAGGAAAAAGAAAATGATATTCTCACCAATAAGAGAGTAGATACTTTTGTGGCCTTTGATTCTGCTACTAAGTCTTTTGGTTAACAGTTGTGGTAGTGTACACGATCTTAAAATGCCACTTTGGTTTATATAATTTTTAAATATAATTCTATCATAATATATGCACAATCTATTGGAATTTATAATTTATCATTGATTAAATAATTTCATATTGTACTTGTATTGCTTTCCGCTTCACTTGTTTGACAATCTGCTATCTGTAGATAAATGTGTAGAAGGTTAAAGATTTGTTTGATGGAAGCTTGCTTTTAAAAATTTCCTGCATGTTTTCATTATTTGCAGAGCAACCTTATGACAGCATCCCAAATTTTAGTGCGGCGGATGCTTTAAGAGTTACAGGAATTGGGAGAAATGAATTTATTGATATAATGAACAAGTGCAGATCTAAGGTACTGCATATATAATACTTAGATTATATATATAATACAGGTACTGCATAAATATATATGTAGATTACATATATAATACAAATATTATGTAATGAACAAGTGCACATCTATAGGTACTGCATATATAATACTTAGATTACATGTATGCTATTGTATGTGTGACTATGTCAGTCTGTGTTTCTACTTATCTGTAGCAATCATAGTGCCTTATATCCTTCTATTCTATATAGAAGGAAAACTTCTAAGAAGATTTATATAAGCTGACATGGCCTTGATTTTGATGCCATACCAAATATGGCTCAATGGCTATCGTCTTCATTAGGTACTTCTTTAGTGGCATTGATATGACGAAGAAAAGCTGTAATTTAGGTTTTAAGTCTATCCAAGACAGATTTATAGGCATGCATGATATGATCTCTGTGACCTTTCATAGGAAGGATAACCTGTGATTTTTTCTTAACCTTTGGTGGAATAGGAAACTCAGAGTATCAGGGAAGTAGTAGAAAGAGTAATTTGGAGAAAGAAGGAAACGCCTTGAAGGAGAAAGGCACTCCCTTTCATGTCTGCAATTATAGCCTTTGACCAGACTTGTAGCAAGCATGATGAACTATCCTATCGATTTGTATATAAAATTTGTTTTTATTACCTTTTGATTTGTTCCTCGTAAATCTGAACTTATGATCGCTGACTTTAATGCCCCTTATCTGGATACTGATTTGGATTTGCATAATAGCTTCAGTTATTTTGGTTATGCCATTATGCTCAAAGGTTGGCTTGTTACTTTTGTCATTCTTATCTCACATGTCATTTGTTCTTTTGGAATATCCAGAAAATAATGTGGAAATTGAACAAGTCAATAGCAAAAGAACTTTTGCCTACTCAACCTGTGGATTTTCCAATTGAACCATGGTGGGGAGTTTGTCTTGTCAACTTTACTTTGGATGAATTTAAGGTGGGGTATGCCTTTCACCCTTATAAAACAGAGGGTGATTTACTTAATTTGTTCATTGTGTTAGTTTAGGAATGATAAATAATTTTTGTATTTACTTGTATGATTCTTTATGGTTGATTTTTTCTCGTCTTTTTTTCTACTTTTATAGAAACTCTCAGAAGAGGAAACGGTCACAATAGACAAAGTCTGTAAGGAGGAAGCAAATTCATTTGTCATGTTTGATCCTGACGTTGTAAGGGGTCTTTCCAGGCGGGGACTGATATATTTTGATGTTCCTGTATATCCCGATGACCGATTAAAAGGTGTGTTTTATGTGTCTATGGTTTGTTCTATGTTTTGGCTTAATAGGTTTTACTTTGTTAATGTTGAATTCAAAGATATAATTCCTGTGAGTTTATGTTTGAAGCTCCATATTTAAAATACATAAGATTTTTTATTTAGTACAATTTGAAGCATGCCTTATGAGATTATGTAGTCTGAAGTAGGGTTGTTCATCAGTTTCCAGGCTTGAAGGTTTTGTTTCCAACAGGGAGCTGTCTTATGAAGATCCTATTGAAGAGTAAAGCAGTTGTTTCAGACTGTGTTTCCATCATTTTGTTCAAAGTGTTTGTTTCCATTTAGTTCGAGACTAATGCTGGACCTTTTTTTCTTTCAGGTTGTTGTATGCTGTTTTTGTTGTTTCAAATGAAAATGCGACTGTTAATGAATTGGCAACAACCCTACAGGTTGACCTGTTACAACTTCAGGCTGCTGCTTCTTTTGTGTGTCGATTGGGATGGGCAACAAAAGTAATTGATCCAGAATATATTCTTCGAGATACAAGTATACCTGGGTCTCCTAGAAGTGCAGTCAGTGATGAAGATGCTTCTGTTGCTAGCCAGGGTTTTGAGAACATGCCTATTGATAGTGACTCCATCCAACCAGTGGATACTTCAGATTCGGGGAACTATGGTCCTCGTTCTGCCTGTACTCATGTTGCTTTCATAGTTGATGCTAATATTACATCCTATCTAATGATGGGATCTGTTTCACCAGGTATATATCTTTCACTCCCCTTTCCTGAAGCTTAAATTCATTTGCTATAATTCTTTGAGTAATGTTTTTAAATTATGTTGTGAAGTTAGCTGAAAAGTTTTGAGAAACCCATATTAAGGTTTGTTATTAACTCTGTCCTTTAGTCGCTATAGTTTCTAGTGCAAGTATACTATAATAATGTTTTTTAAGCTGCCATGTTCTAACATTTGCCAGTTGCTATTTTGCCAATACATCAAAGTCTGCGGCAGTACCTAACTTTTTATTTTCATACTAGTAGCCTTGGTTTTGTGGGATAAATAACAAGTGATTACAATCTGGTTATGTGTAGAAATGATTTCCAGATTCTAATATAACACAACAGAGCCTGAATAGGTTTGATCAGCAGTTTTGCAATGTAAGGCCCCTTTTAGGAGAGGAATGATAGATATGATTGACTGTCAGCTAAGGCATGTATTGTAATTAGTAATGCAAGTATATGATAAGAAAAATTAAGGTAGAAACTCAACTTTAACAACTATGTGTTGGGCTATAGTTACATAATTCTATTTCTCGGTTCTCATTCCTTCTTAAATATTTTCGTTTTCTCAGTTTTTAGCTGCTTAAGGAAAGTGTTGATCTTCTTTGTGCTACTTACGGTGTCAACTTGTCATCATCATATAAATAATATGCATGAACATATCTAGGTGAGGACATCAAAGTTATTAGTAAAATAGTTTGAGTGATTAGTTTCAATTTTTCTGTTTTTATTTTTACCTTTTTTTCTTGTTCATGAGGTTTCTCTTTTTTTGGGGTCCTTTTCTAAAGTACTCTACAAAACTATGCTGCTAAAAATAAGTGTGTTAGTTACTTATTACACTTGACCTCCAATCTCATTATAGTCTTGATGCTTGCGAAAGGGGAGCTTATTGATCCAAAATATGACTTCTGAGTTCATGGGCATGTAATTTGCTTATATTATTGATGAATCAATATGTGGACATGTTGCTTATTATACCAAGGCAGTAAAATCTTTTTTTGGCTACTCGATATGAGTTTGTCTTCTGTCTTGCTATGTGTCTAAGATTTGGTTTGTATATTTGGCCAAAATCATATTTCCTGCTGAACTTTGCCAGGCCTGAAATCTCATGCCGTTACACTTTATGAAGCGGGAAAATTGGGTCATGCCAGCATTGTTGATCTTTGCAAGGATCTTAGTACCCTGGAGTGTGCAACATTTGAGGGAGAACTACAGGAATTTGCAAATCATGCATTTAGTCTGCGTTGTGTGTTAGAATGTCTACAATCAGGTGGAGTAGCTACCGATGCAAAAGAGGAGGAAGGTTTTGATAAGATGGGTATGGTTACCTCAAGCAATAACGAGTCAAGTTCTCTAATAGCTGAAATCTCTTTGGATGAAAAATCAGAAAACTCTGGTATTACAAAAGCCGTGATCAATAATGATTTATTAAATTTGAATTCAGAGAAGCATGTGGAGGCTTCTGTTTCGTGTGGACCTGTTCCTAGTAGTAGGGATGATGGAACCCATTCTATTACCTTGAGAGATGAAAGTAATCTCATTCATGAAGGTAGTAAATCAGATGCAAATCTCCAGAACCACGAGAAACTACCAGAACTTGAAGGTTCAGATATTGGATCTGAAATGCTAAAGAGGAAAAAGAAATATTGTGTAGACATTCTTCGCTCTGAAAGCTTGGCTTCACTTGCACCGGCAACTCTTAATCGTTTGTTTCTTCGTGACTATGATATTGTTGTGTCCATAGTGCCTCTTCCTCATTCATCAATTCTTCCTGGGCCCAGAGGACCGGTTCATTTTGGTCCTCCCACATATTCTTCTATGACTCCTTGGATGAAATTGGTATTATATTCAACTGCAGCTAGTGGACCCCTATCAGTTGTTCTAATGAAAGGACAGTGTCTGCGTTTGCTTCCTGCTCCATTAGCTGGTTGTGAGAAAGCCCTTATATGGTCTTGGGATGGTTCCACAATAGGAGGGTTAGGGAGGAAACTTGAAGGAAATTTAGTAAAGGGAAGTATACTCTTGCATTGTTTAAATTCTCTTCTTAAACATTCAGCTGTGCTAGTGCAGCCTCTTAGTAGGTGTGATCTTAATGAATCTGGAAAAATAATTACTCTGGATATCCCTTTGCCCTTAAAGAACTTCGATGGGTCAGTTGCTTCTGTAGGAAAAGAGTTAGGACTATGTGAAGAGGAAAACTCTAAGTTGAATTCTCTGTTGACTAATTTGGCAAACAAGACGAAACTGTGGACAGTTGGTTATATTCGTTTATTGAAATTATTTAATGGGAGAGAATTAGACAAATTCTCTTCAGAAGGGAAGTATGAATGGGTTCCCTTGAGTGTGGAATTTGGGATGCCCCTATTTAGTCCAACATTGAGCAATAATATATGTAGAAGGGTAGTTTCATCAAAATTGCTCCAATCTGCCTCATTTGATGAACACCATGATGCAATGCAAAGCTTAAGGAAAAGGTTGCATGATATTTGTGCTGAGTACCAATCAACAGGTCCTGCTGCAAAGCTTCTTTACCAGAAAGAGCAAGCTGAGAAGTCTTCTCGACAACTTATGAACTATGCTAGTGGAAAGTGGGATCCACTTACGGATCCTTCTTCTCCCATCTCAGGGGCATTGAGTGGGCGTCAGAGGTTGAAACTTGCTAATCGACAGTGCTGCCAAACTCAAGTGTTGAGCTTTGATGGCAATATTCTTAGGTTTGTAGCTGAACTTCTATATTTCTATGAATTCAATGCTTGAAGATTGCTTATTTTTTTAGATTGATAAGATTCTATTAGCATTATCTTGGCAAACATAAAACAGACTGATCAATTTTGATTTCATAATAATCCCAATTCTTAGAAAGCGTATACTTTTAAATGGTGTGTGCAGATCATATGCATTTACTCCTGCTGCCGAAGTTGCCACAATGCCCATTACAGAAGCCGCTCAAGCTAATACAACAAAAACTGAAACACAAGAAAATGATAGTAAAGAAGCAATCCTTCCTGGTGTTAATCTTATTTTTGATGGTTCTGAGTTGCATCCATTTGATATAGCTGCTTGCCTCCAGGCTCGCCAACCTATTTCCTTAATACTAGAGGCAGCAACTGCCTCAGCATCTGCAGCAATCAAATAGGTATGCAGTTGTTATGGATTACTTCACTTCGATACACATGAAAGGCAATGTGCCAATGTTAATGCTACTGTCAGGTTTCCATGCATCTTCAAGATTGATGGTTGTGCACTAACTTGGGCTCGGGTTGAAGGTAATGTTCAATATTTTGCTGGTTTATCTATGTTTTCCCAAGTCAGAGACAACTTGTAATTTGTTTCAGTGCCTAGAAGTTAAAAACTGTTGACTTTCAGTGCCCACATGTGACTTAATGCATGGTGTGTTTGTTTAAGGTTTTGCTGGATCGGGAATTCACAACAGTTGGAGCTATGTAAAGAGGAAATATGTAATAGTCGCGAACAATGTATATATTTCATAATCTCGTCAATCTTGGCTCATTTGAGGAAAATGTAGCCATTGGAAAATCCTTATTCCATTCCATCTTTAAAGATGTGAAGTCAGTTTTAGTTGCTTCCTCGTTTCTTGCCCATTTGTAATCCAATAGTGTCTTAGGTTAATTTATCAAGAAAAACAGTGGTATAATCATTTTTTTTCGTGACGAATAAAGTGGGTTGAGATCTTAATACACTTTAACTAATCAAGTGTCAATACACACTTACTCACTTTACACAAAAAAGTGGTGTTGGTAATTGAGTTGAAGTGAGTTTGACTTGGGTTAAATTTTACTTAATATTTTAAGGGTTTTTCTATTGCATATAATAGGAAATCAATATATAAAATTTTTTTATTGAAAATTACACTTTTAAAATATATTGAATGTAATATTTTTCAAGAGAAGATTATTATAATTGATTTCTTAACATGTGCAAATAGAAAAACTCATATTTTAATTGAGCCAACTTTTTTAAACTTGGACCTAACATGATAATGAATTGGCTAATGTGCAGCCTGAACCGAGTTGTCCTGATATTTAAATCAAATATTTGAATTTGGACATTTTACAAAATTTAAGTTTTAAAATTTTAGAAGTAAAAAAAATTAAAATTAAAGTATATTTTATAATGTATGTTTAATGCTAAATAATATCTAAAAAATTATTAAATTTTGTAGAATTTTTTTATTATTTATAATTAATTATAAATTTAAAATAATGCAACACTAAATTGAGCTGGATCAACTGAAAATATGATCCCTATCCAATTGAAGAATATTATTGAATTTAATTTAAAAACCTTGAATCCATCCATGTTAATTTTAGAAGAATGCTCGCAATATATTTTTTTAATATTTTTTTAACACTCTTTCGTTAGTTCATATTTCACTTTTTTTAAAGTATAATTTTAAAAAAGGAGAAAATATAAAATATGAACTAATAAAAAATGAGTCTTAATAACCAATATGTAGAAAAATAAAAAATTGAAACTTTTAATTGACAATTATTATATTTAATATATTAAAAATTCTAAAAAAATATAATTTTAAATAGAACTTTGTACCATTTGATTCTTTAACTATTACTGTAAAACTTACCTAAAAATCTCTCTATATATATTTTATAAAAGAAGGTTTCTGCAAATAGGTCTCATGCCACGAGTCACTTCTATGTTCATCTTTTCCCTTCCAAAACGAGTTTCTATTATATATTTTTATTCTATCATAATTATTATTTGATTTTTTTTATTATATACAATGATCAGTTTTAATATTTATTTGATTGTTCTATTGCAATGAATATTATAAATTACAAATTGATTATCAGAAATACCCGTATCATATTCCTTATTAAATTTTTAAAATATCAAATTATTTTTTAATTCTATTTACATTCTAAAATTATTTGAGAATCTTATTATATATATTAAAATTTGTGTTTAGTGGATAGTGTGTAAAAGTTAAATTCAAAATATATTTTAACAAATAGTTTAATTATTATACACGGAAAATGTAAATGAAAAATGATAGCAACACACTTTCTAACGCTCTCTCTCCAACACATTCTCTCATATTGGTTAAAATTCATGTGGGTCTCACTAATTCAAGTGAGTCCCACTTGAATTTTGTAGGAGTCACATGAATTTCAACCAATAGAAGAGAATGTATTAGAAAGAGAATGTTAGAGAGTATGTTGCAAGCATTCCTCATCATAAATTATCTCATCATTCCAAATGTTTGATTCTTATCCTAACTATCTTAAAATTTATCCATACTATGATTGATAATTGATTGATAATGTAAAAAATTTTACACCATCGATACACAACAATTAAAATCTTAAAAAAATGTGTTACCAGCCTTGATTCTTGATTCTATTTTGGCAAAATTACTCTTTTGGTCCCTTATCTTAATTGTTTTTTTTTCCATTCTAGTCCCTTAACTTTTTTTTTTTGTGACAAATAAGTCCTCTATGTTTACAAACATTAACAACGTTGGCCTAAACATTAGCAAACACCGTCTTAAATGATCCTACGTGTCTGTTAAGTATCCAACATGATACTGACTCGTGCTGCTGGCTTAGTGACTTGGCCAAAACGACGTCGTTTTGACGACTTCAGATCAGTGTCCGAGTAAGGTAGATGTAAACCAAGCTTTATAGCCATGATTGTAGGAAAAAAGATTGAGAACCATGAACTCTAGGCCACCATTTAAGGTGGAGGAAGATAACCCATGCACCCCCAATGGTAACAACCAGGTCACCAGCCACTTAATATGTCCAGTTATGGATTTAACGCACACGTTTAACGGAGTTCAATGAAGAGTAACACTTAGACCAAAATTGTTAATGTTGATAAACTTAAGGGATTAATTTGTTATAAAAAAAGTTATGAGACAAAATTAAATAAAATAATTAAAGTAAGGGACAAAATGTAATTTTGCCTTCTCGTTTTTAATGGAAAAGTGGAGGATTTGGGTACTGTAACTGAAGAGTGTTGCACGATACAATCCGCGACAAGGGTAGAATACGGCGTCGTTTGACGGCAGCCCACCCGAGTATATATATAAAATGTGGGGAGGGCAGTGTAGCAGAAAGAAAGAGCGATCGAATCCGAGAGCGAGAGTGCGTGTGAAATGGAAACAACAACGGAGTTGAATCCCGATGCGAAAGACGCCCTGATCGACTCCTTCTGCGAGATCACTTCTTCTTCTTCCAAGCAAGAAGCCCTTTTCTTCTTGGAAAGCAGCAACTTCGACCTAGACGCCGCCGTTTCAACCTTCCTAGACAACAACAACAACAACAACACCACTCACCCTACTCTACTAAACGACATCAACCACACTACCCCTGACTCTCCGTCACCGTCACCGTCACGGTCCCGTTCACCCTCCCCCACGCCTTCCCGTGCTCCCTACCGCCTCCGATCACGGAGGTCTCTCGGTAAGGATTCCAACAAACCCTCTGGAAGCCGCCCTACTAGAATCCGCACCCTCTCTGATCTGAAACGCAATGACAATGACGACGATGACGATGTTGATGATGATTCTGATTCTGATGAACCAAATGAGTACTACACTGGCGGTGAGAAGAGGTATCGTAATTCACCAATTTCTTCAACGCTTTCTCATTTTCCTCTTATTTGATTTTAATGCCTTATCGTTGACTATTTTAACATTAGATGTTAATGTGTTACTAGCTACTATGTATATTAAGAGGAATAATAATGAATGGTGGTTTGTTGCTGCATCTCTCTATAATTGGATAGGAGAGTGAGTGTATGTCCATGCAATGGAACAAGTTTGGCAATCATTTTTTGACAATCATTTTTTTTAATATATAACAAACGGGCTCTTAATCTATAGGATGTGTTAAATTGTCTGCTTTCTTTGTCATTATCGGTTTTCTTAACTTGAATTATGGCTCAAGTTTGGCACCTCAAAAATTACTTGATACTATCTATAATGTGTTGCAATAAATGAATTGGCTAGCAGAAGCAATATGAGCTTAGATTTAGGGAGCTGCTGCTACTGCTGCTGCACTCCTGTTTGTTGTTTTCTGTTCTTGGTAAGACAACAACTTGTTAGATTCATCTGATGTAATTTAGTCATTTAGATGAGACCATTGTTTTTGACATGTGTATCATTTTTAAAAGTTTCTTCACATACATATGTATCTCTTTTGCATGTATAGCTATAGCTGAAACTGACCTGTTTTAATTTTTAAGTGGCATGCTTGTCCAAGACCCTACCAAAGGTAACAGTGTGGATGCTATTTTTGATCAAGCGAGACAGTCAGCTGTTGATGTACCACCCGAGAATCCTCAAAACTCTTCAAGGTCAAAAAGTTTTACTGGAACAGCGAGATTGCTTTCGGGAGAGACTGTGCCATCTGCTCCTCAGCCAATAGAGGTTGTTACACACACAATCACTTTTTGGAGGAATGGGTTCTCCATTGATGATGGCCCTCTACGGGGATTGGATGATCCTCAAAATGCACCATTTCTGGAGGTAATTTGCTTTGAACTTTGTTTCTCAGGTTTTGATAGGTCATAGGTTTTTGCCTATCTATATTATATAAATTGAATATTTGTCTGAGTTATTATCGTCACCACTTGCAACTTATGATAGTTGTTGGTGTCAGTGATCTTTTTTAAGTTTTTTTTCTAGTAGAATTATTAGGTGCTTATCATTAATTGTACCTGGATACAGAGCATAAGGAAGTCTGAGTGTCCCAAAGAGCTTGAACCAGCAGATCGAAGGACTTCTGTCCATGTTAGCCTCACAAGGCGGGATGAAAACTACCCTGTATGCCATTACTTATTTTCTCATCAGCTGTGGGTTTGTTATCTATCTGCATGTGATTTTTAACTTACCTTTTTCTTTTTTCCCTATAGGAACCAGCGAAGCCGCGCCATCTTCCTTTTCGGGGGGTTGGAAGAACTTTAGGTAGCAGCAGCTCCAGCAATGAAGCTGCTGGCGAACCTATTCAAACAACTGGTGCTCCTCACAACACTGCTCCAGTGCCAGCAATGGGTTTAGTTGTAGATGAGTCACAGCCAGTGACATCAATCCAACTGAGGTTAGCCGATGGTACACGCATGGTTTCTCGTTTCAATCACCACCATACAATCAGAGATGTTCGAGCATTCATTGATGCATCAAGACCTGGTGGAGTGAGAAGTTACCAACTGCAGACAATGGGCTTCCCTCCCAAACAACTCACTGATTGGGACCAGACTATAGAGCAAGCTGGTATAGCCAACTCAGTTGTTATCCAAAAGTTATAGGTTGTTTACCCGATTTTATTTTTCAAGTCAACCTGAAATTACTATGTTTATGCCTAAAAAATTATTGATATACTTTTACTTTAGTGAATTTCATTAATTGTTCGTTGTTAGTATACTCCATACCAAATTGCTTACATGCAGAGAAATGTTGCTTGAATGGGGAGGCACAATTCCTAGGGAAGTGGGTTTCAAAATTGTTTGCACAATTACACAATAATTTGAATTTCTGATTAGAAAAGATATTTTCATTTTCCTTCTTCAATTTTAATATCAACGACATTTTTACTTGTTAATTGTTCATATTTTCTATATACGATTACAAAATAGGACTTTGTATAAAAAGTAAAGGACGGGTGTGTTCGTACTTGAGCACACAAGTGAGATTTCATTTGTAAGATATGAGGGAAAACCACAAATTTCTTTCATATTATTGCTAAAAGGGTAAAATCAGTGCGAAATTCAATTACAATTTACCCTGCAAGTTGAATGATGCATGTAAAGTAACGGAGTTTGAGCTTTACAAATGATTTTCATGTCAATTTTTTCTCCGATTCTCCCCCACTCTCCTTCAAATCTCATTGAGGGGTCATTTATTAAGGGCCTTACTGAGGGTACCTCTGTCAAATTCATGGGATGAGTTTTAGGTCTTAACAAATACAATTTACAATGAAGATAGTCCACCAGGTATAAACATGAGTTCTAACCAGGGAATGTTCAAGATCTAACTAATCCCACTAACTGAAAAGGATCCCCTCACCCCCTGCAGTGGAGATTTTACCCTTGAAAAATAAAGTGGTGGGGGGGGGGGGGGGGGGGGTTTGAATGATAAAAAAAGGGTGAGAGATTGTTTAAGGGTGGGGAATGGGGATATAGGAACCGGAGGAAAAAAATGGGACGGGATCCGTTCCCTCCTACTAACATGTTTTAATTCAATTAAATAGGATGAGTATGAGTTCTAGAAATTAAACTTGGTAAGTTTTTCAATTGGGTTTACTTTATATTGGCTATTCTAATCTAGTCCGGTATTAAACATTATTTTAAAATTTACACTTTGTAAAAAAATTCTTAGCTTGAAGTAACATTTTTTTTTTGTATAACATTATAATATATATATATATATATATATATATATATAGTACTTGTTTTAAAATATGTGTTATACAATATATTTTAATTTTAGTTTCTTACTTCTATAGTTTTATAACTTATTATGCAAAATGTTTAAGTTTATACATTATGTCTCCGTATCAGATTGACTCAATTTAGATTTGTTCTTGTTATTCTAGGGTGAGAGACCCTCACCGTGAAAGATAAAAAATAGGGACATTTAAGCAAGTTTGTAATTATTTTTAAATCATTAATCTTTTCAAATTTACAAAATTGACCCATTTTCTTCTCTCCCACTCTCCTCTTTCTCTTCTCTCCTCCTTCAACCTCCATCCTCTTCTCTCTCACTCCTCCCTCTGAGTAAGTAAGATTGCAAAAACATGGCGAATCTGAGTTTTTTAGAAACTAAATCAAAGACCTGGCAAGAAGAGGAAGAAAACCCCAAATCAAAGACCTACCAAAAAGGTAAAAAGCCGCCACCACCATCGAAGACCTACCAAAGAGCCAAATTGATTGAAGAAGATAAAAAAGAAAACCCCAAATCAAAACCTCCCTCTACCCCAAATTGGAACCCTAGCCGCAAAACCACCCCCTCTGTGTCAATTTCGCACTCTATCACTCATCTCAAATCGAATCCTCTCTAAAAAACTTGCAAATCTTTCCTTTCTGAATCATGCAACAAATTTTTAGAAAAGGAAGAAAACTCAACAGAAGAAAAAAATCGTACAAAATGTTTTGGCTTTGGATTTCCGGAGGTGGTCTGTGTAGATGCGAAATTACTAGAGGGAGATGGAGCCGCTAGGGTTTGTATGGGGAGAAGAGTGACACGGGCGACTCTTTTAGATTTGCTGCGAATGGAGAATTTCTCAGTGGGTAGGAGAGGAAAGTGGGAGTTTTGAGCAAGTGGGAAATGGGTCTTGTTGATGAGTGGTTAAGGTTCTTGTTTGACCACGAGGAAGACAGAAGCAGAGTGAAGAAAGTAGGGGAAGAGGTTTGTCTGGGGATGAATCCAAAAGACAGTGAAAGCATTGTCAAACGAGAGGGAGAGAAGGAGAAGAGAAAAAACGGAAGTGGGTAGGTATAAACGTAAAGAAAGCACAGACTTTGGAGGTGGAAGAGATAGTGAAGGAGGAGAAATGGATAGCTAAAGAGAGAAGATTTGGATCTGGGTGGTGGGGCTTGAGAGAGGAGAGGGTGAGAGAGGGAGAAGTAGTGAGAGAAAGAGGGGAAAATTTTTTAAATTTGAAAAATTTAGGGATTTTAAAACAATAATTTTTTTGCAAAAGAAGGGTTGCTCACCCTGATTTCATGTCTCTCTCACCCTAGCATTTGCCTTGTTTATTACCACAACATAACTAATAGCATGTTTGGTGCAGCATCAAAAACTTCTAAACGCAGGTCCAACAGGAAGCCGTTATTACTTGTTTCTACGCTAAAATTTGAATGCAAAAAAAAATTACCGGAATGTCATTTCCACCATGATTTATCACCCATCATTCGTCGGGTTC
Source organism: Ammopiptanthus mongolicus (assembly GCA_039655645.1). Lineage (NCBI taxonomy): Eukaryota > Viridiplantae > Streptophyta > Magnoliopsida > Fabales > Fabaceae > Ammopiptanthus > Ammopiptanthus mongolicus. The sequence continues at coordinate 6,260,929 of CM077348.1, forward strand.
AAATTCAAAAAAATTGTCCAAAACAAGTCATACTCATCCCATATGCACCCATAAATCCAGATCTAACTAAAAGTAGTAGGGATGACAATGAGTAATAGACCCAACGGATATCCACAAAAATTATTCATGATGGGTAGGATAATTACCCGATTAATGGGTATGGGTACGGATGCAGGTAATTACCCGCAAAATTGAGTGGGTGCGAGTACAGGTACTCTAATACCCACCCCGCCCCATACCCGAACTCATATATATATATATATATATATATATATATATATATATATATATATATATATATATATATATATATAAGTGGGGATGAAGTTACTCCAAATCAATACTCTTTATTTTATTGTAATTCAATGGAAATTAAGTAATTTTTTAATGAATTAATGTAGCTTATTTGATTAGAATTAAATGAAGCGAGAGGGTTTGGAGTAATTATTTTATAATTATTCTTCGAGTAACTTGATCTCCAATATATATATATATATATTAAATTTAAGAAAATAAAAAACTTAAACCTGATTAACTAGTTTCCATTATTCCTTTTTGTCGTAACTATGGATCTGAACTCCCCTGTTCGTTCCATAATGTTCGAATTTTATGTCACTCTTCCTGGACTCTCCTTGCTGCCATAGTGCCACTCTCGGTCTCTCTCCAATCGCCATTTGACAGTTCGAGTATTCGACCCTTCCAGGCTTAGATATATGATGATGTATATTTGTAATGTGAGAACATACTAAATTAGTCTAATTTGTATTACATATTTATGTTATCCTCTTTTGTCTTTTGATGGTACAAATTTCTTATCCTATTCTCAACCATCCACAAATTTCTTATATTAAAATGAGAGTAATGGATGCGGATATGAGTACTTAGGTACCCAGCAGATAAGGATACGGGTATTAAAGTTGTTATCCACGCGGATATGGATACAGGGACGGATAATTTTTTAAAGCATATGTATGGGAACGGATATTATAATACCCTACTCATACTCTACCCATTGCCATTCCTTCCACATAGTAAACAAAAAACGAAAAATGCCGAGAGATCTCAGTCATGTGAAAACCACAAACTAATGAATGGCCTTTGACAAAAAAAAGAAAGGAACTGTTCTGAATTATAACGGCGTGAATGGAATAAAATGGGATGTATAATGAATATTTTCAGTTCCAGTTTGATTTTTTATTTTATTTTGTGAATTACAGTTTGACAGCTTTTAGAAAAGAATACTTTCAATCATTTTATTGTTTAATACATAGTGTTATGATTGATCAAAATTATAAAAAAAAAATTGGGTAACTGATTTAATTATATAAATGTTATTCATGAGGAAAACAACCAAATTTTTTTTATGTATATATGGGGGATTTGGAGCCTCTGTTCTTTTTTCTTTATGTTTTGTTATTATATTATGAGAGAGAAATAAATAAAACCAAATTTGAATGAATCCCACTTAGTTTTGTCTCTTTTCCTTTGTAACATGAAAGGAAACATCATAGGAAAAAAAAGGAGATGATCTAAATTCTAACCAATTTTTTTGTATTGTTGCCTGATTGATAACTAAAACACAAGACTAAATAGAGCATACACCCCTGAAAAAGAAAACAAGAAAACACACTAAAGAGAGAATGCATAAAGAAAATCCTCTCTATTTTTTTTCTCCTTTTAAATATTTTAAAAATAAAAAAATTAATGCAAACAACGGTTCAGATTAAAATGAAATGAACGGCTGGATTCGATTATCGTTGGAGATTTAACTTTGAATTAACAGAACAGCCAATTCACTGATACTTGAAGTTTGAAGATTCATTGAGAAGAATCAGTAGTTAATGGTGCCTATTTGCAAAGGAGCTAAAGTTTATGGAACATGTATGTAATTTTCCCTTTTAATTTTCTAAAAAATATGACAATATTATTATGTTAACTAGTATTGGGACCCGTGCGATACACGGGATATTCAAGTGTTTTGATTAAATATTATTTATTTTGTATATCACGTATTTGAAAATATATGATTAATTATATGAATAATGACTTTATATATGAGTTATCCTTGAAGTAGAAGTATCGAAATAAATTTCATTATATATATATATATATATATATATATATATATATATATATATATTAAATTGTTTCGTTTAAAAAGGAAAATTTTATGGTTATGTACACATTTTAATGTAACATTGAAAGTGAACTAATTGACAATGTCTATGAGAATGTTCATTTTGCCGTTTTTGTCAATCTCCTTAATGTCATTCTTTTCAACAATACGTCTAATGATATATTATATAGCAATTCATTATAAAAGCGGCTTAAATATCAATGTAAAAAAACTTCAGTATCATCGAAATGAAAAACTACTTTCCAATCAAGATAGTCTCATCTACACCACCTAGTATTTGTGGAAAACTAAGAAAATCAAGGTAATTCGCAAGTATGTTGTTAACCTCATATTTAGCACACTCTGTGCTTTTAAAATTTAGCCTAAATTTGTGACTTGTCTTTTTGAACTTTGTATTATTTTTTAGAACCAATAAATTTTGGATGGTGTAAGACATTCCTTTTTTGATCATTGGTTCAAACTTTGTGATTAGACTTTGCATGATTGTAGCAGGTATCCTTATACACTTCATTAAAAAATGCAAAAAAGTTTTTAGAAAACGAATACGACCAAAAAAAGTATATGTAAATATATTTTAATAATTAACTATAACTTTTCATCCAGCAAAAGCATCTCAATGCTATTTGTCTGCTTTGCATTCTTGAAGTTAGACACTGGATCCAGAATGCCTGCAGTAGCAAATTCACGTAGTTGCTACAATTGTGTAATCTACTACCATTGAATCCTAATCAATCATATACTTTCCAAAGATGAATGACACGTACCTCTATCTTCTAATCATATCTTTCAGGGACGATTTTATTAAGAAGTGTTACCCTTAACGTCATTTTTTAATTGCCTTAAAAATAGAATTATCATATTCAATGGCGATTATATGACCTTTACTTTTACATTGCCTACAAATATTATGAACTTAAAAATGTGAAATATGATGGCAGATGATGGGAATTATCATAATGCGAATGAGTAGCATATAATACTTCGAATTATAACAAAATAGAAATTATCATATTAAATGTGAATTATCAGAATGTGAATTAAATCAGAAAAATCTAAATTTTTTTTAAAAAGATTGAGAAAAAGGGGCATTATTTAGGCTAAAAATCAAAGAAACAACTCACCAAAAAAGGACACTCAGGTGAGATACATTTTCACATACAATACATAGATAATATTTTGATTTGAATGCTAATGTTTTAGCATTTTTTTTTTTATCGAGACTACTGTTTTAGCATTTGTACTCTTTACTAAATCAAACCAAATTAAGCAAAACACTTAAAAAACAAAAAGTTAAATACCACGTATTGCAATAGAGAGAGAGTCAGACTTTGATAATTAAGGTATGAGTAGGAGAAAGAGCAACCAATCTATAAACTGGATAATGTGAGAGCTAGTTTATAAATTCAAAAAACAAACTTACGAACTGTTATATTTTTTTTGAATTATTGTTTTGTCAGTTTTCAAATCTCATAGGACAATTGAAATGCCTATTTAAAAGGCAACCTATGCTAATTAAGTAGGCATTAAAATGGTAATTAAAACAATGTAAATTTAAAATGACAACCAAATACCAATTAAAATCACTCATAATACTAATTAAATTTTTATCAATCAAAGGTTTCGTCCGCTCTAAAATATTCTTAAGACAACTAAATTGCCGGTTAAAAAGGCAACTTAATGCCAATTTAAACAATTTAATATTAAAGGGCCGACTAAAATACCAATTAATAAGGCAAGAGATTGTTGTAACATTGTCCATTAGAAAAAAAAAAGGGTGAATATAAAGAGAGTTATTTTATATACAAGGACAATGTAAAACTTTTTTATACAGACATCCAATCATAAATTATCACGTCAGCACATTTTTTTGACTCTTATCTTAACTATCTTAAAAGTCATTCATATCATGATTGGTGAATAATTGACAGTGTAAAAAACTTCACTCTCAGTGCATAGAAATTAAACTCATATAAAAATTGATTAACATAATTTAAAAAAAGGCACATAAATGCTATACCACCGAATGTAATCTCCGCAGCAGGAAAATGCATCCTACATTCATGTTGCTTTCTTGAAAAATATCCGGAGATAATAGAGAAAATTAACAAAAGAGGAGTTTCTTTGTAATATAGTTAACTTTGTGAATGAGTACATAAGGCTTACTCTATCTTTTTATTATTTTTCTTCTTTTCTTCTTTTCTGGTCTAACCCCGAAATTTCTTGCAACTTTATCATATGTCTATATCTAATAAAATACAATCAATACCAAGTATCAATCTCCTCCCCTACTTTTTTCCCTACAAAACAGTATTATTAGTCTCCTTTCTCTTCCTATTAAACAGAAATTTAATATTGGCATGATCAAAAGGTCACACTGACTGGTCCCCTCCCACTTATTCTTCGCCAAGGGAGCCTCCCATCACAACTTTGAAATAAAAGTAAAAATGAGGAGCACATTATGAGAATTGATGAGTACTACAGTAATAAATGAAGTCAATGAAAGACAACATTGAAATAAAAGTAAAAATGAGCATATTATGAGTCATTTGGCCATTGAGCATTTCTATTTACTCTACATATATAAGTAGCCACCAGGTGAAAGAAGAAAGCAAATAAAGACAAACATGCACAATCAGTATAAAAAATCAAAAGTTAATGACCATGAGTTACAACATACCATTCTGTTACAAATTATTTGTACCACCAACTACCTTTCCATCTTGATTGAAATCACCACAACTCCATCTACCCTTTGGTTGAAATATCAATAAATCACCACCACTATTCACTCCACAAACAGATGTAGGGGCCTTTCCACTCACTCTTTCAAACTGGGCTAAATCATTCCAAATACTAAACTATAAAAATAGAAAGTTCCCCCCATTCAATTATTTCCATAGTACTCTAAAGTACGTGTGAACCTTTTCCCAGTACACATTCTCTGGAATTAGAAGCATTTATAAAAGTTGCAACCTTCCTTCTAGCCGACTCATACTCATTTGGGGCCCTCACACTACATCCATATAAAAATTGAATGGTAAAGCATTTGACTATATAAGCAATATATTTACACATATATATTGATTGTCTAAGGGGATAACCATCCAGTCAGCTGCTACTTAGTGTGGATTTCGGAAGGTTTTGACTATATATATTTGACATATATATTTGGCCTTAGGAAGGTAGAGCATTAATCCCCATTCAATACGCATATATTTGACTATATATGCAATACACATACTAATCTGTGGCCTTCAGAATTGTACCAAGGCAATCCAATTGTTTATAAAGCCCTAATGAAGCTAATGTCCTTGTTTCATTCTATGACTAACACACTTCAGCGTGTTAACTTTTACCATGTTTCCTCTTTGAAGCATCACTAAATTTTATTTAAGTAAACGACAACTGTAACTACAGACATTTACATGAGTTTGAAAGTTAATCAACATGACCAATTAGCCTTCAGCAATGAACATCTATTTCAGTCTCTTAGGAAATAAGAGCTAAACCAAAATATACCTTTTATCAAATTCTTATGATTTCTTCACAGCTTCCTGAGCAGCTTTAACAGTATGATTATTGGTACCACGATTGGAACAGAATCACCTCTGAAGTTTGAGATGAAAATCGTATCGATAAAATTAACAAAATCTAGTAAGATTTTATATCATTGGCCATGTTGATTACTAAAATAGCACCAGATGAAGCAAGCAGAAGGAAGCTTAAAAGAAGCTGCAACAAATGGAGAGTAATCAAACCCTAAACACATCCAAACTTAAAGACCAAAACAAAAATTAATTACTCCAGGTGTCTGTTAACTATGGCAGTAGCCACTAACTGTTAATGCCAGAATGACATTAAATAGAAAGAGAAAGAAAAGCTTTTTACCTTGGTGACAGATGAGAGGGAGGGAGGGAGAGGGGAGAATTTGTAGGAACTAAGAGACATTAGTTGGTCCTTACACTTGTAGTAGTAAATTACCTTCTCATTTTCTTCATGAATAGGTCTTTTCTTGGTTAATGGAAATAGATTCCTATCTGAAACCTTATACACCCCATCCAGGATTGCAAAAACAATTCATTATCTTCGGAACAGTCTTTGAGACCAATCAGACCAAAATGAAGAGCAAAAAAAAAATAAAGAGAGAAATGGGCACATAAGAATGAAAACCATTCATTGAAATGACTTGGCAGAACATTTTCAACATTCAGATCTAGGATAACAACTAAACAAATTTCAAGGTTATATCTAAAAAATACCACAATAATTGCCATCACATCAGTGGCACATGATACCTAATCAAGTTCTTTACATTCAAGAGAAATCACATTTTAGACAATTACGGTGTCTTCGTTATAATTTTCCTTCACCCCCTTGACTTGATGAAAAGTAACAGAGTCTTCTATAGCACCCAAGGTGACATTCAGAAGAAACAAACCAAGATCACAGTTAGTATTAGATTAGCACCCCCAAAGAAAGTTGTTGATCCCAGTGTGTGTTTCTACTTTCTACTTTATAACATTAAAAACAACTGAACCCAATGAACAATATAAAATAGAGCACATCACAAGATTATTAGCACAACTTTACAGAGAAGACAGTCAGAGTTATGAAATACAAGCATTGCAAGTCAGACATAATAGCAACTCACATGAGTAATAATTCGATAATTAAATAATAACTCCAGCTAAGGTGTCCATACCAAGAAAAGAGAGGGAATGTATTGGCTTGGTGAAAAAAGCTTTTTTATTGTAAGCTCATGGAACCTGAAAAACAAAATTCCACAGTGAAATTAGTTGTCATAGGAAATTTTCTTGCTCGAGACTTTTTTCCCCTATGAAGAACATTATATGTGTATTGGTTGATTTCATTTATAAGAGGACAGGTTTGAAGGTGCAAGCTGATTTAGTTTATACAAAGAACAGGTTTAGATTTGCCTTTCACCTGAAGAGAAAGAATTGAAAATCTTGAATATAAGCATAATGTAAAACGAAAAAGTTGTATAGGCATAATGTAAAATCTCAAGAGCAAGACTGTTTACACTGTGCTAAAGTTTAACAAACATTGTCCTAAAGGTTCACATTTTGAACCATCAAAAGATTAAATAGCATGCACATTGTGTACCTGCTAATGAAAAGCTTCCATTCCCATATCAAAGCTGTTCTCGGAAAAGGCATTTTGTCATCCCAATATCACTTCGTCTAGAAGGTTCACCATTATTAGCCTCTCTAACAAATGAATCCTGCAAGAGGCAAAATCAAATTTTAAAAATAAAAACAAAATTGGTGAACTCAGAGCAGGACCAAAATCAGCATCTGGTTTACCCCTCCTTATATATTTTGACAACATAGATATTTTAACATAGAACACACCAGCACAAAATTGGACAGGAAATTGTTGTTATTTTCTGCTTTCTTTAGTGTCTCGGTGTAGAAAAATGTGAGGGAAAGCAAAGAAGGTAACCGTACCCTTAGTAGAACAAAAGTTATTGAGTTGGCATATGGTGGTTTTTGTGTGTCTAAGCAACGACTACAACAATGAAGGCAATGGTTAGGACTTAGGAACCTGTGAATTGGAGGGAAGAGGTCCCAAGCGACGATTAGTATAAATTCCACATTCACTTCATATTCAAATCTTTCAGTCAACTAACACAACCAGACACATTAGAAATCAATTAATAAAAGCTTCTTAGGTGAAAATGAATCATTAAAAATGCTTGAAAACTTTTTTTAAAAAAACTTGCAGTTTACCAAATATTATGATGATGATACCAAAATTTTCTAAAACAGAACCGAGGCCAAAAAAATCATGAAAACATATGACTAAAAAGATCATGTTGAAAGAATTGCTGACAAATTATATGTAAATGTAGTTGTACATAATAAAGACAAAGCATTATCCAAAAAAAAAAGACAAAGCAAAGATTTGGTAACCTGTGTAGTCTTTCAAAAACCAGTCTCACCAGATATGAGAACTACCTGCTTTGAAGTACACGAAAGGAATATTAAGACCAAAAGACATGCAAAAATCTAATCTTCAAATTCAATATAATTGTCATGTTGAAATGTATTGAAAACTAAAATCTTACTAAACTATGTTCGAATATTTAACATGTGAATTTTATGAGAGATGGGTTTAATGATGGCCCAATCTGAAACCAAGATTTCAAGCAGATGCATCTACAAAGTTGATTTCTACCCAATTGAAATACATATACAGTGTTTAGTAAGTTATAATAGTACGGCACTTGAAGCCTCAATGCGTACAGAAAGAGAAGAGAAAAAAATCAATCTTGTAGTCTCTTTCACTAAACTTTTTTTGTTGATTCACTTTGAGTACAGAGAATTGCCTTTTATTGGCAAAGTTAACAATATAATAATACAAACCCTTCCAGTAAGGAAATGCAAAAAACTGAAAAGGTACACAGTGCCCACATTCTTGTACAGACCTATGGAGACCTATTACATAGTTGTTTGGGCGGTGGAAGGAAAATTGCAAAACTGTAATACTACTGAATTTTGCAAGCTGCTAAGAATAAATGTGCAATGGAGCATGAATAGATAGTATGTAGCAAATAAATGTAAATTCAAAATAATTGTTTCCAAAATCAGAGAAAGTGGGTGTCAGCTTAAAATGGAATCCATAGAAACGCCAGTAGCATCACTGATTAGGGAATTTGATTGCTCACAGTACCTACACAAATAAAGATGAATTAAGTTAGGGGAAGAAGCAGTGGAAAATTATTTGCAGCAAAAAAAGGGAATAGAGTGAGAGAGTGAATGAGTGAGCACCAAAAAATATATCAAATAGGTGAAGTTATATCGATTTTCAAAAATAATTAGCAATTAGCAACATTCCATTGCCAAGATAACTACAACACAGTTTGAAGAACTTGATGTAACATGAGAACTATAAAGTTCCACAAAAAAGCCAAAAAGACATAGAACTTATGCCTATGCCTATGAAACAACATATGAGTTTAATATCAAATGATGTACTATGTAGGAGTTGGGGAAGGAGCTTCCATTGACATATCCAAACAAAAATTACAGAGAACCTCCAAATGCAGGCTTATGTCTAGTCAAAGAAGGCTGGAAGTGAACACAGTCTCCAAGTCCGGAACTATTCATCAAACCAGTTTTGGCATAATTTTCAGTTTAATGAGTACTGTTAATTAATAACCACTAAAATCTACCTCATAAAACCAGTCCAAAAACGGTCCAATTTAATCACATTCATAACTCAGTTGTCATCCCAAAAAGTAAAGGCAAAACAGCAGAAAGATGCTATATACTAAATGAATAAAACAGAAAACTTTTCATCAAAAGATACCAAAAGAAATTAAAACGGAAATATGTGTTAACTGTTCGAGTATTGGAAAAAGGTATTTGCCTCAAATAACCCAACTCAAGATTTGCAAATTATTGGATATAGCTTTTTCTTTTACTCAAAACCAAAAGTAAAACAATCAAAATCTTATAAAAAAAGTTGGTGCAAAACAAAAATAAGGAAATTAAGTAAAATTGCATAAATTGAAGATGCATTAGTGGAAGAATGGATTTAGCTAATAGAACTACTGAGAAAACAAAAGTTGCATTAATGAACAGCAAAATTCAAACCTAAAAATGAAAAAGAATTATATACAAAACAGAAACGTGATTTTAAAAGCAGATAGCAAGGTTAAAAGCGATGCATCAGCACAAAAAGGAGCATATTCTAGCTAAGTGCAAAAAAAAGTTGCCCAGATTTTTTTAAAAAAATAAGAAGAAGATTTGAAGGACACACCTGATTAATCAAGCTTTGGGAGGGGCAAATGAAAATGCAGAAATCAGAAGGAATGCACAACCAAGCAAGAATCCAAAGATTTTCAATGGAATCTGCAACAATTAGATATTTACCTTCACATTACACGTAATGGCTTGCAAATTAGATGGGTTAATTGGGAATTAGGGTTGAATGAAGAGATCTACCGCTGATACCCCCATGCCTTGAATCAAAATAGCAATTGTTGATACCCCTTGAAAGCTTCAACAAAGGACCCTAAAAAAAAAACAATCAACATAAACCAAAGATTGGAAGAATTTAAGAAGAAGTAAGAAACGAACAATTTCATAACAGAGAGAAAGGGAGAAGGGCGAGGAAGAGTGAGCGTGAGAGCCTCTGACTTAACTAACCACCTTTGCCGCTGTCGTCGTGCGGCCCCTCGCCGCTGATTGAGAGAAAGAAGAAAAACCCCATTCTGAAACCCATCCCTTGGTATTTCCTGCTTCCAACGTGACGATTGTTCATCTTACAAAATTTAATTAAAAACATACGTGAAACTACTTATTTGCCCCTTTAGATGCTGATACCTGCCAGGTAATTTTATAAAATTGTTTCAGCCACTACTTTCCTTCTCTTTTATTTATATATATATATATATACTAGAGTTCCCTCACTCTACCTGCACCATACCCTCTCTTATTTGCGAATAATTATCCAGACTCATATTCGTACCCATACAATGGATATTTATCCTATTCATCATGGATATTTTTTATGGATACTCAACGGGTTGGACTTAAATCGTCATCCCTAACTTTTATCCTGTCGAGATGGTCTAATCAGACGATAAAAACCATTTGACATGACTTACTAACATGATTTATTTAATTGAGGTGACATATTCTGGTCAAATAGAATAACTTTTATCCCAAAATTATTAGAGATACCAAAAAGAACACATTGTTTTAAATTGGAAAAAAATGATACACCTTATTCTACCACAGATATGCATTTTATTATACCTAATATATCTCTGTAACAATTAACATCTCACACGAAGAAACTGTATTTAAAGAAATCATACTACAACCCTCTATAGCTAAGCAACTTGATTCTCTAACACAAAGTGTGACAGGGATTATAACAATAGAAAGTTGGCTTTATCGTTTAGATTATGTATCGAATACTAAGAATAAAAGTCTTAAATTGTTATAACCAGATGAGTAGAGTTTTGGCTAATAACACGATAAAACCTTTTCTATTAGTCACAAAATAATCTCTACGGTTTTTCAAAAGTAGAAAAAGAAATACTTCTTTTCTTTAAAAAAAAAAAAAAAAAGAAAAGAAAGAAAATCTCTTCTCTTTCCAAGGCAAAAGCAAATTCTTCATTGCTGAGAGTTATATTCTGTGTCTAAATCTTCACATAATGGAGCAAGTATTTGATTTTCCTCAGTGAACATCTGTGATTCTGTGGTGCATTCAACTGCTCCATTTAGACTGGGGCAGAGTTATAGTCACCACCATAACCATAACCATAACCATAGACTGGCGCATATGCAGGTGCTAAAGGCTCCATCCTGGTCTACTTCATTTTCCCTTTCCCAGGACATTATCTCCTCCTCCTCCTTTGCCACCACCCCCCCCATTACTTTTATTTTTCTTGGCACCGCCATTCCATTCTTTATTAGTTGCACCTTCTTTCTTAGCACGGATGATTTGTTTATCAGTATTCAAAGCTGCAGAGTTCACAAATTCCTAGCAATCATGTGGCAATGCAATTAATCCCGCAACCTATTTATAGGAATGGTAACAATTCAGGCAAGCAGTACTCATAGATCATGTACATCAACATGTTAATTCATAAGGAAAACATGATAGTTGTATTCAATCAACATATCATGAAAACATCCCAGAAAATTACCAATCTACTCTAGTTCCAAGTGCTAGTTATCAAAGTATTAAAACTATCAATAAAGATCTACATTTGGGTCACTACCTTGAATAACAATGCAGGTAAATCAAAAGACAGAAACCTCAAAAAAAAAAAAACCATTTCAATATAAGGCCATTGAAAGAATTGAAATAGAACCAATATACTTTACAAACAAATCTGATGAATGTCCATGAAGATGGAAGCATGAAAAAATTGAAGAAACTCTATGAGCAACTACCATTACATGATATGAAATCAAAATCAAAAAATGAAAACCTAACAGATAGTGGATTAAAAAAAAAAACATTAAGATCATCTTAAGTAAATTAAAAATATGAAAAAACACTTCAAAATATCACATTTTTTATTCAGATTAAAAAATGGTAAGAGACAAAACAAAAAAGAACATGATGATTTAGAGGCTTTTATATGATGTTCCGCGAATTATCCTTATGAATAGAACAGCAACTGTAATAGTTCTTTGGTTACATCAATAAAGTGCAAAGAAGAAGGCAGAGACAACAGTGGCGTAATATGAGAGGAAAAAGAATTGTTGTTATGTTTCACACTCAACGTGTGATTCATTTCCTCCTCTCTCCGCTTTCTTTCATTTCTTAATAAACTTTCCCACACGTTCCCAAACTGAAAGTTGAAACCAAACAGAAAGTTCAAACTAAACCATCAGATTCTACATTAGAAAACATAACAAGTATTTATGCAGTTTTTCTTTCATTTTGTTAATGATATTAGGCTATTAACCAGGGAATAACTGCAAAAGCAGAAAATGGGGGCATAAAAGATGATCAACCAACTTAATAAGAGCCCACATCCTCATCATCCATTCTTTATCCCTAAATTTTGACACAAACCAAACAATCTCAGTAGCAAATCAAAGCAACAATAAAAAAAAACTACTGAATCTGTAATACCAATGTATCATCAAATCTCAAAAATGATAAAATAAATTAAGATACCTTTGTCCTCATGGTTGTTCTTGCTACCATCTTGAGAATCTCCGTCAGGCTCATCACCCATCACAACAGGAGTCTTAAACTTTTCAAGGAATTGTACAGTTGCTCTTTTTGCAATATCAAAACCATCAACCAATACACGCGGATGCATACCTAGAACATTCATATATCATCTTAACATATGTTATGCAAGAAAGAAAAAAAATTGATTAAATCAAAATGTTCATGAATTAATCTTCAAAAGCATGACAATTCAAAAGGTGATTTGTATCCTTCAGCGGGGCTGGGCAAGGGAAGCAACCATGAAAGCTGGATTAATTGTCATATATCATGTTAATGTAAGGTTTTCATCCATTAAAGGATACTTAACAATTTAGCAGAAAAAGATTGAGAATATCATATACCTTCAAATACCATTTCACCTTCATTTCCTCGGATATGAGCCAATATCTAAATAAAACACTGGACTAAATAATGAATGAGTGTGGTTCCACTAAATTAGTTAAATGATTCATCACTTGAATTCCTTTTTTTTTTTTTCCAAAAGCCACAGAATATATTCATATAAGCCCTAAACTTAGACCAGGATTATGAAGAAGACTCTGTAGAAGATTCAATCAAAACAGTAAGAGGTGCAAGGATTGTGTCTATAGCCTAAATGAATGGTAGATAACAAAAAATTATACATAAATAATGAATCAACAAAAAAGAATCAAGGACCAAATAAAATAAAGTTTAGGATTGGTTACCGGAATGTAAATGAGGATGACGACATATGATTGGAGCCTATTGTAATCGTGTATCCAAGCCTGCATTCGATGTATCAAATTTGAACCGAACGAACCACAAAGCATTGTATGTTTTATTGTATATTATTGGATTTGCAGTCACAGGTCCAGTGAAGAACGAAGAAGGAGAGAGAAGGAATGAACCAAAAAAGAGATCCATGAAACTGTAAAAAGAATGTGGAAAACTGATAAAAGAAATTAAAACTGTGAAATGGAATATGAAGGTTGCGGTTATGAAGAAGGAAATGACCTGGATTTGAAGGGTGTGGTTATGGAAGGAGGGAGAGTTGGAGGAAGAATAAAGCAGTTTATAGGAGGCAAGCAGTTATGGGAGAACTTGAAACCAACAGCAGAAAAATAAATGTGAGAAGAGAGAAAAGAGGGGGGAGCATTACGGGATAGGTAGTAAAAATTCTATCCTGCCCTTTTTTTTTCTTCAAATAATTGGCAATGTGATATTAATGTTGTAGGGGTAAATTTGAAAAATAAATTAGGACACCAAATTTTTGAACATTGCCTTTATCTATTTGTATGTATAGATATACCTTGGTTTTAATTTCCTACTCCTTTAATTACATGAAGTCAGACCATTTTGATATCAAGGCAAAACCGTCCCAACATGTTCGTCTCATAAATAAACACCTCTAGCCCGCAATCATTGGACTTGGTGTGTAAGTAAGTAGGGCATTTTTATGAATCTTGTTCAATTTTGTTAGAAAGAAAAAAGTGTAACCCGATAATTCGAATTGAAGTGATGCAATTTTGAAATAGTTTGGGTCATAAACTTTTTCTCAAATTGAATCTAGTTGAATTTAAATTTAAAGGAAAAACTATACCAACATTTTGTAAAATTTAACTTAATAACACTCAGGATTCTCTTTTATTTCGAAAACTATGCTTACATCCTTTTAGGGAGATCATTGTAATTAACTAATTATAATGAGATCCCCTTCAAAAATGGGGATTATAATGATAATTGAATCTGAAGAAGTGAGTATAATTTTTTGAAATAAAAGAAATATTAAGTATAATTAAACTAAATCTAAAAAAATTATTGTAATTTATTCAGATTTAAATCCAACCCGTTATAGCCGTATGCAATCCTATCCTTTTTCTCTTTATATGATTATTATATCTAAAAAGATATCAAAATCTTCTCATTTATTTTATGAGTTTAATTTTTATATATTGATAATATAAAAATTTTTTATACAGATTTTTAATTTTAAATTATCATATCAATATATTTATTTGATTTTTATCATAACTATCTTAAAAGTTTTTTATATAATAATTAATGATTAATTAATAATATAAAAAATTAAAAATTAAACTCTTACTTCATTTCTCATCATTGTCGTGAATCAAACACTGGCTTGTATGTATGAATATCTTGCGCATGTATTTTTTTTTTCCATGTCACATGAAAAATACAAACGAAAAAAATATCAATTCCTGCATAACACAATATGTCAAATTTTCAATCATCTGTGTAGGGTAAGATCACAAACGTAATAGTGGAAAACTGAAGGAAGTGACGCTGGGAGTGTCCCACAGAGTGGCAACATTTATATGATATGGGTTTTTTTTTGCTCTCCTTCCCTCTTCCAATCAACTTTTCTTCTTTCTATATCACTATTTGATTAGATTGACAAGACCCCTCTGACCTATGCGGGTCTTTGCATGGATTCCATTTTGCGGAAACGGTGTCGTGTTGCTCTCATTAACCCACCTTACTAATGGCTAATACAAGTCCTTTACCTTTATTTAATTTTTTATATCAATTTTATATATTTTTTTTAAATTGGTCGTGTATATTTCATTCTATTTTTATATTAGTCATTTCCTTCAAATTCAATCTAACGTCGTTAATTTTGAGTTGACGTGACATTATATTAGTATGACACGTGTCCCTTTATTTGACAGTGTTAGATCGAATTTGACTAACGTGGAAATGGAATGAAACATGTAAGACTAATTTGAAAAAAAAAACATATGAGACCGACGTAAAAAATTAAATAAACGTATAAGATCAATTTACTTATTTTATTTATATATAAAAACAAATGATATTTTGATCAAATATTACACAACATATAAAATATCGCATAACTTTGTATGATATTTTAAAATGATGAATTAAAAGAAGAGAGAATAAATTAATACACAAATGTGCATAATATAAAAATATGGTTTTGGATAACAATTTTATTTTACAAATATTATAACTCTATATACTAATTCCATCGTCTCAAAGTAAACAAAAATGTTACTTACATTAGTATTATACTTATTTTTGCATATAATAAAATTAGACTACAAAAAATAGAGAAAAATTGTAATTATATAATAAAAATTATAAAACAATCAGCGGTATAAGTAAAAATATACATATACATGAATGACATTGTTGAAAACAAAAGTTTATGTGACATAGATAAACATCCCAATATATCATAAAGGGAATATCTCACATGGATGATAGGTGTGGATGGACGGCTGATGTTTGATTCCTCTCAATCACGACCAGCACATCTACCACTCAGAGCAAAGAAGAATATTGATTACCAAGTACACTTTCACAGCAATAAGAAAAAAATTGGATTTAATTTGGCATGTAGTATGAATATATATATATATAAAGAATTTTTTTTTTATATTATCAATCGATTATAATGGATATATATATTATTAATAACATTTGGCATTCTAATTACATTTTTTTGTATCATTGTGATAGATATGAAATATCCATCATCATTAATAATAATTAATCTCCGTCGGGAAACCTGAAGGCATATAAGGTGGATAGTCCCCTTCCAATCAGATTTTTTTCATTCGCAAGAGCTAAGATTCGAACCTCTGACCACTTGCATAAGGGGGCCAAGTCCTTACCAGTTAGACCAATCTAAGTTGATATTATCCTAACTATTTTAAAACATTTATATTATGATTAATAATTGATTGATAGTATAAATTTTTTATATTAACAATATATCAAAATTAAACTAAAAAATAGAAATACTTCATGTACATTATTATGATATATATCATCAATAATAAAAAAAAAATTTAATTGCTATGCACTGTCAGTGTAAAATTTTTTACTTTGTCAACCAATCAGAAATCATTATATGAGTGACTTTTAAGCTAGTTGGTATAATGTGACAATTTTTGATTGATTGACTGTGTAAAAAATATTTATACTGACGGTTAGAAGTGAGAATAGGCTAGGCCGAGCTAGGATTGATAGGCCTGAGCCTAGTCCATGTTCCAATCTCAAGATCTGATCCTTACCTATTAGCCTGATATAGGCCAATTTTTAATGTCTGGCCTGACCGAATTCAAAACTTGGTCTGGAAGCCTATTTAAAAGTCTACTTTTCAATAAGACCTTTAAATATATCTCCACCTATAAATTAGTCATAGGCATTCACTTATAAACAGGCTTGTAAGTCTCTAATGATAAAGAGGTTGATAGGCCTATACTGATAAATTGACTGTTAGACATTCACAAATAAGTGTGCAAGTAGACCTCTACATTTAAATAAACCAATAGGTCTTTACTTTCAAATTTTATAAATATTATATGTTATAAATATTATATATTATAAATAATATATTATAGTATTATGTGTTGGATTATATATTAATATGTGTGTGTTAAATATGTCGATAGGTCTAATAGATTTTTTTAAAGCCTTATCCTGGTCTCTTTAGAAATATAAGTTTTTTAAAAAGCCTTGACCTAACCTTTTTGTTAAATAGGTTAGGTCAGGCTAGGCCTTAAATAGGTTAAGTCATAGGCCCCTGACGAAAGGCCTGACCTATTCTCACCCCTATTGACAGTGCATAAATTTGGTAGAAAATCAGAGATCTATCTAATAATATATTTTTTATATCTTAGAATATTTTAGATTATCCTAGATGATCTTTTAGGATTTATTTATTATTTATATGTTATGATTCGTTTTCCTATTTGATTAGGATTATGATTCTACATTTAGTATAAATAGAACTATTAAGGTTGTCTTTTGAAATCACATCATCGCCAAATCAAATCAATATTAATTTTACTATTTGATAGTTTGTTTCTCTCTTTTTCTCCTTCTCTACCTAAAACCCTTCCGGTTCAACAAAATCCATAAAAAATATAATTGTTTAAAAAGCAAGATAATACTAACTATTATTATGTGATATACAAATATAAATAAGATTAATAAATATAATATTTTATATATAAATATAAATAAGATTTAATTGGTATACACCGTCAGTATAAAAATTTTTTACACTATCACCTAATTATAAATTGTCTTATTAGTCCAAATATTTGACTATTATAAATTGTAAAAAGTTTTTCATCAATAATGTATCAAAATTAAACTCATATAAAAAACCTATTAAAAATATTATCAACACAGACAGGGTTTTGCTTGCATTATTCTAAGCCACTGATATTTGCAAATGCTTCCCAACTACCATTGACAAATATAAATGATTCTCTTGAGTTAGCTCAATTGGTAGTTATGAAATATGATTAAGCGTTTCACTCCTTTCCCTTTTTTTACTTCCCTATCTACTTGTAACACTTAGTATGAGCCTTCCATTAGATCAAAAATAATAATAATAAATGATGTGTAGTGTTAATTACATATTAGAATGTTCAAAACTAATTTAATCTTTTGTAATCAAAATTTATTTATGACATCTGCATAAATCAGCCAATAACTTTAAGAAAATTTAGGAATTAGTTATGATTAATGTTAAATAGTACGAAAGAAACGGCATACGAATTCGTAATCTACCGTTTTGAGGTTAATGTATTTTTCATTTTTTCCTTGTTTTATTATATAAAAAACAAGGCAGTGTTCTGAATTCGTCAAAATTCACGGAATTGGATTTTGCGTTACATAGCACTGCTCGTTAGTTATCCTCTTCTATTTCAATTGTACCCAAAAAAATCACGGCAGTAAATTTAACGAAAAATTAATGTCGTTAAACCAGTTTTTAGAAGAGTATAAAATGGTCTTTAGAAGAGATTCTTTTATTATGAGTAACATCCTTTTCTTAAGCACAAAAAAAAAAAAAAAGCTATTTCAAAATATTTGAAGATGTTCGGAAAAGGTAGATTAAAGTTCATTATAATTTGAAATTATTTTCTTAAATCTAAAAACAACTGATTCTTTAAAGTTGTTTTTTTAACTTTTAGTATTATAATTATATATTGTCAAAAAAAAAGTATTATAAGTATAATTCAATAAATTAATTTTCACTTATTACTTCTTTTACATACAATTTAAACTAATTTATTATTTAAAAATTATTATTAATTAACATATTTAAATATCCAATTATTTATCATAATTAATTATTATTGTTATCGAGATAATAATTAATTATAAAACAAATAAATATACATATAATTAATTATTAAAATAATTTCTTTCACTAATGAATATCTCTCAATTAAGCACTTTTTCAGTTTCTCTCTCCCACTGATGGCTAAAGATCTAACCAGCAATAGTACACATGATCAGTTGAGTGGTAGTGGAAAGACCTGGGAGGTGAGATCGAGTTTCATTGCATATATATATCTATATATATATATATATATACATACCTTTCATTGGGAAGGAAAACTCTCTGAGTTAAGTTGCAGACACACACGTTAACCCTCTGTCTACACCTGCAATTAACACACACAAACTGCTAGTGTTTGTGTGTTGATGTGTAAGAAAGAGAGGGAGAGAGAGAGAGAACTAACAAAGAAACTGTTGATGTACAGAAGGAAGAAGCAAGACTATCCCATTTCCAAGGGAAGACTCTGAATCTGAATCTGATTCCACCTTTTACAGGCTATAGAGACTACCGGCCAAGTACCCCTAAAATCCCTCGTGTTATCACTGAACTAAACCATCCACTTGTTTAGGCTCTTTGGACTTTTCTACAAAGACACTCAGATTTTTTAGCTTCAATTTCGGGAGTACTCTCTGGACAATTATTTGCAGTCCTCTTTTTGAGAAACAGTAAGGTGGGGACTAGTTAGTCATGAGTGAAGCCAAACAGGTCTTATATACGTAAATGCATAATATGGTTTTTGTGTGTGTGTGAGAGAGAGATCGATAGAAAGAGAGAGAGAAAAGAAGTTTGAAACTATGATAGGGTTTGAAGGGAACAGTTGCAGTGAGCTTTCTTCAATGGACATGATGAACATTGAAAATAATAATAGGAAGTTTCTTTCTCTACCTCTGAGCAGCAACAATAACTCTGGTACTCAAATGCGCAGTAACCAAAGGGTATCTGTCTTGAGCAACGCTCAGGGTCATAACTACAGCCACCATCAGGACCACACCAACAACAGTTGCAGTGTGAGGGATAAAATCATGGCACATCCTCTCTTTCCTCGTCTCTTGTCCTCTTACCTCAATTGCCTCAAGGTGATGATGATGATCAACTCTCACTCATAATCCATTCATATCTAATTTCCCTTTCATGTACCGGTGCAAGCTAAAAAACTCACCTATTTTTCAAACTCATCTAATTTGTGTGCTATTCTTTTGTTTTTCAGTTTTTTATTTAGATTTTCATGCTTTGCTTGTTCTGATGGTGTGATTGGAGTTCATATATACAGGTTGGAGCACCTCCTGAAGCGGTGGCTAGGTTAGAGGAGACAGGTGCCAAATGTGAATCATCCCATCACTTATCTTACAGGACAGGAACTGGTTCCATAGGTGAAGATCCGTCACTGGACCAGTTCATGGAGGCCTACTGTGAGATGCTTATCAAGTATGAGCAAGAGCTTACAAAACCCTTCAAAGAAGCCATGCTTTTCTTTTCAACAGCTGAGTGTCAGCTTAAGGCTCTGGCAGTTTCAACAGACTTCGGTGATTACCCTTTAATCATTATTTGTTCCTACACATCTCTGACTCTGGAGCAATTATATATGGACGATTTTTTGTGGGGGAATTGGTGCTAGCACATGACAGTCATAAATCGTTGTTTTACTACTATGATTGAAAGATCTATAAATTAACTCTATGTGGAAAGCTTATGGTTAAAGGCTAAATAAGTAGATGGATATGGTTTTACTTGCTATTCATGGACTAGTAGTAGTCTTTCCTGTGTTTCAATGTCTTTAAGCCCTTTTTGGAAATAAACTGCAAGCCTTAAAGGGATTACCTTAACCCATAGATCTTCAGAAGCAATATCCTTCAAAGCTTAATTGGTATTAATAATTAATTGGCAGGGTAATGATAACCACACTGCTGATGGTGCAATTAATTAATACTTAAAAAAACACTGCACCTGCATATTTTAAAATACTTGTTTAAAATCAATCGTGAATAGCCTTCCCTTAGCAAATTATTAATTATTGTGCTCCAAGAGCATCCCAGAATTTCTCTAGGATAAGTGTGTTTCTATGACAAAATGATTGTGATAGCAATAATTTATTTTATTTTCAATTTGAGTAACTTCTGAATAAGTTGAAAGAGTCAGTCAGATGACCTTATCATATAAATAGTGTGATTTGAGTGATAAATGAACTTGATTTAAAGTTAATTTGATTGTAAGATTGTGAATAAGATGGGTCCATGGTGTTTTGAACTAGGTCAAAAAGTTTTGAAAAAGATTGAGACAATATTACTGCTTGAGGATAAATCAAGAAAATAGGATTTGCTTTATATCATTCGATCGAATGATGAAAAGTTTATTCAAAACCCCAATGTTTCCTAATTAAGTGACCAATTGATAATCGTCTGGCTTCCAGGATATTTTGAAGTGATTTTTCTTTTTGTTTGTCACCTTGGGTTTGCCCCATTATTTCACACTTCCAGTGTGTTGTCATCTCTTGCAAGGCATTAGTCCTTCTTTCTTCTATCTAGCTAATTCCTTCATTTTATTAATGCGGATGCATGGCTCTCTTTGTCATTGTTCATTCAGGACTTAGTAGAAAAAGGAAACTTCTTGTCTTGTCATCTGTTTACTTGTCAATTTGTACCCTCTGCAGTTTGATTCTCAAATCACAAATAAATCTTTAATATGTGTGTGGTTATTTTGTTCTTTTCCCTCTTTTTGTATGTTCTTCTAGTGGTCGAAGAAGCTGGGGGTACATTATGTACCAAAAAAAGAAGGGGGTACATTTTGATCGGTAATGAGCCATATTTTTATATAAGTATATATTAACTTAATTCATTTGAGTCATGGTTGTAATTTTATAGTGTCCTGTTGTAATAACAATTTATGATATGAAATTGATTGGATTCATGTACTAAATGTTGACATTTCTTATAAAGAAGTTGCAAAGTCTCTTTACAATGTTCTCCAAATTAAATGATAAAGCACTGTGTTTATGAAGAAATACTAATCAAATCTCTTTTGACATGTATTTACCTTCATTCGATAATTCAGGAAAAGATTAATAATTAACATAGTGCATCATTTAGTATAGTAGTACATAAATGATGCATATATCTGTTAGTAATAATGACTGCATGCAGTTTCATGATTTCTAGAACTGACATATTCTGCATGCATAGTTATTTACTTGAAATGCTTTTGCTAATAGTTCTAATTCCACTGTTGTTTGTGGTAATTAATTTGAAAGGTGAAAGTGGATCGAGTTCACAAAATGAGGTTGATGATGTGAATGAAAACAACATAGGTGAAGACCGGGAACTAAAAGTCCAGCTTTTGCGCAAGTACAGTGGATATTTGGGCGGCCTCAAGAAGGAATTTTTGAAGAAGAAAAAGAATGGGAAGTTGCCAAAGGAAGCTCGCCAGCAGCTACTAGATTGGTGGAACAGACATTACAAATGGCCTTATCCATCGGTAACTAATTAACTTGTATACATCCTTATTAGTATAAATATCTTGATAAATGTTCATATTTCCATTACATTTGTTTCCTTCATATTTTACGAAATATAGACATTAATTTGAGCATGCATGGTTCTGAAAGTGATGGTGCTATATATGGTTATTATTGGTATTTGAAAATAATCCAGGTCATGTGAAACTTTAATTGTTATATATATGCTCTCTCCCACCATTTTTATTTGTTTTTTTTTTCTTTTTTGGTTTTTTTTGGTTATGTTCATATGTTGTTTCTGATTTATCCTTGGTATTAATAAGTGAGGAACAATTAATAATAAAATAATGGTTTGAATATTTCAATAAAATATAACTTAATTAAATATAATTTTATTATTATTATTATCAAGAATATTAAATGTCTTTCTTAATTTTTGTACCAAGTATGTTTGGATCAAAGTAAGTGGATGGAATGAAGTGGAATGTAATGAAATAATACTAAGTTCATTGTTAAATGTTTAAAGGGCCTTGTTAATCAGCGCCCTAAGGGCATTGGTTAAGGAATCAAAATGTAGACACTTTGTATTGAGAACTGTAACTTTTAAACTTTGAAAAAATCGAATACACCACTTCCCAATACATATTTTCTATCTTTGTTTTCTTAATCAATGTTTTTAGGGCATTGGTTAGCATTTCCCGTGTTTAAAATATGATAGAATGCAATGAATTTTATTCCGTTTTATCCAATACCTACTTTTCCCCTTCAAATTTGGGGTATGAGACAAAACCAGCTTATTATTTATTTTATTTCGGTTCATTCCATCATAAAATATTCAATGTATGATAACTTTGTTATATTTCATTTCACTCCATTTCATTCCATTGCACCCATCTTTAGACATTCAGACATAGCTTTAATAGATGTGAAAGTGTGGAGGGAATATTGGTTTCAAGTGCTTGTCATATTTCTATAAAATTGAAATTATTTTATGCATCAGAATTTGTATTTCAGAAGGTTTGTTCAATATATATATCGGATGACCAATGTTATGGTCATTGCGTATGTGATTGGGTGAAAATGTAGGAATCCCAAAAGCAAGCACTTGCAGAATCCACAGGCCTAGATCTGAAGCAGATCAACAATTGGTTCATCAATCGGAGAAAACGCCATTGGAAGCCTTCTGAGGACATGCAATTTGCTGTGATGGATGCAACTAACTACTACATGGAAAATGTTATGTGCAAGCCATTTCCCATGGATGGCATGCCTATGCTTCTGTAAATTAACAATCATATCCTAAAATATTTTAATGCTTTGTATGACAGCTGAGCTGAAACCCTATCTATTTATAAGCTACCTAGCTAGGTCATGAAGTTGCTATCATTGATGCATGTTTTGCTTTCCATTGTACAATTACAAAGGATGCCTTGAACTACTGCATCTATTGGATTGAGCTTGAATCCAATTATATGTATTATTTGTCTGCACTGTTTATGGAGCATTGCGGGATAAGATGTGTATGTGCTATAACTTCCTCAACAGATTTTTTTATACGTGAAGGCATTTTTAAATATATTGCAAAGAAACCAAAAAGGATTTATATGTGAAGCACATAACTGGTTGCCATAAGACATTGTTATACATTCATCTTTTGCCACTTTGAAATTCATGTTATGCAGCGCCGGTGATCATTGTTGGTTACAGTTGTAATAATTAATTGAAAAAATGACTTGATTGGCGACGTCTTTCAAGCGTAAAGTTGGTTTGTTTTAGAGAGAGTTGATGTTACAAGAATTTATTTTTAGAAATTTGAGGTTAAAGAAATTGTTTTGTATGTGATAATGATATTTTAAAAGTGAATTTTAAAGAATTGATTTTGTTTTGATAATAAAATAAAATTATTTTTGAGGTGTAAATATAAAAAAAATTATAATTCTAAATTAATTCAACTCAACAGTAAAGATGAGTTTGAAATTCTTGTTTTTCTTAAAATTAATTACTTACCCAAAATCAAACATCTCCAGTTACTATAACAATTGAATTTTAGGGTCAGAACGTGGACAAACGAACTTTTGACTTATATTCAAATAGACACACAGGTCGTATATAAGCTCGATCATATTTAATAGGGTTAGGGTCATTGTTGAGCGGTTAGGATAAAGATATTAAATTAAAAATATCAATTAAAATATTGTTAAAAAATATATAAAAATATACATATTACAATTAGATATATGTGAAAATATTTAGGATAATTACTTAAATTTGATAGCGAAATTAAAATAAAATTATATATTAAATACCTCATGGGGTTAGAGTATAGGTTTATCTGTCAATATTCAATCTCCGTTTAACTCTTAAGGTGGCATATTTTATTTACATAGGACCTGTACCTTTTTCTTCTTTTTTATATGGTGTATCTCTAGTACTCAACGTCAATATACTTATAAAAAAAATCTTCTAAGGTGGCATTTGGTTTCTGAGATGTTTTATTATTAGGAAAATTATATTTTCGGGAATCTCATTCTCAGGAATATTTTTTTTTCACTTTCACACTTGAGAATGAAGTTTTTCACTTTCATTCACTAATTATATTTCTGGACATCTTTTATGTCTGGTAATGATTTTTTAAAACTTGTATCAAATATGAGAAATTTTTATTTTCATATCCAAATTCTGGAGAATATTAAAATAAAACTTTTATGAAATGCTACCTAAGTATTTTTCTCTGTAAACCTAAAAATAAAATGCTACCTAAGTGAATAACATGAAGGTATATCTTAACGCGGAGCTTGTTCCTTAGATTAATTGAACTCATCCATCAGTGTTCACCCATTTTCAAGGCACTAGTAGCTGGTATCAAATACTGTTAATTAGCCCAAATCAAGAGATAATGACAAACACAAAAATTTGTGACTGTAGCCAAATTTTTTACTCACTCTTTTTTTCTGAGGTTGTTAAGTGAATGGAATGGCTACCCCGCATCTCCTTTTAATTTGTGACTCTCCTGCATTACACGCTCAACATCCAAAAGTTGTTATTCCTTCCTGTTTGCAAATCATCAAACACCTTTATGTTCATCATTTTCAACTCAACATAAGAACCTAAATATAAATTCTAAACACCAATCAGACCCATCCTACATACAAACACAAACCAAATCCAAGAAAGGAAAGAGAAATTTAACTGTACATCACAAACCAACAAGTCCATCAAATCAAAGTTTGCATGTGGAACCAAAGCACAAACAAAACAACCTCATTCACTCGGTTTTGTTGCCAGCCCTTAACAAGGTAAGTGCTTGTTGCCCTAATGAAATGAGTATCACTCTCCTCCTTCTCCTATTCTTCATTCTTTGCTTCTCTTCCTTCTCTTATGCTCTGACCTCAGATGGGGTGACTCTGTTGTCACTCTTGAAACACTGGACAGTACTTCCTCCTCTCATAAACTCCACCTGGAATGCCTCTCATTCCATTCCATGCTCATGGGTTGGAATCCAATGCGACCACGCTCTCAACGTGGTCTCCGTTGACCTCACTCATCATGGCATTATTGGTCAACTTGGACCGGAAATTGGGCAATTGCATCACTTGCACACCCTTGTGTTGTCCAATAATGGTTTCTCAGGAAAATTACCTTCAGAGTTAAGCAATTGTAGTTTGCTTCAGTTTTTAGATCTTTCTGGTAACAGCTTTAGTGGACACATACCACATAGCTTCAAAAATTTACAAAATTTATGGTATATGAACTTGGCTTCTAATCTGATGAGTAGTGAAATTCCAGATTCCTTGTTTCAAATGCCTCGCCTGCAAGAACTGAACCTGCATAATAACCTTCTTACTGGTCCTATCCCAACCAATATTGGGAACGTGACTCAACTGTTGAGGTTGTATCTATATGGTAATCAGTTGTCAGGAACTATTCCCTCATCCATTGGTAATTGCAGTGAATTAGAGGCATTGTTTTTGAATGACAACAGATTGAGTGGCAATCTGCCTGAGAGTCTTAACAATCTCAAAAATCTTGTTTATTTGATGCTTAGAAACAATAGTCTTGGAGGTACCATCCCACTGGGTTCTGGCAGCTGTAAAAGGTTATTTATTTTGGATCTCTCACTCAATGTATTTAGTGGAGGTATTCCCTCTGGGTTGGGAAATTGTAGTGCTTTAGCAGAATTTGCTGCTGCAAACAACTACTTAGTAGGCAGTATCCCATCATCCTTAGGCTTGCTGCATAAGCTTTCAATTCTTCGCCTTTCCGAGAACCATTTATCTGGGAAAATATCTCCAGAAATTGGTAACTGCAGATCTTTGAAAAAGTTAGATGTGTCTTCCAACCAACTGGAGGGAGAAATTCCTGATAAATTGGGAATGCTAAGTGTATTAGAGGACCTTGAATTGTCTTTCAACCGTTTGACGGGTGAAATCCCAGTCAGCATCTGGAGGATTGAAAGTCTTAAGCAAATCTTGGTTCACAACAATAGCCTTTTCGGGGAACTTCCTTTGGAGATGACAAAGCTCAAGCATATAAAAAATATCTCGTTGTTTGACAACCAATTCTCTGGAGTCATACCTCAAAGCTTGGGAATCAATAGCAGTTTAGTGAAGTTGGACTTTACAAATAATAAGTTCACTGGTAATATCCCACCCAATTTATGCTTCGGAAAGCAATTACGTGTGATGAGTATGGGGCTTAATCAACTTCAGGGTGCCATACCTTCGGATGTAGGAAGATGTGCAACTCTAAGGAGGTTGATTCTCAATGAAAATAATTTGATTGGGTCTCTTCCTGATTTTGAAAGTAATCTCAACCTCCTATACATGGACATACGCAAAAACAACATCAGTCGAGCAATTCCATCAAGTTTGGGAAATTGCACAAATCTCACTGAAATTAACTTGTCAATGAACAGATTTAGTGGGATCATACCATCAGAGCTTGGAAAGCTTGTGAATCTTATGATTTTGGATCTTGCACACAACAACTTGGAAGGTCCTTTGCCACCTCAGCTGTCAAATTGTACTAAATTAGATCGTTTTGATGTGGGATTCAATTTCCTAAATGGTTCTTTCCCATCAAGTTTGAGGACCTGGACAGAGATAACAACATTAATTTTAAGAGAGAATCATTTTACAGGAGGTATCCCAGGATTTTTATCAGAATTTAACACGCTTCGTGAGTTACAACTTGGTGGAAATCTGTTTGGAGGCAAAATTCCGCGATGGATGGGAACATTGCAGAAGCTGTTCTATGGGTTGAATCTTAGCGCTAATGGATTGACAGGTGAAATTCCTAAAGAAATTGTGGAGCTAAAAGAGTTGCAAAGTCTGGATTTATCCTTCAACAATTTGACGGGAAGCATAGACGTTCTCGATGATCTTGTTTCGTTAATTGAGGTCAATATTTCATACAACTTCTTCAATGGTACTCTACCAAAAAATCTGATGAAGTTATTGAATTCCTCACCATCATCGTTTATGGGTAATCCTCACCTATGTGTTAGCTGTTCACCTTCTAAGGGCTTGCATTGCACTAAAACTAGTTATTTGAAGGCATGTGTCTACAAGTCAATGGATCACATAGGCATCAGTAAATTTGTAATGGTGATGATAGGAATTGGGTCCTCAATATTTGTTTCAGCTATGCTGATAGCACTAATTTACATGTATCTCCACAGAAAGCGGAAACATAAATTCTCTTCAGAGCTACAGTCTTCTATTATTGAAAGTGGAGGAGGAAAGATTGGCTTCGTATCTGAGAATGAAGCCAGGTGCTTAGCTGAAAAACAGTCGTCTTCCCTTCATGCATTAGTGATGAAGGCTACAGAAAACTTAAATGATGATTATATTATTGGCAGAGGAGCCCACGGAGTTGTCTATAAAGCGCAACTAGGTCCACATGAAAAAGCTTTTGCCGTAAAGAAGGCTGAATTTGGAATGAACAAAGGGAAGCAGTTAAGTATAATGCTCAGAGAAATCCAAACCCTTGAGAAGATTAGGCATAGAAATTTGATCACATATGGTGGCTACTGGTTTGGAAATGACTACGGTTTAATCTTATATGATTACATGGAAAATGGAAGCCTCTATGATATTTTGCATGGAAAAAATCCCCCACCACCCTTAAGTTGGAAGGTCCGGTTGAATATAGCAATCGGAATTGCAGAAGGACTAAAAAATCTGCATTATGACTGTATCCAAACCATAGTGCATCGAGACATCAAACCAAAGAATATACTTCTTGATGCTAATATGAAGCCTCTTATATCTGATTTTGGTACTGCCCTGTTAAGGAACCTGACTGAACATTCCGATATTCCTTCTCAGCGTAGGCAAATGCTTTCAACCAACATTGCTGGTACTGCTGGCTATATTGCACCGGGTAATTAATTCTCCCTCTACAGCTACTATTGAAAATGCACACCACTATCATTGTTAATAGTAACTTATGCTTTTGCTACAATGATGTGTTAACTTTATGTTTTGCATTGTCCCTTGTGACAGAGAATGCATATGCAGTGGTGCCAAGCAGAAAGTCTGATGTATACAGCTATGGGGTAGTTCTGCTTGAACTATTAACCAGAAAGAAAGTATTAGTAATGTCATTCATGGAGGAGAAGGATCAGGAGACCCATTTAGTGAGTTGGGTTAGATCTCTCTGGCTGAAAACTGGCAGAGTTGAGAAGATTGTTGATTCAGACCTTGCAAGTGCATTTCCCAATTCAGAACTAGTAGCAAAGCAAGTCACTGCAGTGCTTAAGTTGGCATTAAGATGCACAGAGAGGGATCCAAGGGAGAGACCAACAATGAAAAATGTTGTTGGATTCTATCAAGCACTCGCGTTCAGGTGGAGGTACGAGTATTTTTATGGTACTGATGTCGACGATGATGTAGCCACCACAACCATATATCTCTCTTGATAGTTTCCCCAATGTTCCAGTTGTCAGTATAAATTCAGTTTCTAATGGAAGAGACTACCATCTCCATGGAGAATGTAGTAGGGCTGATTGGAAACTCATGTCTACACCTACAACTGGTATTGATGGACTTGTAATTAAACTAATGGGCAAGGGCAAGATACATGCTAAACAAGTAGTGGTTGCGGCACTGGTTGTTCCTAAAATAACCTACCATTGGCCTTATTTGATCTTCCTTCCATCTGTAAACAGTACTTAGGACCTGTTTCGATTGGCTTA
Organism: Ammopiptanthus mongolicus; assembly: GCA_039655645.1. Taxonomy (NCBI): domain Eukaryota; kingdom Viridiplantae; phylum Streptophyta; class Magnoliopsida; order Fabales; family Fabaceae; genus Ammopiptanthus; species Ammopiptanthus mongolicus. The sequence goes on from CM077348.1 coordinate 6,290,531, forward strand.
TAAATAGCTTATTTGGACTTATCTACTGGCATAAGCGTTTGTCCGGGTGTTTGGGAGAGCTTATGAAAATAGCTTATGACATGTCCATAAGCTGTTTTCAGCTTATTTTGATAAGCTCTCCAGGTAGCTTATGAAAACAGCTTATAACTTATATGAAAATAGTTTGACTATATTTTCTTTTTGATTATAGAAATAGTTTATACATAAGCGCTTATATGATAAGCGTTTATCCTATAAGCGCTTCATTAAGCTGTTTACCCAAAAAGGCCCGTACTGAACCCCTCAATTGGTTTTTCCTCTCTCGCTGGGCTCATAGATCCTTGCAATTCACTGCCCAAGTTATGATGGTGTTTTGCATCAACATTTCGTGACAACAATCTTGAATTCAATAATGTCAAGTTTTTGCAATGGGATCAGGGCTGTGCACCAACAAACATTATTTATTCACAACTAATGAATGACAGTATGGTCCATTGAACTTTGTAACCTTTTTTTAATGTATAATAATTTCATATATTACTCTCTATTTGGCCACCAATAGAGGGGGAACAAAGAAAAATAGCGAAACAGCACATGAATTAGCATAAGTTTGATGATCTTTTTCTTAGTAAAAAAAACTCTAGAACAAACTCGGAAACTTATCAGAAAGTGAGTCTTTGCTCACCAGTTACGTTTGATAAGAATGGCAAAAAGACTGGTTTGGTTTTATGTTTGCTTTGGACTAATGAATTGAAGGTAAAAATAATAGAGGCAACTAACCATTCATGATTTGTTCATATGCCCCTTGGGAAATAATTATCGTCCCAAAGGGACCCGCAAGCAAAGTTTTGGTTTTTTGGGCATTGTTATGATATCCTTGGAAAATAGAGGGTTTGGGTATCTTCTGTCCAATCAGAATGCGCCACCTCAATTAATTGAGTCATATCAATGTCAAAGAGGTTAAGTTCTCACCATCTGATTGGACCACATAGGCAAGAGTATGGTACCCCTTGGATACCATAGAATCTTCATTTTTTTGGTTCATCTTCTTGTTTTTTCCCTCTTGAATGGCTAAAAAATAAGTATAATAGTTTATCTTAAAATCATTTTCCAGCACACACATCCAAACATATAATCGATTATATTGAAATAATCAATTTTTCACAGTTAATCCAAGCTCATCCATACAACGTGAATATATGCACATGAAATTATGAATTTGATATAAAATAGAACGAAAGAAAAAGAACTAGGAAACAAACTTGTGATTAGGGAAGTGCGATTTGAAAAGGAAAAACAATACAAAAATGAGCTTAATAAAATTATAAAAATCCCTAGTGCCCACCATCTTTTGCAATTTAAACGTCAGAATTTATTTTTCCATGAAATAGGAAATAAAAAAGGCAACTGAACATGTTATTCAATGAGTTGTAATTTTATTTGGATTTAATTTTTTCATTATCAAATAATTATATTGTCACATTATTAAAAATATTTGACTTTTACTAGTTACACATGAGGTGATACATAATTAGTTGATAATGTAAAAAGAATTACCTTAATTTTTTCCCGATAATAAAAAACTTGGAATTTAATATTGTATGAAAATTAAATCCATTTTATTTTATACAAGAAGAAAAACATTGGGCCATGAAGAAAAACATTGGGCCTAAAATCCTTGATTTATCTCCAAACTTTCGCGTGATGACTGTCGTATTCCTTTCTATTTTCTGAATTTACAAATTTATCTCAACCCTTATAAGGGTTAGTCTCTTGGTGCTCCTGCGCGCTGCAATTGCCACTTCCAGTCTCCACCGTGTGCGGTGCTGCCACCATCTCCATCTCCATCTTCAGCCATCTACAGGTTAGTTCCTTCCTCTCTCTTCTTTTTAACCAATTGTCCAAGATTCACTTCCACCTCTCTCTCTCTCTCTCTCTCTCTCTCTCTCTCTCTCTCTTCCTATCTACTGTTTTGGGTGCCATATGGATGAGTGTGTGCAGATGATGGGCATTGGTTACACCATTAAATTTTGGGTCTTTTTTCAATTGGGTGTTTGGAACTTGGTAAAACCACTGCTTATGAATCTTAAACTGATAGTATCATAAATTCGCCCCCCAAAACAAGAAAATCAGCACAAGTTTCGGCAATGGGATTTACACTGAATCATCATTTTTCTTCCTGGTATAAAGCCCTTGCTAAACTGTGTTTATATTGCAGTGTTATGTTATGACATGCATATCGAGATATGCGTTAATCTCTTCGTATGTATGTAAAAGAAATTCAACAAAAGAGGCCCTCTCCCTCTCCCTCTCTCTATCTCTCTCTCTCTCACCCACACACACAAAAGGGACTTGCTATATGAACTTGGGGCTTTAGTTTTGCTCTTTGATTTGGAAAGTTAATTGTTTTTCTGCGTTTTAAGAGTCAGGATATGCTCCTTTACAATGTTCATTGTTTTGCTCTCGGATTGGTGTTCAGCTCCTTTACAATGGATTAGGATATGCTCTTGACATGAACCTCAATCTTTATGTACTAGGGTTGGAATACCCCTTGTACTCCTTTTTAATATTATATAGATTTGACTTATAAAATGAAAAGAGTTAGGAATAGCCTTTCAACTTTTGTCCTTGTTGTGGTATCTATTTTTTGAAAATTATGGGATGGCCTGTTTAATCATTAGCATTATACTTTATCTGATATATTATGGGTGAATTTAGTTGACCTTAAATCCTTGATTACCCGATCATTCATCTGTTCAAGTTTCTATCTTATAAGCAACTACGTTTCCTAAACAGCTGCTAATCTTTCCTTCACATTTTATTTCCGTTAATCTTTGTAACTGTTTAACCATTCATTTCAATCTGAGTATTGGTATAGAATCAGTATTTTATCCAATTGTAATACTAATATTATATGTTCTGCAAGCATAAAGTAATTTAAAACATGCAGTTGAATCAAGTATATGCATTTTGATTCTTTTCTCATCTCATGAGTCCCTTCCAATTTTATTTAAGTCTATCTTTATCTATTTTTATACATCAATTATAAAATTTGACAATCTAGTTAGAAAATAAATTATTTTATTAACTTTGTTTATTGTTGTTGCTGTTCTCACTTCAAGTTGAAAGCATGAACGCATTCAAGGCATACAAGGCCTGTGTCCCAATTGCTTGGAGCCCCAATATCTATATAACTCTGGTGAGGGGCATTCCCGGGACCAGGAGGCTCCATAGGCGCACTTTGGAAGCATTACGCTTGCGCAAATGCAATCGAACTGTCATGAGATGGAACACGCCTACTGTTAGGGGAATGCTCCAACAGGTTTTAACGCAAGCTCTACATAAGTTCTTATTCTGCTTGAAATGCCTTGTCTCCCTGTATGCTAACATTGGTAAACCTTGTAATCCTATAGGTCAAAAGGTTAGTTGTTATTGAGACAGAGGAGATGTACAAGGCTCGCAAACAGAAGGAGGAAGCCCATCGAGCTCTACGTCCTCCATTGGTCATAAATCACCAACCTGCTTCGGCTACTGGTTCTTTATAATAGTCTGCTGTGTTTTTAGAGATATTTTCTTCTTAATACTAAAACTATCAAAAGCCAAAGTTAAAAGCTTTGGTTTGGCTACCAAATGCCTTAAATGGATCAATTCATGATTTGCAGATCATGTTTTCGTTTAAATCTATAGTATTGTAGTGTTTTCAAGGTCAAATTTAGGCCTCTGCTTATGACACCAGACGATCAAGGGGTTCTTTTATTTATATCATCTTCAGTTTGGGAATCATTTGTTCTATAAATGCATGTTTCTTTTGCAATCACAAATTACAATCTGGTTGGGGTTTTATATTCTGTCAATGCTTATAATAGTACATAACAATTGATCTATATAAAGAGAATGTTCTGCAAACCTCCCAAAATTAACAAACATGGGGCATGATATTTAGTTCTTGCACATCATATATAGTGCCAAATAAATTGAGATTTTTGTTTTGAAAACTATATCCTATGCTTCTTCCTTTCCATTAACTCCAATTATCACATCATTTGCACTCACGAGCTCTTTTTCTTCACTGTTGTTGGGCTTTATGTTGGGCTGAACTTTGTACTGATGTCTCATTGCTAAGACAAGAAAGAGAATAAAATTCAGTACTCCCAGCACTGCAAGTAGCCAATAGAAATAATCTAACCTGCCCTTGCTGAGATTGCTCCTGAGCCATCTTTTCTTACTTACTTTGTCCACAATTGATACCAGTAAGCTACTGACAAAGTAACCCATTGCAAGGGTAGTTAGGAAAAGTCCAGTGCTCATAGATTTCATCCTCTCTGGTGCCTCCCTGATGAAAAATTCCAGTTGTCCAACATAGGCAAATGCTTCCCCAGCACCCACTAGAAAAAACTGAGGGACCAGCCAGAAAGCGCTTATTTTTGTATGATTTTTTACTGCAATCTCCCTCCTTTCTTTCTCAACAATTGCAGAAACCACCATAGCAACAATGGAGAAAACGAGGCCAATTCCCACCCTCTGAAGACTTGTCAGCCCTTGGGCATTGTGGGTGAGTTTCCGGGCTAAGGGCACAGTGAGTTTCTCATTTAGGGAAGTAAAGAGGAGAATGGTGATGATGAGAAAAGCTGATAGAGAGCCTGATGGAACAACTAGTGATCCAACTTTTCGGTTCATGAATGTAGCTTGCTCAATAGTGAAGGTATTCATTTGAGAATAGATTGTCCAAAAGAGGATACAAGTAGACCAAATGGGAATGAGCTTGATTACCATTTTAACCTCTTCAACCTGAGTCACCGTGGAAACTATCCATGGGTTATCCTTGTTTCCATCCTTTGAGCAGTTTTCATCTAGGATTGCAGCTTTGTCAAGGAACCTATCAGACAAAATGCCATGCAGTGAAAATACCTGTTAGCCTATCCTTATGTGAAATCCTTGATATTTAGTTTCAAGTCTAGCTGGCTGAGTTGAATGAAGATAGATTCTATCTCCTAATTTCCTCGAATATCAATGACACCTTATAAGCTATAAATCGACCCTGGAGTTTAACAGGAGAATCCACTCTTGGCTATGGACATATATTGATCCAAGATGTTGTCTAAATTAAAATCATAATATCCAAAATGTGATTTAAGGTTAAAGTTAGATAATTGAATCTATGCCAAGATATTTGGATCTTTCATTTTTGTTCAAATAATTCGAAATGTATTTGTCATGCAAAATCAAGTCTGCTATATTTGCCATCGGTAATGATGAATCTTTCCGAATTGTTTACAGAAAGTCTCGTGACAATGATAATATAATTTCTGGAAGATTAGAAGAACATATAGTGAAAAACGTTATTTGAACAAAAATCACGAAACTATGTTAGCTTGATAGCGTGGAACGTAATAGGAAATGCTTTGATACGCAGATAATATAATTGCCTTTTAATTTATAGTTGCATTCTGGCCAAAATATGTCACAGAAATGTGGGACTGAGGACTCCCCAGATCTCTACCTAGAGCCTGTTTGATACGTTCCTTTTATAAGCTTATAATGGATAGCTTATAGTGGATGACAAAATAGTCACATTTGACAAGCATTTCTGTCACGAGCTTATAATGTTTTTTTACGAACTTATAGCGTTTTTTCCAGATGTTATTTGAAGTAATGTTTGAGCTTATAATTTATAGCGTTTCATTTTTTTCTTCACTTTTATCTTTATTATCTTAATTTAATTATATCTTTATCCTCTTCTCTCTCTTTTATGTAAAATCATTTATGTCATTTTATATTTTTCAGCTAGTTCAACCGTTATTTTTATCAAACACTTTCACACAAAATAAACTAGTTTATCTGTTATAAGCTATCTGCTATCAGCTAGTTTTATCAAATTGGCTCATAGACAACTCTCTTCATAGCTGTTAGGGTGGAAATGGCCGAATTTAGGTTGGGATACATTTTGCTTTCTATACTAGTTTTGTAATGTATCGAGAAGTCTAGTCTCTTATTTGTCATATATGATTTTTTTTGTGGGCTCAACCTTACCGGTTTATGAAAACACAAAAAACTAATATGGACCAAAAGTCTATTTAGTATTTAATGACCTAAATTGCATCTAAGCCTTCATACAGGTTAAGAAATTTTAATTTTTTATTTTTTAAATAAGTATAACCTTTAATAAAATTATCATACTCTATATAAAATAAATATATTATACTAATATATAATCAGCAAATTATAAGAATATTATAAGAGTCTGTTTGGCACGCCTCTACTGTGAGCTTATAGCGGATAGTTTATAGCGAATGAGAAAGTAACCTCATTTGGCAAGCGTATTTATCACGAGCTTATAGCGTTTTTTTCACGAGCTTATAGAGCCTGTTTGAGATGCCCCTTCTGCGAGCTTATAGAGGATGAGAAAGTAGTCCCGTTTGGCAAACGTATCTGTCACGAGCTTATATCCTTTTTTCACGAGTTTATAGCGTTTTTTTCGGACGCTACTTGAAGTAGCGTTTGAGCTTATAGCTTATAGCGTTTCATTTTTTTCTTCACTTTTATCCTTATTATCTTATTTTAATTCTATTTTTGTCCTCTTCTCTCTCTTTTATGTAAAATCATTAATGATAATGTCCTTTTATGTCATTTTATATTTTTCAGTTACTTCAACCGCTAGTTTTACCAAACACTTCCACACAAAATAAGCTATCGCATCCGCTATCCGCTAACAGCTACCTCATCCGCTATTCGCTATAAGTTATCCGCTAATAGCTAGTTTTACCAAATAGGCTCATAGCGCGTTTGAGCTTATAACTTATAACGTTTAATTTTTTTTCCCCATTTTTATCCTTATTATCTTAATTTAATTCTACATTTATCATCTCTCTCTTTTATGTAAAATCATTAATGAAGATGTTCTTTTATGTCATTTTATATTTTTCAGCTAGTTCAACCGCTAATTTTACCAAACACTTCAACACAAACTAAGCTAACTTTTCCGCCATCCGCTATCAACTACCTCATCCGTTATCTGCTATCAGCTAGCTTATTCGCTAACAACTAATTTTACCAAACACGCTCTAAATAGACCAATCAGATAGCAGATAGGACAAATAGATATTTATTTTATAATCAAGGACAAATAGATATTTTAAAATGCTCAAGTCTTGACATGCATATTAGGCACTATGTAGTTGAAAACTATTTGGGTAAAAGTCTAAATTACACTCTTTAACTTTGTATGATGTGCACTTTGGTCATCTAACTTTCAAAATGTGTGACAAGATTTTTAAACTTTCAAAAGTGTGCAAAATGATTCAAAATTGTGACGGTCATTCTAAATGTATCATGTGGATTCTCATTGTTTTATTTTATTTTCAAATTCCTTTTTGGTGTTTTTGACAGACTGCTTATAGTTTGTCCATTTCTAGAACAACTTTTCCCTCCAAACTTTCTTTTTGTTTTGTGGAGCAGCCAAAGCTGCTGCTGCTACTGTCATTGTTTTATTTTTTTTCAAATTCCTTTTTTCTGTTTTTGATTGACTGCTTATAGTTTGTCCATTTCTAGAAAGACAACATAAAAAGACAACAAAAAACACTTAATACAAAAAACAATTGATAATCCCGTGAAAGTAATCACTATCAAAACCACGAAAAATACCAGAAAAACTTTGTAATTAGTGTGCTATATAACAATAGTTGGAAAGTAGTTAGACATTGCTTTTAGAGGAAGATATTTACCTGAACCTCTCAGTATGTGGGACCTTGGCTTCATGGTAACCATTGAGAAAGCTTGGCTGTGAAGGAATAGGAAGACTTCTCTTCTTCCAAGCCAAAATGAATACCCTCCATATAACTGTTAAAGGACTCCCTTGAGGCCTCTTGAATCGATAGAATGGAGTACCACAAAGCAACACAGCAACAGCAATCAACATTGCCCCTGCTGAAATTCCAAATCCCCACCCTCTTCCTATATTGTCTTGCACATACACCAGCACTACCACAGCAAACAAGGACCCAATACTGATAAAGAAGTAGAATCTATTGAAGAAAAATATCATCTTCTTTTCCTCCTTGGGGTCTGTTATATCAAACTGATCAGATCCAAAACCTGAGACATTGGATTTTATTCCCCCACCACCCACAGATATGGTATAAAGTGCTGCAAATAGAAGAGCCAACTGTTTGCCACTGGCCTCAATGCACTCGTGGTGTTGTTTTCTGACACCACTGCATGGTGGGGGCTTCATGGCAGGAATGGTTGTAGCCGCAGTTAGCAAACACACTCCCTGTCACAAGAGAACCAGTTGGTGACTGCTATTATAGCTAGTAAAGTGTTCTATCTTATTTTCACCAATTTCATTGGGGAGAAGGGTTCTTTTTTTTTTACCAAAGTATTCTTACAAGCATTGGTGCAGAACTAACTCCTTAGGTTGGGAGAGGTCATCTTTACTAAAACAAAAATAATAAAATAATATAACGAGACTTATTAGACTTTAAAACATGTTAAGGAAGCTGATTGCAGGCAAAGTCTAAAGTCCTCGGAAGTTTTGTGGAGGACCAAAACTTCAAATCATTATCAATCATTGATTTGTTTATTTTTAAATTTTTTTAATCCTATTGATTGGAGGATTGTAGAATTGCGATGGAGATTGCCTGCAATAAGGTCTCTCTGTCTCTCTCCACTTACATTTTTGTTTATTTTTTTAGATAAAATTAATCAAGAGTCATGATGGTGAATGTAGGAAATCCAATGATCCATATTGGAGTGACTGCAGTAAGTGCAGCCAATCCAGATCCATAGAATTGCCCCCTATGCCTCCCTTGTAGGCAAGGAGACACCACCCCTCACTAGGATGCCTTTCTAACAATTGCCTTTCTCGGGATTTGAACTTTGGTCCTGTTTGGCAAAGGGAAAATTTTGGTTGCCGTCGTGTGCTTGTAAACCAAAAATGAAAACAACCAAGTGAGAGACTTAATATATCTATCTACCTATTCAAAGCTTAAAACTTACCACAGTAGCTATGGTTGCAGATATTACAACAGTGAGGTATCTCCCTAGTTTGGCATCAGCTAGGAAGCCACCAAGGAGGCCAAGTAGGTTGAGAGTTCCCATAATATTTGTCACTATGGTGGCAGATTTAGCTGATGGAAGATTCAAGACTCCAACCAAGTAGGTCACTAAGTTCATGGATATGCCCATAACACATATTCTTTCTGCGAGTTCAGTACCTGCATAACAAAAAGTATATTGTATTGGAGCCAAATAAGAGCCCTTAAGTTCAACCTTGAAAATATGACTCAAATTTCTATGGATTGAGAAGTACCTAAAATGAGCCCTGCTGCTAGCCATCCTCCAGTTTTTGACTTGTCAGCCAGATTACCTCGAAAATCCACTGCAGTAGTGTCTTGTGCACCTTCTTTCTCACCATGACTTGCAACCAGAACCTATAAAATTGGGGTTGCAGGAAGACAAAGTCATTAAGGCATTTACAAAGCTTAAGCCTTCAACAACTATACAAATTCTTGAAGATGCAGTTAATACCATGATGTTTGATCTTTTGTTGGAGGGATAACTAAGGAGAATTTGATAATGTGTTTCAGCTCCAAGGCCTGTGAAATGCAAGTGTGGTGGAAAGAAATGGAGGGTTAGCTATGTCATGGCAAAGAGTTAAATAAGATTTTTGAGCATATCTAGCTCCCAATAGGCTCCACTTGATGTGATGAGTGGTCTAAAAGTGCTGAATCTGTTTGGGGTTATAATGGCAATAGCTGTGTGGCTTAGGCCGTACTGGCCTAATGAAAACAAGAGAGTTGGAAAGTGATAGAGGACTCGCATTCCTAATTTCGCCCCTAACATACCATCATGAAGTCACACTCACAGTCACAGTGAAGTAAACAATCGAGAAAGAAAAACATCTACAAATTTATATTGTACTTCTATGAGTTCTGTTCTATCTCTTATGCTTGATGAAGTAATGATCATGATGAACAATTGAATGAAGGTGCATAGAATCTACGGCTGACAAGATTCGACCTTTCTAATTCTATATGGTAGATTTAGGCAGGTGTAATTTTTATAAAGTAGTAGTCCTTATTGCAAAAGATTTGGTCTATTTGTTAATTTTTGTCCCACTTCAAATGTTCAATATATGTGTGTCTGCGATTTTGGTAAACACCTCAACTAAGCGTTTTATGTAATAAGTTTTTTTTTAAAGGTTTAATTACACTTTTAGTCCTTCAACTTTTTTCATTGTATGATTTTTATCCCTCAAAAAGCTTAATTGCACTTTTCGTCCCTCAATTTTTTCAATTATGCGATTTTGGTCCCTCAAAAAGTTTAATTACACTTTTCGTCCCTCAATTTTTTCAATTATACGATTTTGGTCCCTCAAAAAATTTAATTGCACTTTTCGTCCCTCAATTTTGTGAAATTATGCAAAATTAGTCCTTCTAGGGACCAAAATAAAGGCTTTCATTACACAATTTTAAAAGTTGAGGGTTGAAAAGTGCAGTTAAAGTTTTTGAGGGATCAAAATCGCACAATTGAAAAAGTTGAGGGACGAAAAGTGCAATTAAACCTTTTTAAAATAAATTAAAAACAGCTTATTTTCATAAGTTATTTGTATAAGTTTATCTTCATAAACTCTTTATAAGCTCTTCTAAACACACCATATATCTATACATACATGCACCGTAAATTTGTAATAAAATAATTAAATTAATAATACAATAACAAGCTGAAATACAATTATAAAAAAATTACAGTCTCTCAAAAAAAATGTAAATTAAATAATATAAAAATTTATTTAGAGTTTAATTTGTATGTATTATTAGTGTAATTTTTTTATATTTTAAATCAATCATAAATCATGATATGAATGATCTTTAAGGTAGTTAAAATAAAAGTTCAATATTATTAATAATGTTATGATTTATGATTGATTGATAGTATAAATTTTTTTTATATTCACTTTAACATAACAAATTTATTTAAGACAAAGGCAAACTTATATCTTGTCATCATTATAAGCTTTTTCTTTTGCTTTTTCTCCATGCCAATCACCACAATAAAGGAGAAAGTAGGAATAGGATAATGCAAGATAAGTGCTACTTACACACAATTACACTCACATCATTTACATCTCTATAATTTTTATTATTTAATTATTTTCTGCAAACTTATACCCTGATTCTACGACTTAGATAAATATGCACACTACTTTTAGTTTTATACTCCTAAAATATTATAATATAGTTATATATAATATACTAATTTGAACAGTTTGTTTAATTTATTTATTGGATCAACCGGATCGTGGCGGGATCATTTGTTAAAAAAAATGGAGAGGATATTTACTCCATTAAATTAAGGGTTGGCATTTCTTTTTATTTTTCAAAAGAAATGAAGGATTTCATTTAAAAAAGATATAAAAATAAAGAGTCTTTAATAATTTAAATTTTTTAAATGATAAAAAATGTTTAAAATATAAATCTATCATTTATGTCTATCTCTCTTATAAATGAAACCTCCATTAAAAAAAAAAAAAAGAGAAAGGATTAGAACTACCCAAACAATTGATCCAATTAAAATATCATATCGAGTTGGAATTAGAATTAAATCGTCCGAACTTATACCTTAAACACCCGGGGGTCTTCACATTTTTCATGCAAGATCAAGAGTAACCAATCAAAAAGTGGCGGCAGAAGAATTCTTAGCCGACTCATGTCGGCATGTCCTATAATAAATCAAAGATAGACTCACGTTTCACTTAAACCTTTTTTTGAATTTTTCTTGAACTTATACCTCAAATTTATTAATAAAATTGTTTACAAATTGTATTTTATAATAATAAAAAATTGAGAAAACACTTTACTTGCCAACACGAAAGCTCATCTAGTGTTTATGAGGATGGCAAAAATACTCGTATTTATAGAGATCCACAAATGGAGTAAAAGATATATAATCATTTAACAAATGGGGACTAGGCTGAATCATATTATATGCCCAACGAATATCCGCAAATCAGTAAAATATGATTTTTTATTTATTTAATATACTACAATATATTTTACTTTTTCCCATTATGTTTCAAATCTCGTTCGTACATATAGGTAGGTACTATCCAACAGATTGAGTGTGTGGATGAGGATGCATCGTAAGCATTTAAGAATTTCTCTTATATTTGTCATTTTCAGTGTTTCTCCAAATGGCCAGAAATTGTAGTCCCTGTTAGCTAATTTCGTGACCCAACGGATCAAATACGCTCCTATATCAGATAGAGATTATTCATCCCCGCACCCCGGGCACCAAAAAAAAAAAAAAAAAAATCAGTCAGAGATGATTACCAACCTGTCTTTCAATCTTCAATTCATGAATACTTTTTTTTTTGGGGTGCATTCAGGAATACTGTTTTAATTTATATGAATTGACGCATACGTACAAACATATATTTTAGAATACAATAAATCAGCAATATCTATATTTTACATTAGACAACAAATTTATATGTTTTTCTAATTTTAATTTTAAAGTATTTTAATAAAATTTACTACAAATATTTAATATAAAGATAAATATTTAATAAAGAAAATGAATAACAAAGTCTTATCTCAATAAAATTTAAAATTATTAACTAAATTTCATTTTTTTTATACCAAAATAACACATTTACTATTTTGATAAAATTATTGAAAGATTAAGTCAATCATTTAAAAATATTCATACATAAATATTTGCTTTAAAAAATATATGTAAACTTAAAAAAATGTATGTCAAAATTAAATATCAATTCATTTCACATAAGTTTTGTACGCACGAAATCTCATTATGTTAATTTAAAATATTTATTTTTTATATTTTATATAGTATATATTTTAACTCTTTATTTTAATTTAATGAATAAAATCATAAATATTAAATATTATTATATGATGTATATATAAAAATAATAATTAAACTAAATAATATTTAATTTTAATTATTTTTTGACGTAATTTAATTTTAATTATTATTCAACTTAAATTATTATTTTATATTAAAAAAAAAAAACAGACATGTAATAATATAGTATTCTAACCTGAGTCTCCTCCTGCGAAGCCCGGTCTAACTAGAAGCAGTGGCAACAAATTTTAGGAAGACCTGTATTGTTTCCACCAATTGTAGGCACCTGCTACTTTTGCTATCTAACTAGAATGGTCTGTTTGCCGACGAAGCTCGGTGTGATTGGTAAGAATACATCTTATATCTCATAAGAGCATGAGTTTAAATCCCATTATCGATATGAGGATTTTATTGATGGGTAATCTGTAAGTATTTCGGTAAGCGCTTTTTGAGTTGTAAGGCTTGTCTTTCTGAGTCCTCGAGACTCAACTCACCTAAACTTTTTTTTCTTAAAAAAAATTGTCATCCATTGATTTCCCTTTTAAAAACTTATACAGGAAACAATGAAAAATACAATTTGGTTGTTTTCAATATTTTTAATACAAATCTTTAAAAATTGGACACAAAATGAAAATAATATATCATTTTTATAATTATTAATAAAAATAAGAAATGAAAGTAGGAAATTAAAAATAAAGCAAATCTTTATGTGCCTTAATATTTCAAAATTGAACCGATGACTAGAATTTGTTTACAGTATTCATTAGAGTCAAATGAGCATTATCTGTTGTAACCCATTATAAATTTTGCAAATTTACATCAAAAGTTATTTTATTTATTTTTTCAAAAGCTTTGTAACTATAACTATTTCTACATCCACCCCCCAAATAGCCAACACCACATTTTGCACCACCCACCTCTAGAGTTGAGTATACGAATCAGTCCGATCCGTTTAAGTTCGGTCGACATTGGCCCACAATTAAAAGACCAGATCGGGTTGGATTGCAAAGCTAATGGGCCTATGTTGTCCTAGTCCACGTCCAACCCGCCTAGCCTGCAGGTTAACGGGCTGTCACGCGAGGTTAATTGATTAAAAATATTTAAAAAAATTATATAAATTAAAAAAATATATATAAAAAAAAAAAATGCATCATGGCCTTTGGAGACCGTTGTTACAAATATTAAGAAAACCTCTCTCACCAATGTAGGACCAAAGGCACCAAGATACATATCTACTTGCGGGTCTTATTCTTCAACCTGGGTAGACTTCTGACCAGATAACACAAGAATAAGATCTAGTGGAACCGTTTGTATAGAATCCTATGCAAACTCTCCACTGAAGCCGGGCTTTCAAATCTACATCAGATTGTGAGGTGTGGTCTGATTTTCGCAAGAACAGACAAGCACTTGAGCTTTCCATTCTGATATGGAAAGTCGGCTCAAGTTGATAGCGACTATTTTTTAAGAACTAATTCATCCCATGTTTTGTCTGGACAAAGAAATGTGAAAAGTGTTTTAACTATTTGTCAACTTTTATGTGGCTTTGTTCCTACCTAATACATTCTATTACAATACTAATCGTTAATCCTCATATTCTTTCTCAACATGCTCACAAGGAACCTTTTATTATTGGAAATATCTCCCTTAACTAGCTCGACACCAAATAAGTTAGTTGTAAACCATAATTTTGGCTCGCTTTTTTTCTTTTGAAAAAAAACCTGGTCCACAGGCAGTCCACTAATATACAAACCCAACTTGTATAAATCACAGGTTAAACAGACCGAGCTAAATAAGCTCGAGCTAGCCTATATTTTTCTGATCCTAACACGCACGGATCGCACATTAATTAAATGATGCGGGTCCAAGCCAGTATACCCAACTCCACCAATCCCTGAACAATCAACACTACTAGCAAGCTTGTCGATACAAATGAGCAGAGACAATGGGCAGCAGTTCACCACGGAACCAACAACATCCAGAAGCTTCGATTCCAACATCCAGTCTGTCGTCTGCGAGTCCAAGCAAGACTTCAACACTGACCTCCGGTTTGAGTGCTCCGTAGTGGGTTGAAGAATTGCAGGTCTAACCCCTCTTTTGTACAGCTAGAACTTGGAGTGCTTAAGATCTTAGAACAGTTGCCTCATTAGGCTCAACTCCCTTCAAACCACATTCTTTCAAACACGGCAACAACCTCTTCACAATGCCCTCCTAGTGATACAAATTTTATTTCAAAATAATTTGTTTTGAAATTTATATTTAAAAGGTTTTGAATTCTCTAATTTTATAATTAAATTTCTTCCAATATTTTGTTAATATCTGTTTTTTATTTATTGTCTTTTATTACATTTAATTGATTTTTATTACATTGTCTAATATGAGTTTTTCTACCTAAAAATTGTGCATCTTAGTGGTTTTAATTTTTGTGATATGGACAAGCTTTTAAACTCCAACGTGTTTCTTTTAGTTGACATTTAACATGCGATTTATCTATATGTTTTTAAAGCTGAAACACGGTGGCTATAGGACTTTCATAAGGCTATTATTAGCTTTTATATCGACTCTTATAGCAAAATCTAATACCAGCTTTTGTTTTGTATATATAGCTTTTTTTTTTTGGTATCCCTCAACCAATAATTGAAGGTTAATATTTTTTGAGATATAAAATCATCGAAGTGAATTTTATTTTTTTCAACAAAATCTCTTTTAGATACATGATAAGAATCAAATCCCTGATAACATGCTTAAAGAACACAGTTGTCTATCAACTATGCTGGGCTTTGCTCAACGTGTTGTACATTGGATTCGTGCACCTGATGAAAGAAAAATGGTAATAGTGCAAAGCCTTAATTCTGGAAAACTATCAACTTGATTTTGGATATATAATAAAACGGAACCTTTCTCTTTGCTACCGGTAAGATTGAGAAAGACTTTTGTGGAGTTTTTCTAATTTTTTTTTTTTTCTTCTTCGTTTTCCTTTCTACTTATGTGAGAGTTGATATCTTTCTTTTTATTGTTCTAAAAACCCAAAGTATTATTATTCTGAAAAAAACTTGTTAAATCATGGGATATTCACATTATTATTATTATAATAGTGAAATAATTCTTCAGATCAGTTTCATATATTATGTATACGTCTTAGGTTATAAACGATCATGTATTTTTCTCTTTTTCTCTTTTTTTATATTAATTTTATTTACTTATTTTAAATATTGCTTTTTCTAACAAGTAGATGATGCTCATAATCGACCAGATCTAGTGGTTTCTGCGACGACGATTTTTTGGGAGAAGATGGTGCAACGACGACTAGTGCAATAGCAGTTTCTTGGGTGGTTAGTGCAATCGTGACACTATTTTGAGTGGCAGAGAAGATGGTGGTCCGGGTGGGTTGGTGATCTTGGTGCACGATATCCACATTACATGGACCTTAGCACATTATCCATATTATCTTTACTACATGTACCTAGTTTTGTTCAGGACCGTTGATGACGAAAGACTCAAAATCAACAGTTGCAAAATTAGTGAGCATCGGTGTACATTTGACAAGGCTACATACCGTAAATCGATCCAGTGATTAGGGATGACAATGGGTAGGATATGGATAGGATACTATAGTACTCGTTCCTATACCTACGTTTTAAAAAAAAACTCGTACCCGGATCCATACCCACATGGATAAAAACTTTAATACTCGTACCCTTACTCGCAGGGTATCTAAGTACCTATCACCGATACTTTAATATAAGAAATTTATGAATGTTTGAAAAGAGAATAAGAAATTTGTACTGTCAAGAGGGAAACATAAATATCCGATGCAAATCATACCATTCTAGTATGTTCTCACATTACAAATGTACATCATGATATATCTAAGACGGAAATACAAAGGTCTTTGATACAGTTTGATAAAGAAGTACTCTAACAACTGAAACTAGAAATTTTAGAGCAGAATGTCTTTTGGGTGAAGAAGGTTTAGGTAGAGTATAAAAAAGGGCGTTTGGAAAGTGTTAATCAGGTGAGTCTATTTTTTCATGATTTATTTGTTTACGAAGAATAGGAGAAAGTTGCACGGCTATGTAGCTTGAGTTTGCAACATGTTTCATCCTTTCTAAAATGTTAAATATAGGTTGTCGCCGTGAGACAAAACAGTAACAAAAAATAAAAAAATAACAATATGTAAAAGGGAAAATGCAGTAAATGGAAAACAAAACTAAAAAACAAAAAGGAAGAAAATTGATTGATTAGTCTAATGTAAAACAATATATGAACCATGCAAGGCAGAAGCTTCATGAACAAAAGAAGAGGAAAAAAATGCATTGATGGCTGAGATCAAAGCATATAGAGAGAATTACCGAAACTTCATATAAAAAACAAATTCAACATTTCAATAATTGACAATGAACAAAACAAACAAGTCAAAGTCAATAAGCAAATTTACAACATTACAATGAGATAATGACTCCATATTTAGCGTGACTGAGAATAAAGAGGAAGCTCATATGCAATCCCGTGTTGTGCATTTCTTTTATTGAGTGGGTGTGTGTGTATATATATCTAACCCTAAATCCTAAGGGTTTGTTTGGGAGTTTGAAGGGGAAGGGAGGGAAAGACATTTTGAGAGTTTTTTAGAAGAAAGAATGATGTAAAAAGTCCTCCAAATCCCTCTAAAATCCTCCTCTAGTTCATCTTTTATTTCCCCCAAATTGGGGGATTTTGATTCTTTTGTTAGAAAATAAACCCTTATGCAAGATAGGGGACTATCATCCCTTCCTCATCCCTTTCCCCTCACTTGTACCTCAAACTCCTCCTCTCCATTTTCTTCCAAACTCCCAAACAGACCCTAAAAGTGCGCATATGGGACAGAGTGGGTACTAGAGTAGCCGTACCCGCAGCCATCCCCATTCAATTTTGCGGATAATTACTTATACCCATATTCATACTCATTAAGCGGATAATTACCTTATCCATTATGGATAATTTTTGCTGGTACTTATTGGGTCCATTATCCATTGTCATCCCTACCTTCATATAATAATTTAATTAGTTCAATCAATTAAATTATAGTTAAAACTATAATGAAATCAGATAATGTATAAACTAAAAATATAATTAATTCATGATCTAATTAGTTCAAGTGGCCAATTCGATTCTAATGTTAAGGTGTCTTTGATTTTTTAATGGGAAGTTCTGCAACTGTGGTTTGCCCAAAAGCTACTCTGCCAAAAACACACTAAAACATTGTCTTGTGACCTTGGAACGTTTTCAGGGTCACTCATGAATTACAAGGGTAGGCCTAAGACCTAAGTAATTATCCTAGCACCAATATGGAGGGAGACCTTCACCACCACCAGAGTACATATCATGTAATAAAAGAAACTGAACTTACTGGAGTCTCAATCAACAGGCAAAGCCTAGGGCTTGAATCCCTCAGACGTCAAATAAAAATACATACCTTGAGGTATCATACGCATACTTATCTATGTCATATATGCATAAAATATGAAGAAGCCATGCATCATAGATTGGATGTATTTGGAACCAAATGGACTCAACAATAAACAAAAAAAACTCAATAATATTAATAACCAGAAGACTTGATAAGCAGCAAACAGCATGTTCCTCCAACGCAATCCTAAGAGAATACAAAGGGGAAAGCATGAAGATCCTTTTAAGCTTTTACTGGCAACCTTTGAGCCTTTCCATTGCCTAAGCTCATATTCAACAGTTTCCCATATGAATCAAAACATCAAAAGGATTTTACACGAAAAGAAATAGAAAATATAAAAGGCAATATCAGTGGCAATTCGAAGTTGATATCAACATATGAAACAATATCTTTTATTAAATCACTATTTTTTAAAAGAATAACTAACTGAAATAGCCATTTTCAGGAATGAGAAACTGCAAGTATGGACTTCCGTCTAGAAAGTCAACTAACACACGTGATACAAAAAATGCCAAGGAAAACTCTGCATATAAAATATTAAAGAAACTTTTATTCCATGGAAGCATGGAGCTGAAGCAATTGACCATTATCATAATGCCAAGCTGTTGTGACGAATTATATTATTACCTATCTGCTATCAGACATTTGGCTAACAGATCCAGACCGTTCAAACTCATCAGATGGATCCCAATCTAACGTAGATGATTGAATCTTAGACAGAGTCATCAAAACCTCAGAAATGTTTGGTCGTGAATTGAGATCACGAGCGACACAGTGTTTAGCCAACTGTGCCATGGAATATGCCAGATCCAAAGGGTACTCACCCCTCAAAGTTGGATCCATGAAACCTCTAAGTTTCTCTCTAACATTGTCTCCTTCAAGCACTTGAGTCACAGTTGCTGACAGCAGCTTCTCTCCTGATCCATTGTTGTACCCTCCAACAGCTTCTCTTCCTGAAAGCAGCTCCAAAATCACAACCCCAAATGCAAAAACATCTATCTTTGGTGTAATCACACCATTCTCAATATACTCGGTTGGCATGTAACCTTGAGTCCCCACCACATGCCTTGTCAACTGAAACCCCCCTTGATCCTCCACAACTCTTGCTAGCCCAAAGTTTGAAACTTTAGCTCTCAAATTCCCATCCAAAAGAACATTACCACTCTTCAAATTCTTATGAACATGTGGAGGACTAGTATAATTATGAAGGTAATTAAGTGCATCAGCAATATCATGAGCAATCTGAACTCTTTGTATCCAACTCAAAGTCACAGAATCGTTGTTGTTCTTATTCTCAGTGTGAAGCCAACGATCAAGAGAATCATTCTCAGCAAACTCATACACAAGATAGGTGTTACCTTTGTAGACACAAAAACCAGACAACCTTATAATGTTGGTGTGGTTGATCCTCTTGAGAATGTTGATCTCACTTGAAACATCCCCTTTGAGAACCTTGACAGCAGCATCATCCCCCTTAAAAGAAGCTCTATAAACAGAACCCTTGATCTTGTTTTCTTCGCTGAAGAACCCTGTGGCTTTCTCCAAGTCCTCAAACTTGTACACTGTCAAAGACTCAATAGCATAGCGAATCCCTTCAGAAGAGAGAGACCATGACTGTGTAGTGGAGGTAGTATCTGACATCTTCTTGGTGCCATCAGTGGTGGCAGAATCCGAGAAAGGCTTGGCAGTCGCTTCCGCCGGCGGCGGATGCTGGCGCCGCCGCCGCCGATAGAAACAGAACAAAAACACAAGGAGAACCGCAAGAAGGAACAAAACAACACCACCAACGGTTACACCAACAATAACCCATTTCTTGGAAGAAGTGGAAGAACCACCATCCCCTGCCGGAGGAGTCGGCGGTGGCGGCTGAGACTCCGGCGGAGAAGCCACAATCTGTAGCTTTGTAGGTGGCTCTTGCTTAAGAGGAACCAAAAGGGGTGTGAAGAAGAAAATAAAGGCAGTAGAAGGAAGCTGATTTGCATCCAAAACGCTTTGTTCATCAACCCCGAAAATCTCGGCAATGGAAGAAACGGATTCACCTTCAGAGACAAGGTAAGTGAGCAAGTACTTGAAGCCTGCATCAAGCTGTTTCTTTGTTGGACAAGCGCACCTGAGTGGCACGTGCAAGTTGAGACCAACCACGAGGTTCCTCATGCCATATTTGTTCTGTGCTTCGAGAGCTTGACATGTTGTGAGGGCCTGGTAGGTGTTGTTGGCGACGGTGAAGTAGGTTTCTCCTAAGGACTTTAAGGTGTATGTGGCGTTGTGTTGGTAGAGGTGATTGGAACAAGAGCAGTTGATGGGGACGGTGACCATGGTGTTGGCGGGGATGGGGTCAACGTCGGTGATGTTATTGGAATTGGCTATGAGGGAAGGTGTGGAGTTGAGGAGGAAGGAAATGGAGGAAGGGGTGTTGTACAGTGGAGGGCTTGATTTGAAGGTGAGGTAAGATTGGCAAGAAGGGATGCTGTTGCAGATGTTGCCGTACGTGGAGTTGTATTGGTTGTTACAATCTAGCTGCTTGTTGTTTACATATTCTTGCTGGGATTGTGTTTCTGGGATGTGGGAAATGAGAAAGAACAGAACAACAAACATGATTGTGGCCATGAAATGATGATGCTTCTTGTGATGGTTGATGGAGCTTTTAATAGTTTCTTCTTCTTCTTCTTTATCTTTGTTCTGTGCAACTCAGAAGTGGGGAATGGGCGAATAAAATTCAACCAACGCGTCATTGTGTGTTTTGATATTTTCTGGTCCCAACCAAACATCAGCGTATGGGATGGAAAGCAGGTCAAACACGTTTATTTTTTATTATGTAAAGATATCATTTATTCTTTATGATAAAATATTAATATTTCTTTAAATATTAACGAGATTTGACCTCAAGTATATGAACTTGTTTTTCTTTTCCATCAGTTACTGCTACTGGGTTGAAAGCGGAAGCTACTGTAGAATGATTTTAGGAAAAAATGGAAGACTCCCTCCTCAATCCGGGGATGTCTCACACTATGCTATGGAAATGGTCTTTCATCATTGATGAGGCACCCCGTGATATACAAATATGAATAAATATATAGTCTAAGTATCATATTCAATTAACAGAGTTGTTACGCTGTTGCTTATGGGATTGTATGGTATACCGTCTACATCACATAACATGGACTTCAATAACAGGACAGAAACTAAGCTAAGAAAAAACTACATAGACCTTAGCTTTCATGTATGAACTACATCGATAAATAGTCAACTTATCTTTATGTTACATTAAATAATTACCTAAATTTTAATATCATAATTATTTTATATTTGAAATAATGGTGTGTCAATTATTCATTGACCAGAAGAATCTCTCAAATGGGAAAGGGCGTCCTGCGGTTGAGACAAAAATTATCATCGATGCAACTGACGATGGACCTCAAGGAAGAAGAAATAAAGTGGTACAAGATATATAGTCTTTGTCAACTTTTAGATTGGCCCCCCATTGGCTCCTACCATATGCCACGATCTTAAGCATTAATGATTGGTACCCCAACTAACTAAGTCCCAAGCATTCATCAGGCATAATGCTGGACATCATGTTAACGAGTATCCTAAGATCACTCTTTAAGAAAATCAAAAAAAGCAGAAAACAAAGTATATCATTTCTTTAAATATTAAATACATTAATTTTCAATGAAAAACTTTTTCTTGCTTTCTTAAAAAGTATCCTTAAAACACTCGTTAATATTCTCCTGATGCTTAATACACAACAAGTGGGTATCGCCTCACATTGAGGTATAGGTAGTCTAAGTATACAGAAAATAAAGTGAGACCAGTTGCTCTTAGATAATAAAAACTATACAGATATAAAGTGATGTGAGTTTAAATGTGTATGTAACGTTATTCTTCCATCAAATTTTCCGTGGGGGTGGGAGGGCTTTCCGTGCTTCCAATTGGAATTCTGCTGTCACAACCCCTTCATCTGTTACAGGTTTGAATAGCATTCATTTATCTTCCCCGCTGGGTATATATCTGTAGACTGTAGCTACGAGTTACATGTTTTTTCCCAGAGGCAACCCCAATTAACCCATTTACAACTTCTCTTTTATTTCCTATCTTTTGATGCATGTCAAAGATCACACCAAATTTGTAAATGTTTCTAAAAGTATCAATAAAGGGCGGTCTAGTGCACAAGGCTTTCACCTGGCTGGGTCTGAGAGGCTATTTCCATAAAGTAGCTTTACCCTGCAAGCAGAGAAGGTATTTCCATGATTTGAACCCATGACCTCCAGGTCAAAAGGCAGCATCTACCTTTTCGTTGCGCCAAGGCTCACCCTCTTTTAAAAGTACCAATGGCTTGGAAAAAAGAATCAAACACAAATTTGTGACTCTTAAAATCACAAATTAATCAAATGAAGCAGCAGCAAAAACTACATGATTCCATATAAATTATAATAACGGCTTATGGGCTGAGATGCCAATCATTCTATGCCTCACTGACAAAACGGCTCATGTGTTCTGGTGCACATATGTACATATGGTTTGGAGTTGGACCAGAAATAAACTTACCAAGGGCAAATCTTATTGGCCTATAATCACTGAGGACAAATCTACAAAGCAGAAGAGATTACACATGCTCCCTTTTGCGATTGTATCTACGTGTGTCATTCGTGCTTTCTTTTGCAAACTCCTTGTCGGAAAACTGTTATAGCAGTATAAGCAAGCCCTAGGAACACAACAAGCAACACTGCAGCAAAAAAATGAAAATATCATAACTTGAAACCAAATGATAGTAACCAAGATTAGTGAATCGACAGAAGTAGTTCAAGTTTAATCCTAATAAGCATGAACACTTTAAAATAAGAGTCATCCAATTAAAAATAAAATTAATAGATCACTAAGTTATTTCCTTGTGTCAATCTTCCATGTCTGCTTCTTTGGTTTAATCCATAACTATATTTTATATGAAAATTTAATTACATTGTACAATGAACAAACACAGATACACCAACTCGGATTTACTGATAGTTAGAGCTCAACAAGAGAAAACGTGCGAAATAGTAAATTACCAACATCTTTATAAGTTACCATGGAAACTTCTTTCTAGAAAATATGACTAGCAATTAGAACTTAGAAGCAACTTACCAGCTAAGGTGAAAAAAACTAAGATGGCCAGGCGATATCTTATAAACCATGGCAGACTAACTTCCAGAGTGCAATGCCTCCGAATATGTCCTGTTTTTACACTGTCCCAAGTCTCTGAATTTGATACATGTAATTCTACTAATGAAATATCGACACCTGTGACAGCGATGCCATTCTTGTCCCTTACTTTGAGTTTCAAGGTCACTGGGTGAGAGTCCCAATCTATTTCAATAGTTCCAAAGTTTGGCTGGCCTAACAAAATCCCACATTTGAAACATCAAAACATGAAAACCCAGGTAAATATTCTTACTCAAAAATAAGGAGAAAAAACTTACCATATGTACAAGATCTGTATCTGCAGTTTGGGCCCTTGACTCTCATTGTAGATGGTGTTAACCATGCCACAAATCTCACTAAAAAACGCAAGAAAGGTGGGACAACCTCCTCAACTGATTGAGTAACCCCACTTGAGGTTACATCATATAGTGGGTAGTCCAAAGCACAGTCATATTTTGTGATTTCCCCAAAGTGAACATCTCCACTTATAAAGAATACTCCACCCCTCTGCACAGGAAGGACTAATAAGATGTGGAATAAATACTTGCAGCATTATGTAAATAATACTGATCTAGTTCCCTTTACCAGTAAAGATGTACAACGTAGAAAATAAAAGTAGAAAACGAATGCACTTAAATTTATTACCTTACTATCTGCTATTAATTTGAAAAGCCGGTCTCTTTCCTTTGGAAAATGAGCCCAAGATTCCATAGAGAAAAATGGGCGAACAGTTGCTGAAAGATTTGATATAACCTGATATAAAGATTAATTACACATATAAATGGATATACAAAACAAACCAATACAATAAAATCAGAGACGGATCTTTGTATAAGAGAGTTTGACCCCACAAGCTTTCAAGAGTCTATGGTAATAACATATTTACTCTGTACTATTATCCCATTAATTTGTTGATATGGCCCCATAGTTTTAAGAAATTTTTTAGTACATAGATTTTGTGCCCAATGACTATGATTCCTGGATCCATCTCTGAATCCAACAATGAATAACTGGAATCTCTCGGGTGAGTTGTGTAACCTCCTGATGGCTAAGATTACCAGAACACTAACATGACGAATAACATTAAATAAATAATATAATTATAGACACAATCTCAAGTTATCTACATAAAGAAGAGAAACATATTTTAATTCTCTGAGGTGCAACAATTCAAGCAGAAAACTAAATTCTATAGAGATCAGCAAGATTTTCATGAGTAAAACCCCAAAAGCAGTATCCACAAAAAGAAAGCTTTTAAAATGCAGAAAGCCTCCTGCTGAGTCATAATAAACTTCCTCTTTCTTTTTACCTTTTACATTCAAATTTAGACATACATAAAAACTACAAGCATAACAGTTTATAATGTAGCCAAAACTTGTAAAGATGCAGACGTCATAGTATCTATCATCTTTAATATCATGAATAAAATTTACAACAGAGTTATCTCAGGGATCAAAACAATTGATAACTAATTCCTCTACCTGAATGGAAGATCCAATTATTGTAATGGCTGTTGATGGGCCCTTTAGCTCTCTCTCCAACCACAACCATTGTGAATTCCCCAAAATGGTTCCATCACTTCCTACAGGGTCTCTGTGATATCTGGTATCTAAGAGGATAATCTGAAGAGTTCTCCCCAATCAACAAAAATAGCAGGTATTAGTACAAGATGCATGCTGAAGAGTTAAAGCACCACCTAAAGCAACTCTGTAGTTTTGTTATTGACAATAAAAAAGTGAGTTCTTTAAAGTCACAAGACATTGAGTATGACCATGTAGTGGCTACGGCAGCACAATAACTATGACATAATTTTTATTTAATTGAATGAAGAATAAAGTAGAAATTACAATTGATACGACACAAACCGATGAGTTAATATATACTCTAAAATTGAAAATACCATAAAAAAGAGCATTCTTTTGGAGGGAACATGAAGTAGACAATTTTTTATTTATGGAAAAAAAACAAACAGCAAGGTTTCAGTCAATACCTTGACATCTCTACCTGTAGGGCCATACTTATATGAGGCATATACACCAGCCTGTTTCCGCCTGAAATAGGAAGCTACAGTAAGTATCTAAATCTATGTCTGCTGCCTATTAAAAATTTTTAATGGCTGAATACATATATCAGATAGACATGTAAACTTGTCTTCAATCTTCTTGAAGTAAAATGATGTGCCACAGCTAATACAATCACATGAACCGCAATATAGGAAGACTCCCCCAGGATCAAGAGAAGGATTCAAAAAATAATCATTAATTCTCTTGGGCAGAATGTAAAACAAATATACCCAAAATGTAGTATATGGATAATGCAGCATAGGAGATAATCCACCCACCGTGGGCTATCTTGAGGTTCATCTAAGAAATCAAGAAGTAACTTTTGGTTGATGATTTTTCCATGAAATTCTTTTCCTGCATCATTTAATCCATAATCATGATCATCCCACGTACCAATAACCTATAACATCCCAAATCTAAATGTTAGGCTAAAGAAGTTGAGTAAACATAATCACCATTTTAGTAAATCAACCCACAAACATTTGAAACATGTTATGCTTTCAATGAGAATATCAACCAGCAAACAAGTATAAAAGCTTAGAATGAAGCACCTCAGCATTCTCTTTAAGTTGAGCATAGCCAGGATTAGACTTAGCCTTTCTGTATTTAGCCTCCATTTCCTGCTCAGAGGAAGGAACAAATCGTGGAGCATTCTTCCATGGCCCAATAGTCCTTTCTCGTCCAAAAAGTTTAAAAGGGCGTTTAATGTCTCCATAAATGTTATCACCCAGCCATATAAAAATTTGGGGATGGAAGTCTATTACTGCATCCCAAATGGGCTGGCAAAGAAACAATAACGGTATGCACATATATTATTGAGATGACATGAAAAAGTTAAAAATACCATGCAATTATAGCAATTAAAAGCCTCAATAGTAAATTAGTAACTAATATTTAGCTTGAGCTGGAGAGCAGGTTGTTTAGCATGAAGAAGCCAAACAAGACAAGACAACAATGTAAGATTGCAAAGTGCAAACAGAAACCAAAAATAAGTACAAGCTTAGCTCCTTTTATTTGATTTGTAGCCCAAGTTCTGTGATTTCTTAAATTTAGTTATAGATGTAACATAACTTTGATGGCTTCATAATGAAACACTCTAAAGGGCAGAGAGACATGCCATCAGGAATCAACTCTGACAAAGTGAAGGAATGTCCTAGACCATATACTAAAATTTTGATTATTATTTTTAGTTGGGGATGAAACTAAGTTTCATGTGCATCTCATTCTTTCTTAAATGAGTTATACCATGTTATATATCATCATCCCAACCTATACTTCTTAGGGGGGGAAGCAGAGAACAGGTGCTACAAAATTACGTAGAAGTATGTGCTGAAACACTGATTGGGTTGTTATATAAAATTAATCAAATCGCCGAACTTTAAAAAAAAAAAGACACACACACACAATTTTTAGACCGCACATATTTAAAATTAAAATAATAAATAAATAAACAATCTTGAGAGCAGAGTTTGCTTAAGTTGACATGACATTGGGATTGCAAACAGAAAGTTCGTACGAGAATGATTGGAACATCATGGGTGAAACAAAGAGAATCATTAACATATCAGGTCCTCCAACAAACGACATTGCAACATGGGTAAAACAGAAAGACGACAAAAAAAGGAATCAAAATCAAAAGTAAGAAAAAATTGGAACCTGAGGGGCACTCTGGTTAGAACACGATCCGAAGGCAATTCGAGAGACCAGTTGCTGTTCATGCTTCGTGTGACTGTCGGAGGCAATTACGTTCATAGCAGCAACCATTCCCATCAATACGACGACGCACCCCCGCCACTGTCGACGACGCTGCTCGAAACCCATTTGCCCAAAAACCAAAACTTTGAACCCAATACTTTCTTACAGATCAGAAAATAAAGGAACTTTTTCAGAACCTGAGACCGCTGGGACACAGAAAGGAAACTTTGTTTCCTCTTTTTCCGAGTAAATAAATAAATAAAGAGATAGAGAGAATTTGGGGTAACAATTTTTTTGGGTGAAGATTTACGTAAAATTTTAAAAATGTCATTAGCTTTCATGTTTTAACGACGACAAATGTTTTGCAAGAGATCATCTTAATTCTCAATTCTTAAAGAAGATAATAAAGAGAAGTGTAAAAGTGTAGCTTTGTTGATTTTGTTTTAAATTTTATTAGTTTGGAATAATTAAGTAAACTAACGATTAATTATTTAAAAAAAAAATTAAATTTTAACATACTGTCATAATAAAATTTTCTATCATGTTAATCGATCACAAAATAACATATGCGAGACTTCTAAAGTAATTATGATATGATCAAATATTTTTAATAATTTCATAATTTATGATTATTTAATAAAAAATATTTATAGTGTGTATCAATTAAGTTCTTAAAAATATGTTAAAAAATTATTTTTCTAAAATTGTATTTATGATGCAGGTGAATGAGTGGTTGTATTGGGGGTTGGTAGCTAATAAATAATTGGTCACCTATAAGGAAGGTGTATTATATTAAGATTTTAAAAAATTATTTTAACATAAAAAATCTTATCGATTTTAAAAGATTATATAGGAATGTAATAACTTATAAGATTTCTTTAAAGACTTTTATAATCAAGATTTTATATTTTGGATTTTAATGTTATATCATATGAATTTATAAAATTTGGAAGAATTATATGAATTTATAAGATTTGAAATGAACATATAGTGGAGAATAAAATAAGAATTTATAAATCGGATTCTATTTCTATAGCAGAGAATAAATATATAAATTGTAATTACTACATTACAGAGCAAATTCAATTTTATAGTGGAGAAGACAACATATTCACAGAGTTATTTTGTTCACATGTTATTATATTTATGTAGTAAAAAAATAAATTGTGGACTTCAAACAAAAAAGATCACTTTGTTTTCATAAAGTCATCACGGATGGAGCCAGACGATAAAAATTAAAATTCATCAAACAAATATATACGCAACAAATTTCATACAAAATATTCATAATTATATTATATGTTTCAAAACGTTAGTTACAAATAATCTACCAAAACACAAGTAATCTAGACATTCAAAGTGAACCCTAATCCCCTAACAATTGCATCCAACAACAATTTTAATACGTATCAGGAGTGTGTTATTGATGGTTTTTCGAACGTGACGGGTCGTTGAAATCCTAAACGATTGATGAATTTTTGAACAACCATAACTTTTGATCACAATAGAATTTTTGAACATATTATATATACACGAAATGCTCTTTTCGAAATCGTCGTCTTGACAACTAACCTATGGATAGAAGGGGGTCGCCCCCCCGGGAAAACCCATAAATATGTCCCAGAATATCATAAATATTGCATTATATTCTTTTATAAGTTACATCAAAGGTACACTTGTGCATCCCAAAATCTCAGAGAAGCCACAAATCACCCATGGGTAAGAAAAGACACAAAAAGATTGTATTGTAAGAAACATATGTTGTATGAATTTTACTATATCATTATTATTATTATTATTTAAAAGGAAGCAACCAAAAGTGAATTACAATCATGAACCAACTTTTGGTTCTCTATATGTAATAATTTAGCAAAAACACCGACTAAGGGGGCAGTATTGTATGTGCAGGCCTCGGTCTGCATGAAGTTATTCCTTTGGTCCTCAAAATTGTCTTGCCAATCAGGCCCTCCAACCAAAGCCCCAACCAGAACGTTAGGGTTAGGTGCCTGGCTACCATACCAAGTATCATACCCTTGAATACAACCTATGAACCCTTTATTCTCTTTGTATGACACAATGGATGCCCCTCTATGATGAACCCTTTTAGGGTAGCTAGGCCCATAACCCACTAAGTAGCTCATGTTCATTGGGTTAGAGCCCAAAATGTAATCAACCTGTGATTTAGCAAAACTGAGAATTTCTTCATGGTCCACAATGCCCCCATGGCAGTTGAGCTTTTGATTTGTGTTTTGGAGGAAGTCAGAATACAGTGTGAGCAGAAATGCTGCATTTGAAACGTATTGCATGTTGTTCCACTGTCGGACGTATAGTAATCCAGCTGGGGTTCGTTCCACATTGCTGCCATTGTTTTTGTTGAGACATGAGCATATATAGTACTCTGCTTTTGATCTATATTGTTCAAGTATATCACCATGCTTCTTGAGTTTTTCTTCCTTCAAAAACTGAAAAAGATAAAACTGATGGTACACTTTATGTAGGAAAATGAAATAGAAAACATAGAGAAAATAATAAATAAGTGTGTAAAATATAAAAATGAGTTTAATTGCTATACAATGTTAGTATAAAGATTTTTACACTGACAACCAATCAAAAATCATGGTGTGTGTGACTTTTAAGGTAGTTAGGATAAAAGTCAATCACTTTACCTTATGTGGCAATTTCTAATTGATTGTTTGTATAAAAAATCTTTATACTGACAGTTTATATCAATTAAATCCTATAAAAATATACAAAATTAGAAATAATGAATCCTACTCCTTCTCACACCAAGTCGTGAAACTCTTTTTGTAAAAAAATACTATCATTCAACCCACGACTTGTTTATTGAATTTGAGCTGCAGTAAACTCTCATAGATCTCACTTCCATCCCCGGCCTCTCTTTTTTGTTTTGTACTTAATGTTAATTTCTTTTAACTCTAATGGGCCATATATGGCAGGACTAAGAAATATATTGGGCTCATCATCCCAGAATACTTACATTCAAACAAAAAAAAGGTGCACTAACTTCTATTGCACATTAAATGTTTTGAAGGGTTCGATAACAAGAGCCTCCGGGAAAAAAGGATGGTCAAGAGCAATGCATGTGAAGTGTGAACTGATAGCACTGTTCAATCAACCGTTAACTGATAGCACTATAAGTTAGCAAAGTAATGTATTAAAGCCAGTCTCCAACACTACATAGGTCTCAAATGGAAACGAGGCAGTGGAATTGTGACCATTCCAACTGATAAGAAAACTCAAAACAAAATAAGTATGACTTGTCAGGCTTCGGTTAGCTTTGAAGGTGGGGTAGACAACTGCAATTTCTGACCTCATGCGTTGAAGGTCAAGCATATATCAGTCAGGTACTCAATTAATGCACCTATATATTCATTTTATAACTTATCCATATTTTCCTAAGGTAAATTGAAAAACTGAGGTCTCAAGAAAAAAAAAAAAAAAAACAAAAAGAAAATTAAGGTGTTGTTGGAGCACAACGTAAGGCTCAGTACTTCAACATTCGGCTCAACCATGAGCATAAACCACTTTTTTTTATATAAGGTTGTCCCATCAAAAGTCAGACACTAATTCTTTTGGAATAGAGAAATTACCGAAGTGAATATAATATCTCCTAACAAAGTTTCTTGATACACTTAGCCAGAGATCAAATCATGAATATCATACTTAAAAAAATTCAGCTATCTTTCAATTATGTATGCTTGTTTGAGCAAAAACCACTTTAATTACACTGTGATTCAAAGCA
Source organism: Ammopiptanthus mongolicus (assembly GCA_039655645.1). NCBI lineage: Eukaryota > Viridiplantae > Streptophyta > Magnoliopsida > Fabales > Fabaceae > Ammopiptanthus > Ammopiptanthus mongolicus. The sequence continues at coordinate 6,321,519 of CM077348.1, forward strand.
AAAGCACCAGTTGCAGATGGCCTTGTGCTCGGATACACTTTTTAGTTTTTAGCACCCACAGATAATATTCCTTGATTACTGCATACTCCATGGATTATTTTTAAAAATAAATGATTAAGAATTGATCCATCATTTTCGGGTTAGAAAAGCAAATCGAGAGAAAGTTGGACAGAAATAAGCCACTCACAAGGAAAAGCAGGAGGGTTGAAAAACAAATAAAGTGCAAACACACTCCTATGTACTGTGTAGTATGGACTGCTATATTTGACCTCTTTCAAGGCCTTGAGGAAGAAAAGACATTAGGGAAGAGAGAGTGATTGAAGGAAACTTTACCTTAGAGGCTATGACTTGGAGACCAGCATACTTGACATCCCAGCTGAACTCTGATATGGACCAACCAGTGCCACCAAAAGTATGAGCCTTGGAAATAATGTACTCAAAATACTCTTCTTTGTCGGTGGCCTTGTACAACCACATGGCTGCCCACAACAACTCATCCATGTATCCACTCACCGACGCATAGTAGCTCTTCACTACTCCAACACTTGCATCATAATTTCCTCTGTACTTGTCCCCAAACTCAAACAACTACACACAACAACAAATATTGCCTTCAATCATTTATTCACTCCCTTACATCCTCCACAAATCTCTCATCCTAATCATTAGTATTTGAATTTTGAAATTGAGATTTCAAAGAATTGCAATAGTACCCGAGGTTAATTCCAAAAGTACTTTATTAGATACTGATTTGATAACAAAATTTTTAAAATTTATAAAAAATAATTAGCAATTAATAAAATAAAATACTATATATTATATGGATAAAAAGGACAAATATGGGAATAATGCCTGAGATTTAATACAAAACTTGCTGCAACCATTATTAGTTAAAACTCATCCAAGCATTGTTTGATACAGCAGAGAGCAGGGTTAGTCAGCAGAGCATACCTGCTGAGCATGGTGTAGAAGTAGGTGAGAGTAATGTGGGTTTGTTTTCCTGAACACAATGGAGGCAGCTGCCATGGCTGCTGCGGTCTCTCCGGCCAGATCTGAACCAGGATTGTTGTCATCTATCTTGAATGCTCGCCGTGAAGTTGTCATGTCCTCTGGGCGTTGCCAGCAATAATGGTCAGTGTCACCATCACCCACCTGAAAATAAAAAGAAACAACTTAATTTTGAGAATGAATTGAATGAGAACTCTCATGAATTCTCTTAAACCAATGTCTCCAAGTACCTCTGCCCATAGCACATTTGGACTTGTGTGAGCTTTGATGAAGTAATCAGTGCCCCATTTGATTGCCTCCATTGTGTGTTCTAGTTCACCTGCATCTGCAATTTGTTGCCAATACTCAATGGCACCCCATGAGAGCATTGTCACTGTGAATGCCATTGGTAAACCAAACTTCACATGATCACCTGCATCATAATACCCTCCTACCAAGTCCACCTGCACAATTATACAAGAAAAACCATGCTTTAATTTTTGAATTGGAATTGTCATATATGCATACATACCAATTAAGAAAGTGAAAAGACAAGAATTTGATATGTTGGAGCATATGGGGTATTGAGAATTTTGTTGGCTAACCCCTTGTTCTAAACCATCAGTGAGGCCAGAATGGTCACGCCAAGTGACACGTTGGTTGTAAGGTATCCTCCCAGAGCGTTGTGCTTCAAAGTAGAGAAGGCTCTTTGAAAGGGCATCACCGTAATCAAAGGCTTGAGTAGTAGTATTAGTAGTAGTAGTAGTGAAAATGGTGAAGATGAAGAGACAAAGACAAGAATGCTGTAGGAGTATGGGGATCTTGGAAGCTCCAAAATTCTTATGTGGCTTTCTCATCTCCGCCATTGCACTCCTTCCCTCCTTATCAAACTTTTTAGGAGCGAAGGGAAAGGGAAGAGGAAAAAGCTAGTGAGGCCTCACCACACTTCTTCAGCACACAGTGGTTTGAATTCTCTTGTCTTTGAAAGGTTGTGATGTGCCTGCTGCGATCTATCTAATAGCCATCCTTTTGTGAGAGAGTCCCCACATGATGAGAATGTGAAACTCTCTCCATCACTTTTTATATATATTTCTTTCACACAAGGGTTAACTTTCCAACACTTGGATGTCTATGTATGAACCAAATGAGGAAAACACCCTGCTCTCTGTTGAAAATCTCCACTGGGATTTCAATGCAGCTATTCCTTCCATTTATTACAAGATCCTTATTTTAGGGTAGAGTTATTACATTACATGATGAGATGTTACAAAACACTGTATCATTGTGGGGTAAAGATGGATAACTCTATTATTATGATTTTGGAATATATATAGGATATTTGAACTCAAATATCATATTATCATGTTTATACTCCTAAAATTATAATAATAGAGAGGGGAAATGGAGAGAATCTCAACCCACCATTGTCGAGTTCCAAGTTTGTTGTGTCCTTAACAATTTGACATGTGTATGTTTTTTTTTAAATTACGTAAGCTTAAAAATAAAAAACACATTGAAGTATGAATCTTCTAGTGTGTGTTTCACTTCACATAAGCCATCTGAACAGCAAAATAAACATAAAAGTTTAAATGGATGGAACCTCTCAAAATATTTAGGACCATATGTTTCTATCTATTCCTATATTCGCACTAAAAAACACACATGAAAAAAATCCATTCACGCCACCCATATGCAATATCTCCTTACATGTGTAGCTTTAAAGCCATTCACTTTATTATATTAGAGTATAAATAATATTATTACTGAATGATGTTGAGTACTTCTTAATAATGTCATGAAATTACTCTATTGCAAATATTTAATAATAATGACAATAATACTCATGTCCTTCATTTTTATTTGTTGATTAAGGATGTCCCAAAAAAATAAAAGAAATTTAATTTTTTGGATTATAAATAAATTTGATTTTATTGACTGAATTATCCTTTATTAAAATATTTAAAATATAATTATTAATTTATTAATTTTATGAATCACATATTAATCTTACAAATGAAATTTCAAAAATAATTATTAACTTTTTAGCTTTTTAAATATGAGAATGCTAACTAGTGTCCTTATTCATTAAGGAAGCAAAAAAAGAAATTTTTCATCTGAAATTGATGTATTTAATATTTGAAGATGTGAGATAATTATTTTTTCAATGCAAAGTTACTTTTTTTGGTTTTCTTAAAAAGCGTCCTAAGGACACTCGTTAGCATGACCATTTTAAATATATAAAAATTTAGACAAATAAAATTCTTAAATAAATAGATAAAGTGGACAGAATAACAATAAAAATGAGTACTCAAATCCCTAGGTTTTATTAATAAAAGTTGTTTTGCCTGAAAGTATAGGAATTCTTGAAGATGTATATCAAATAAATTGGGAGAATGTTAACGAGTGTCCTAATAATACTAATTAAGGAATCAATAAAAGAAAGTTTTCATTGATAATTGATGTATTTAATATTTAAAGAAGTTATATATTTAGTTTTCAATGAAAACTTGTTTTAATTGAATTTCTTAATCAGTGCCCTTAGGATACACATTAGCAAGACCCAATAAATTAATAAGAAGAAATTATATGTTTAGGCTCTTTGTAAGATTGGTTAAAGAATAAAAAATAGAAATTTTGTCTTAAAAAGTATAACTTTAAATTTTTTAAAGAGAATGTTAACGAGTGTGTCATAAAGACACTAGTTAAGAAATCAAAAGAAGAAATTTTTATGGGACAATGATATATTTAATATTTTGAGAAGATGTAGACTTAATTTTTCAATATAAATTTGTTTTTAAAGAATTCCTTAATCGGTGCTCTTAGAGCATCTCCATTGAAGGTTCCTTAACCTTAAGGAACCGTTGCTTAATTGTTCTCCCATTGGAGTTGGTGTACGTGATAGGGAGGGTTTCTTAAAATAAAGAAGGGTTCCTTATAATTAAAATACAACTTTTTAAGTATGATGTGGCATAGTGGGGGTTACTTGGTAGTGGCTATGTAACCCAAAGTTGGTTCCTTAGAAATTTGTCATTGGAGATGCTCTTAGGACCTACTCGTTAGCAAGACTCAATTTTTAATGTATTGAATACACCACTTTTTAACATAATTAGTCTATCTTTAATTCTTTAATCAATATCCTTAAGGCATGCGTTAGCATTTGCCATAAGTTTAATATTTATTAATATCTATTAAGGAGTGTTATTGGTATTCTGATTTAAAAGCAATTTTCTTTCATTTTATTTAACATTAATTTTTTTATAGAATCTTTTTTTTTATTTTAACCTTGGATGCTGATATTTTTATTAACTATAGTGTGAGTTCATTAATTGAGTGAGTAAATAACTTAGTCAAATATAATTTTTTTTTAAAGTATACAACATTTAATAATAAGTTTATTAATTGTTTTCGAAAAGTTGAGATATGTTAACTAGTATCCTAAAAATATTAGTTAAGGAATTAAAATGGTAAATTCTTATGAAAAAATGATGTATTCAATTCAATATATTTAGTAAATATTTTTATTTTCCAATAAAATATTTTTTAATTTTAATTTCTTAACCAATTCCATAATTGGAGTGGCTAAGAAGGCCCATAATAACATATACTAGTATATCATAAAAGAGGGAAAGTATAAATTAGAAACGTCGTAAGCTAATTGGAGTCTTGGAGGAATGGTTCCTAAGTTGGCTCCATAAATGCTGCATGCAAGGGTTGTCTTTTCTTGCCTTTGTAAATAGTTAATATGTCATTATGCACAAATTTTAAGCTGATCAAGAAATGGCTCTTTTATGGGCAAAGTTGGTCACTGTCTTGTATCAAAAGCGATGTGCCTGCTATTAAGAGATTACGTCTGGCAGGCCTCGGTCTAAGCAAAAACTAGATGTTGAAAATTATTTGAAGCATGACCCAAAAAACAAACGATTATTTGAATTTTGAAGGAAGCAGAGAACGGTGCGCATGCCTACACATGACCCAAGTTCAGTGCCCTACCATATGCTATTACATCATTATTGGCCCTCTGGCTCTATCCCTCTGTCTCTTGTTCAAGATTTTGGAACAAAAATAAGCAAGGGCTCCCTAATGATATCATGATGATAACCCCCTTTTTGGTATGTTTACATGAAATTGAATATGGAACTTGCTCAATCTTTTGCGTACTTTTTATTTCGTCGGCAAGATTATAATACTATACCACAGCCACAACAACTAAGGAGAGGGACAAAATCTAAAAAACTACTATGATATTCTGACAGCTAATATTGAGGTAATTATTGCCATCACTGGAAATCTTTTTCGTTTTTGGGTGTGTAGGAGGACTCGCCAATGTAGTAATGGAGTTTCTTTCTTTCCAACCATCAATTCAAACACATCTTAATCTGGTTCTTGCATTTTACAGCCTAGAAATCATATGAGTGTTGAGTGGCATTTTTCAGAATTATAGCTCGCTCAAGATGAAGAGTTTTATGCGTTCACGGTATTGCATAAATACGCTGTACCACAGTAATCTTTTATTTATTTTTTAACTAGCATCTGTATCACAAAATTGGTTTGTGGAAATTATAATAAGAAAAATGATATTTGTTTGTCTCTAATACAACAATAGCATGGAACATTGAAAAAAATAATATTTTAGTAATATTGCTTATAAAAAAAAATAGTAATATTTTATATATATAGCAGAGGTATTTTGAGAAATAAGATATATATAATTGTATTTGTAGGAATATATATCATAAACCAAGCAACTTATAAGTCATTCCTAAAATTTTAAATGTTAACCAAATATGTTTTTAAAAATATCCGGCATTAGTATTCGTGATAATAACATTCCCAAGAATATGTTTTCCAGAAACGTAATTTCAAACCTTGAAACAACATCATTAAGTATGACCTATTAATCAAGTTTCAAGTAATAATGTTATTTTCGTTGATTTGTCTTTGGTACATCATCCATGGCCATGGGCACAAGGAGCACCCGTGATCTATAATTAATAGGGTGCATTTTAAACGTTATCCATGCATATTCCAATTCCAAATACAATTTCAAGTTAAATTTGGTGACACCCTTTTCAGTTTTTGTTTTAACTTATAAGGTAACTTATTTTTTATATGGTACATTTTAAGAAGCTTACCTACGTGCTAGTTTAACCTTTAAATTTTAATAATTAATAAATAATAATAAAAGCTTGGGTGTATTGATAAGTGATAAGTCTATCATCATAAAGAGGAACATAGTTCAAACTCTAAACTAAACACTTGGGAAATAGTTAATTAGATAGTAATAAGTAGCCAAAATTGTATTTCCTTAATTAGTTTCACAACCATGGATGTTGAGTCATCCTCAATAAAAAAATGTTAAAAAAACACCTCCTTGATGATGTCACAATTAGCATATACAGGGCAGTGTTTAATGGGCAAACAGAATAAAAAGGAATAAAAAAGAATAGGATATTAATAGAGTATTTCCGTGTATTATTTTTTAGGTTTAATTGTACTTTTCGTCCATCAATTTTTTTAATTGTGCGATTTTGATCCTTCAAATATTTTAATTACACTTTTCATCCCTCAACTTTTTCAATTGTGCGATTTTGGTCCCTCAAAAAATTTAATTGCACTTTTTATCCCTCAACTTTGTGAAATTGTACAAAATTAGTCCTTCTAGAACCAAAATAAAAGGCTTTCATTGCACAATTTTAAAAAGTTGATAGATGAAAAGTGCAATTAAAATTTTTGAGGGACCGAAATTGCACAATTGAAAAAAATTAGGGACTAAAAGTGTAATTACATTTTTTGAGGGATCAAAATCGCATAATTGAAAAAGTTTATGGACGAAAAGTGCAATTAAGTCTCTTTTTTATTTCATTCATTTTAATTAAACTAAAATGCTTTACTTTTTAACTCTCACGTCCTATTTTATTTTATATATAAAATGTACTCCCTTCGTCCCATTATATATATCATATTTACAAAAATATTTATCCCAAAATATATGCCATTTTCTATTTTTAATGTAATATTAAATACTTTCAGTCAATTTAATTACCCCTAATTATGTTTTTAGAATTCTGTTATGTGATACATTAACCGAAACCATCACTTTTTTATTTTCAAAGTGAAACATTTGAGTGATCAATAGCTGCATTTTGTTCTACTATCAATGTATTGAAATACTTATTTTTTCTCGTTAAATGTACCTTATCATTAATGATAACATAATTTGTAAAAATAAAGAAAATATAAACAATGTTAATTTGATAAAATTATTGTTCACTTTCTTTCATTTATTGTTTTTTCTTAAATCGTGTGATTTAGCCAAGTATGACATATATAATGGGATGGAGGGAGTATCAAACATAAAATAAAATTTATATATTATATGGATTTAATTGGTATACACTGTCAGTGTAAAGAGTTTTTATACTGTCAACCAATCAGAAATTGTCACATAAGATAAAATGTTTGACACTTATCCTAACAACCTTAAAAGTCATTCATACCATGATTTCTAATTGATTCTCAGTATAAAAAACGTTACACTGACAGTACATAACAATTAGATTCATATTATATTTTGTTATGTTTCAACATATCTATCAAATACTATTTTTTTTTCACAAAAAAATTTGGATTAGGAGAAGGCTTGACTAGATCTTGTGTCAACTTTAAATCAAACTAGTCAGGTACCGGTGCCTTCGCACGGGTCACGTTGGTTTGCACACATGTTTTTAAAACGACCCGTATATATACTAATAATATATACTAATAAGTTAATAATATGAATAATCTAAACAGCAAACATTTGTATTTGGGATTAAATAAGTGAATGCAATGTTTTTACAGATAATGTTTGATCTACATACAAAGCAAATGTGACCGTAAAGCAAGACATAATTCTCATATATTTAAAAACTCAAAATTGATTTAGACCTTGACTATTCTCCAATATGTAGCAATCCAAAATAATGACAAATATAAGAATAGCTCCAATGAATGAAGATGCTTGGCAAATATATACCAGTCCAAAGAACATCTCTCCGGCATGTGCCAATAAAATAAAATTGTAAGTAACATAAGTAAACCCTCTAAACATAATCCAACAGTTAGATCAAGTCATAAAATATGAGTAAATACTCATTTTGATCCCTGAAATTGTAGGGTCGTATCAACTTAGTCCCCCATATTATCAATATCCCAAAATGATCATTGGAATTTCAAAATGTAGTAAATGCATCCCTGATATTATTCACTTAGTTTCAAATGCATCGTAGACATTACCAACTTAATGTCATTATAGTCCATGCAAATATGAACAGATGGACGAACCTGATTCACATTTTGCAATTCCAATAATCATTTTGGAATATTGATAATGTGGGGGACTAAGTTGATACGACCCTACAATTTTAGTGACCAAATTGAGTATGTACTGCATAAAATATAGAAGATCCATAGTTGGAATGAGGGAATGAAGTTCCATGGACCATGGCCTTTCTGACCATCTCTTATGATCATACAGTGAAAATTTATCATACACAAAATCAATAACTTACTCAAACACACATTTTAGATGTTTCAAATTTCATGCACATCTTTCCTCTGGGATGGATATGACGGCAAAACTCTGAGAACCCTTCAAGACTCCATGATACAAATTAGGCATCCATATAAATTTCTATTGTCTAAAGAAGAAACTGATTTAGACGTGAAGTAATCTTCAAATTAATACAATAATCTCACCTACTTTCCTTAACTTAAAATGATATATAGTGTTGTGAGTTGTGGGAGTTTCATACCTCATCCATCTTAAATAGAAGTTTAAATAGCTTTAATCAATTAATTCGAATATTCTATATATGTAAAAAAAAGCTAATATGACCCTATATTCTAAAGCCTTGACCAGATCTTGTGTCAACTTTAAATCAAATACTATTGATTTAAAATAAATTGGGTAATTGACATAGCTTGCGACCTTATCAAATTATTTTTCTACTTAATTATATATAAAAAGTAAGATTTTATTGAATTATAAATTTAAACATAACTTATTGAGAAGTTTGAGCAGTTTATAAGTTTTAACTAAATTGAGCTTCAGTTAAGAAAATAAACTATATTTTATTCAACCAAACTCGAGTCAAGCTTGACTTTTCAATTGGATTTATTTTCAAAATTTAGTTAATTATAGGGTTGAAGCTACGTTGAATAAAAGCTTTTACTTAATTCATTCATATATCAACAACGTTTATTTTTTCATTCACAAGACTCGAATCTAAACCCTCATTTAAAGAGAACCAAACCCCTTGTCCCTTTAACCAATAGGCATTAATTTTCTTTATTAGTGTTTTGAGTAAAACTTATTAAAAACCAAGATTCCAATAATAAAAATATCAGTTTAGTTTATAAAAAAACGCGAGATTGTACCCAGAAGATTTCAAATTTTTATGAACTTACTAAAGATTAACGTAATTTACAATAGGAATTAATCCCTGGTGTGGTTCCGTAGAAAATGAGAAGAGAGAAGTAGGGAAGATGAAAATGAATGAAAAAGGTAAAAGTTCGTTTGATTTGTTATTAGTTTTCCAATTTCATTTTTTGTTTCAGAAATAATTATAAAAATACCATTTTGTTTTCATTTTGTTTCACGCGTTCAAAGATTTTTACAGAAAATAATGAAAACAACTTTTTTTCCACTGTTTTCTATACAAATATTGAAAATTATAGTAAACAAACTGAAAATAACGTGTCAATTTTACAATTATACTTGAAAGTAGGAAATAAAAATAGAAAAATGAAAGGAAAAAAAAACAAACAGGCCCTAAGATTTTATGCGTGTGGTTGAGAAAAGAAAATAAGGAAGAGATAAAAGTTTTGTGGTGGCCCACAAAAATAAAATATCTTCCCTGATGGAAAGATTTCACACTGCTAAATGCTACTTTTTGAGATTATATCCAATAGATTTCAATTTTTTTCTGAATTTAATAAAGATTAACTTAAATTACCGTGGGAATTAAGCCATTGTCCGGTTCCATAGAATGGGAAGAGAGAAGTTGTAACACCCCAACCCGGTGTCACATTTTGTACTCCAAAATATTATTTTTCGATTAATTAAAAACTTTTTCAAAATAACTCAATAGAGTAGTTGCGGAAATCTGATACCAACGTAAAACTTTAACAAGCATATGAAAACAAATTAAAACTCATCATTTATAACAGTAATTCAACTTCGCCATAAGGCGTACATCTTTTCGATCTCTTAATACACAACATAAATTTGCCTACCTCACTTCATCTAGGGTTCAGCCATCTTATAAGAATATAGGCTAGGGTTTTAATTTTCTTCAATCTCTTGGATTCAATGATCTCAAAGTATGGTAGAAACCTAATCAATATTCCTTACTCAAAAATTTGAACCAAAACCCCCCAAAAACACTACGCCACATTAGGGAATAATTGACGCTACCTTCACCAGCATTTCCCCGTGAAACGCTAGAAAATATGAGGCGGAAGAGTATTCCCAGCGCTTTCTTAAAGAAGCGCTAGCAAATTGTGAGACTTTACCAGCGTTTTCTTAAGAAAACGCTGGGAATACTCTTATTATATGAATTGTCAGCGCTTTCTAAAGAGAGCGCTGACAAAGGTGTAGAACCTTTACAAGCACTTTCTTAAGAAAGCGCTGGAAATACTCTTATTATGGGAATTGTCAGCGCTTTCTAAAGAGAACGCTGACAAAGGTGTAGAACCTTTACTAGCGCTTTCTTTAGAAAGCGCTAGCAATGTCCCTTTTCTAATATTTCAATTTCCCACCTACAGGTTACTTTTCAATTTCAATCTAGTCTCGCGCGCCTAGAGCTCCGTATTCCTTCTCGCGACCCTCACCGCCCCACCATCGTCTTGCTCGCTGCACCAAAAGGACCACTGCGACCCTCAAACCTTCCCTAATTTATTGTCATTCTTCCTTCGCGCAACCTCCTGCTCGCTGCTCTCTCTTCTCGCTGCCATTGTTGCTTCCATTGCGAGGGTTCACTCCTCTCTGCTTGGGTTCTCAACTCCTGTCATTTGTTCTTTTGAGTTTCTCTTTGTGAGTTTCTCCCTTTTTTAATTTTGAGTTTTGAGTTTCTCAACTACTGCCATTGTTCTTTTGATTTTGATTATTAGAAATCCCTTTTTTGTTCTTTTTTATGCTTGAAATTTTGGTTGTTTCTCAACTACCACCCAATGCTTTTGATTCTGATTATTAGCAAATTAGAATTTCTCAACTACTGCCATAGTTTTCTCACCTATTATACATTCATTATGCTTGTGTCAATTAATTTCTCCTGTTTGGTTTTAAATCATCTGTATCTTAATTGTTTGTTTTGCTTGTGTTGATTTTGCAAATTGTTTTGGTTTGCAGGGGGAAATAGATAAAACAAATGTAAATATATAAAAAAAAAAAATAAGGGAATTGCCAGTGCTTCCTTGAAAAAGCGCTGGTAAAGGTGCACAATTGCCAGTGCTCCCTTGGAAAAGCGCTGGCAAAGGTGAACAATTGTGAACAATTGCCAGCGCTTTTTGCACAATTGCCAGCGCTCCCTTGGAAAAGCGTTGGCAAAGGTGAACAATTGCCAGCGCTCCCTTGGAAAAGCGTTGGCAAAGGTGAACAATTGCTAGCGCTTTCTTGAAAAAACGCTGGCAATTGTGAACCTTTGCCGGCGCTTTTCCAAAGGAGCGCTGACAATTTTGTACCTTTACCAGCGCTTTTTCAAGCGCTAGCGAACTTTCCCCCCTTTTGCTACCAGATAGATAGCTAGAGCCCGAAAGCGCTAGCGAAGGCCTAAAAAAAAAACGCTGATAAAGCCCTTTTCTGTTGTAGTGAAAATGAGGGTTGGCCATGTCATAGAAAAATAGGGAGGAAATTTCTTTTGGTTTCATGCTTCTAGATGATCATTGTATACATCATGGTGAGTTCATAGAAATTGATTTAATGATCATAAGATTTTTCTATAATTTTCTAGAGATTTTTGAAGATTGGACCTAGAAACTTGAACACTTTGATCATGGCTTGAAAACAAAGAATAAGTGAAGAACAAGAAGATCATGAATCAAAGAGAGTAATCTTACCTCTTAAGTGATGGAAAATAAGCAAGGATCAACACTTTCTTCACCAAAATTGATTAAGTTTCACTTAAGCAAATGAGAGACAATTTAGAGAAAAAGATGGAGTTGTAGGAAAAGTGGGAGAATGGCTCCATCAGGTAGCCTTATGTGTGAGGCATGGAGGGATAAGATGGTCCAAAATTATTCACTCAAGCGGCAAAATAATCTTTTCACCTAGGGACAAAATTGGAATTAAAACAAAAGGTTAAGGGCAAAATGATCATTTCACCTCTGACTTCATAAATATGTAGATATTTTTCTAGAAGTAATGATGAGGGTGAGGGCAAGAATGGGTTTTCATAAACTCCTAGGGGCAAAACGGTCTTTTCTTTTAGGGACAAAGATGTCATTTAGGGAAAAGATCAAGGGCATTTTGGTCTTTTCTCAGTGTGAACGCGTTAAGATATTTTAAAATATCATCATTATAGTGGCACGCCTTCTTAGGTGATGTGACCTAATATGACTTCACGTTTATCCGTTAGTGGGTCCCTGTAAATCCGTATTCTGTTCCGTTCATCACCCGATTTAAGATTTCGCTCGTATAACTTATATTATTTCATTTTTTAGTGCGAAAAATCAATTTATCAAAATTGTTGGAAATTCGATTCTAAACCTAACTATTTTGTTCACGAATCAAAATTAGGTCTTTTGATTAGTAAAACCTACTGTCAGTGAAAACGCAGACCGGGCTCCGTCTGAATTTTCAACCCAAAACTTAACGGTAGCTCCCTACGATAGCGTAGAGTATGAATATGATTTCGATTTATCCAAAATCATTTTCTAAATCTCGGACAAAATATAAAAGATACATATCTTTATCATAATTGATGAACAGTAAAAATCGGGATGTTACAGAAATTAGGAAGATTCCAACAATAAAAATCTCAATTTACTTTATATAAAAAAAATGCTTTTTTGAGGATAGGAGTTATGTTAATTGTTATGGAAGTTTATAATCTTTTTGTATATGGGTTTTAGTGTACCTCTTACTGTCATCAATATATTCTTTTTGCATATAAAAAAACTTTACATAAAAAATGTGAGATTGTATCCGATGGATTTCAATTTTTTTATGAATTTAATAAAGATTAACTTAACGGAGAATGCTAAAGGCACTTATTAAGAAAATTTGAAAAGAAGTTTTCATTGAAAATTGATGTATTTTATATTTAAAAAGATGTTATACTTAGTTTTTCAATATAAAATTATTTTTTTTATTTCCTTAAAGAGTGTTCTTAGGATATTCGTTAGCATCATCCTAACTTAATTTACAACAGGAATTAACACTTCGTTTGGTTTGGTGTAAAAAGGAGGAAAAGAAAAAGGGAGGAGAGAAAGATAGGGAAAAAGTTACTTTTCTTTTGTTTGAAGTAAAGAGAAAGTAAAAGGAAGGAAAAAAAATAGTGAGATGCACATTTTTTTCTTTCTTCCCCAACCCTCGGGAAATCTGACTAAACCGTGTGAAAAGCATCATGATGCATAGAAAACGTGTTTTCTTTTGAAAAAAATCAAAAATATCATGTTTTTTTATTTTTAAAATTATTTTGTGAGAATATTTATATCATTTCATAAATATATATTTTTCTTTTCTCTTACTTTTTATACAAACAAAACAATAATCTCATTTTTTACTCACTTTTTTTTCTTTTATTTTCTCTTCTATTAAATAATTAAATAATAATCTCATTCTACTTTTTTTTTTTTCTTTATTTTCTTTTCCCTCATTTTGTTTTCCTGAACCAAATAAAGCGTAAATGTCCGAGGAAACAAACAAGAAGCTCATGATGATCCTTAATTACACCAATCAATTCAAGATTGAGGGTAACATGCACTAGAAACATAATAATTCGCCTCGAATAAATATAAAGAGCAACATGATAATGGCACTTCAGGAAATTGCCCATGTCATGTGAACAACATTAGAGAAATAGTATAACTACGTTAGTTAAGAAATTAATAAAAGAAAAATTTATATTTAAAATATTAAATTTATTATTTTTTAATATATTAAATATATCAATTTTTCATATAAATTTTTTTTATTTTTTAAACAATATCTTAAGATATTTGTTTGCATTCTCTTATAGAAAAATACTTTACTTGTATAAACACAAACCTAACCGATCATCTTTAGGCACATCCTACCACAAAATTACACCAAATAAATTATAAATAAAAAAATTATCTTGTAAAATGAAAAACAGGAAAATCACGTGCTTGACTTGGGTCTCCTTCTTCCTCCCCATTTTCTCAACCTCTCTCTGCTCCATTCCCATGTGGAGAACCTTCCCTTCCCTTCACAACCATTCTACCCAAATGAGAAACGGGAAAATCACATGCTTGAATCAAAATCTTCCTGGTTCACGTCTTCCACCAGCGAAACAGAGTGCATTTGGTCCCTATTGTTGCCGCCTCAACCTTCTACAAGGCTGTCTCCAGTGGGCGTCGCTGCCTCTGCCGCTACCTCCACAGTTAGTGTTGGGCTTAAGCTCTTTCCAGTAAGCTCTTTCCTAAGCATATCACGTAAAAATAGTCTACAAAATAATTTAGGAAAATGCTCCTCTGCCCTTCCAAAAAAAAATAAATAAATCAAACAATAAATATGTAAAAAAATTGTTTCCCTCCGACCAAACAACATATAAAGGAAAAAGGAGAATGGTAAATAGCATCAGTTAAAAAATCAAAAAACTGAAAATTTTCACCGAGAATTTGTGTATTTAATATGTGAAGGAATAATATATTTAATTTTCTATTAAAACATTTCTTTTTTAACATCCTTAACCAAGGGCACTCGTCAACAATGACACTAGTTAAGGAATCAAGAAATGAAACCTGTTATTAGGAACTAGTGCATTTAATATTTAAAAGATTGATATACTTAGTTTTTTCAATAAGGGTCTTGCTAATTATTGTCGTATATTGATTAAGAAATAAAAAGTAGAAACATTGCATTAAGAATTGTAACTTTTAAACTTTGAAAAAATTGAATACATCTTTTTCCAGTATATAGTTTTTATCTTTATTTTCTTAACCAATATCCTTAGGATACTAATTAGCATTTACCATCCAATAAAAAAAAATTATATATTTTTTAAAAGCCCCCGTTAACATGACCATTTATTTGAAAGGTGATGTGTATAACTTTTTAATAAAAACATATTTTGTATTCATTTCTTACCCAATGATCTAAAAACACTTGTTAAACTCAATAATCTAGACTTACAACGATTTTTAAACCGATCTCCCCACTTTTCCTAGGATATTTAGATTTTACTGGGGAATGTTTCAGTTTATGGTATTTTTAATTTGAGTTTGGTTGAGGAGGAATGTTTTTTTTTTTTAAACAAACAAAGGCATGCAAAAGCATCACTATAAAGACAGACCTCCCAACTAGGTTGGCACCCCTAATTTTATCAATCATGTGTAACACACCTAAATCTTATTGAAAAATAAAGAAAAGAATACAAAAAACATAGAGGGACATCATACCTTATCCATGAAAGAATTATCTAAACCTATAAGTAGGAAACATATTCCCATTATTAAAAAAGTCCTCAAAAATAATGGAGGGAATGAGATCCCACCAAATTAGACCGTTTACTTGTCAGCACATTCATTTCCCTCCGGTAAATATGAGAACAAATAAACCTCATCTGCTTTGTTAAAGCTATACAATTAAGCCACCTATTTCTCAAAGAATAAGGAACAATATTACACTTCTTAAATGCCAAAATTACTAGCTGTGAATCACATTCGAACCAGAAATTCAGCCAACCTTTCTTGAGAGCTATCTTAATGGCTAAAATAGCACCATATAACTCATCATAAAGAGCATTTTTGATACCCAAATTGTAAGCAAAACAGCCAAGTGTAGCAGCACTTTTGTCTCTGAAAATGCCTCCACACGCTGCTAATGCTGGGCAACCTCTAGAAGCACCATCTGTGTTACATTTAATCACATAGTAGGGAGGAGGCAACCAAATCACTTGCCTAATATCAGGAGCAGCTCTCGGTTTACCTGTAACCTTAAAAGAATTCAGAATAGCCTCATCAAAAGACATAATCATACTACCTGAATTCCTGAAAGAGATACATTGGCAATTACAAGACTAATGGCTGACTGCACAGGGATGAATTTCCCATCAAATCTAGCCTTATTCCTGTGATACCAAATATGGCTGAATACATTAATAACTGCAGCAAGAATAATATCTGAAACCTGAGAACTCCAACCTCTGCTGCAAAGAGACAAGATAGACTGAAAGCTAGAACAATCCAAGTTGGTGTTAATAGTGTTACCTAGCCAGCACCACATAGAATATGCATAACTACAGTTTAGGAAAAGATGAGTTGTAGCTTTTGCAGCTATCCCACACAAACTGCATATAGAAACAATTTGGCAACCTCTGTCACAAAGTTTTTCATCTGTTGGCATTTTTATCATGCATTGTTCTCCAAATTAAAAAGGATTTAGATGGAGGGATACACTTGTACCATAATTTTTTGGCCCAAGGAACAACCTGCACAGAAGGATTCAGGAAAACAAATGCATCTTTGAAAGACAAACATCCAGAATATGCTTTAGTCCATATTATATAATCATCACTAGGATCATATGGTATAACAAGCTTCTGAATTTTTGTTTTTAAAAAGAGGAACTGACAAACTAAAACATTCGGAATAGACCATTTTCCATTAATAATGAAATCTTTTACCTTTGACTGAAGAGAACTATGCCAATTACCAGGAACACCAACCAAATCCATAATAGGAGCAAACAACCAAGTATCAACCCAGAAGTTGATTTTACTGCTATTTCCAATTTGCCAAGCAATATGTTCAATAATAATAGGCAACAAATGTTTAATACCTGACCAAATTGAAGAAGAAATATGTTGATACTTAGGCCTGCCATTCTTGAAAACTCTAGCCTTACGCATTCGAGACCAATCCTGATCAGAAGAGATAAAATCCCAACTAAGTTTGAGCATTCCAGCAGCATTAACAGCTTTAATGGATCTTATGCCAAGGACACCCTCACTAACAGGCTTACACACTTTACTCCAAGCCACTGTTACCATTTTTCTACCATTTAGACTTCCTTACCAAACAAAATTCCTGATCTAGCTATCCACAATTTTAATAAGACTAAATGGCCAAGCGTAAATTCTGAAACTGTAAATCATCATGCCTTCAATAATGGACTGTACCAGCAAAACTCTACCCATTATAGATAATAAAGATCCTTTCCAAGAAGACAGTTTATTTTTTATTTTATCTGCAATTTGGCATTAAGTGGAACCTTTTTGACTTACCTTTGAACAAAGGCACACCAAGATAAGTAAAAGGAAGGCTACCAACTTTGAAACCAAGTAACTTACTAATAGTAGAAACTTTATGCTGAGATGATGATCCAACAAAGAACCTAGACTTATCCTTACTGATAACTTGACCAGAACAAATTTCATACTCCTTAAAAAGTTGTAGCAGATTGACAATGCTCTTTTTAGAAGCCCCACAAAAAAATCAATATATCATATGCATGTAACACATGACTAGGCATCTGAAAACCTCTAGGGCCTGACATAAGTTGCAATTTTCCATCATTCATAAGTTTAGAAATTCCTCTACTTAAAACTTCCTCGGCTAGACAAAAAAGAAGAGGAGAAAGGGGGTCTCCTTGCCTAACCCCTAGATTGCAATTAAAAAAGCCAGCAGCTTTGCCATTAATAGAAATTGAAAGCTTAGCAAAATGAAGTATCATATTTATCCAGTTGCAGAATTTAGCATTAAAACCAAAACTGTGAAGCACATGCAATAGAAAATCCCAATTGATGGTATCAAATGTTTTTTTTTATGTCAATTTTAATAGCAGTCTGACCACCATAAGCTTTCATACCAAGTAGGTTAATTGATTCAAATGCAACACAAATGCATAATAATAAAAAGTGTGTTAAAGAGTGAGATGCTAACATTTCTATTGGTTGAGAAAACAATTTTTTTCTTTTAATATATATAGAAAGTGTTAGAGTATTATTATAAAACTTTTTACAGCATCAATTAATCATATCTTATCATATGAGTCTTCTTGAGTCAATTCACTTAGTGAAGCC
Source organism: Ammopiptanthus mongolicus (assembly GCA_039655645.1). Lineage (NCBI taxonomy): Eukaryota > Viridiplantae > Streptophyta > Magnoliopsida > Fabales > Fabaceae > Ammopiptanthus > Ammopiptanthus mongolicus. The sequence goes on from CM077348.1 coordinate 6,339,752, forward strand.
GTGGGACATGAATTGTGAATGCACGAGCTCAAAGTTCGAACCCCCGCAATGTGCTTCGCCCCCTTCCCTTCTCCCTCTCCCCTTCCCCCGTGTAAGATTTCTTATGAGTCTCCCCTTTCACCGAATATTTTTTAATGACATGACAATATACTAGTGGATGTTAGTGCAAAATCTTTGATGCTAACAACGTATTAAAGTTGGGATTTAATTGGTATGTACTATCAATGTAAATATTTTTTACATTGTCAACCAATAATAAATTGTTACATTAAAAATATTTAACTCTTATCATAACTACTTTAAAAATGATAAATAGAATGATTTATGATTGGTTGACGGTTTATCAAAATTAAACTCTTAAAATTAAATTCTTAGGTTTGGTGTACATGTTTTAGTTTTTTTGTCGAAATAAAAATCGAGATATAAAATTGAAAATTGATTACATGTAATATGTTTAACTTTAAAATAATATTCATTTTAAATAAAATAAAAAATCACTTAATAATTAATCTCAAACGTACCTAACAAGTTTTATAAACTAAAGTAAGCTAACATACGAATAAACTGATATGTATCAGAAGTGATTGGTATGTATTATCAGTATAAAGATTTTTTTATACTGTCAATTAATCATAAATTATCAAATCGTTGAAAATATTTGACTCTTATCATAACTAGCTTAAAAGTCACACATCGAATAATTTGTGATTAATTAACAATATAAAATGACAATGTATCAAAATTAAAATCTTAAAAAATTGTCCTTGGACATTTATTCGTATGTACAATTAACATCTCACGTTTTAATTTTATAAAGATTAAAAATTATTACTTCTACCAAAAAAAGATTAATAATTATTAGTGATAAGATAATTAATAATTTGTCATAATTTATGTATAATAGGCGAGTTATAAACTAAATGAAAATATAGATTGACATACACATAAGTCACTATGCTAGTGTATATATAATGAGAATATTATTCTTTATAGTTAAAAGTTTAAAATAAATTGAAATAAGATAGATGAGATACGAAAATATAAAACACATATATTAACAATACTAAGTAACAGAGGCCATTAGTGTGGGAATTTCTTTCTAATGAGTTTCCTTTTAAAAAAAAGAAAAAGAGTGGCCACTAGTCTCTACTTTCTAGCTAGGAGAGTGGACCCTTAAAATAATTATGGGTATCAATTTTTTTTCTACCATAAAATACAATTAATTCAAGTAAAAGAGGGACACACTTACAATATTACAAGAATAATAAATCTATGAAAAAAAAATATAATTTTTACTCAAGACTAACTCATGATCCAAATAGTCTTGTTCTTGATCCATATAGGCTATTACTGAAAATGCATTTTTTATTATATAGATCCACAGACAATGCATGCAGTACCATTTGAGAGAATCATCCGTCACGTATCTTAGTAGATTTAAAGGTTTTTACTATTTTATGATGTTAGGATATGTGATTAAACTGAGATAACCAAAGTTAAAAAAAATCAATTTTACAAATTCGAAAGGTAGATGTGATAAATTTATCAAAAGATCACAACAAATGTAAAACATCGAGACTAATTTATTAAAAAAACAGAAAAGTTTTAAAAAGTAAAAAAAAGAGTAAACAAAGAGGACATAATACGGACTTCAGCTCCCATTAGAGAATTATATATATAAAAAAAAGTTATTAAAGCACCACAACAAAGAAAAAGAATACTAGAGCAGAGAATAAAACCTAAGTCAACTTATAAAATTTAGGGTTTTTTCTTGCTTTCTTTCCAATTTTTTTTATTTTTATTAATAACTATAAAAAATGCCACATTATTTTAAATTTATTTCATGTTTTTAAATATTTATAAAGAAAAAAGAAAAAACAACAACATTCATTATTTTCTATACAAATATTTGAAAACATAAAACAAAATTAAAATCTTGTAAAAAAAAACAAAATTAACATTTTTAAAATTATTAATAAAACAATAAATAAAAATATGAAACTAGAAATAAAGCGAACAAGACCTAGATTTTAGGGTACCAAAAAAATAACAGAGAGAAATGAACGAAAATTAAACAGCCAGTGAAAAAGAAAGGGATTTCAATGGTTTTGGTTGCAAGTCATCGCTAATATCGCTAATGGTTTGGTTGCAAGTCATTGCTAATATCACTTTACATATAAAATGCGTAACCATAAATAAATACTTTAGCTTTCACCATGACAACAATCTTTGCCTAATTATCCTATGATGATCAATTAAACTGACAGCTGTTATATAAAGAATCAGTACTGTTTCGGTTTACATAAAGTTTATAAAGCGTGCATAAGTGTACAATTTAGCGATTTATACTTACATTTATGGTGTGTTTAGTTAATAAAAGAAAATAAGAGGATGAAAAGGGAGAGGAAAGAGAAAGAATAAAAAAAGAGATGATCCTTTAATTGTTTGATTTAAGAAAAAATGAAAGAAAAGAAAACTGAAATTTTTCTCTCCTCTTGTTTGGATAGATAACAAGTAGGAGGGAAGAAAAAAAATATATATTTATAAAATGACGTAAATATCCTCGTTAATAATTTAAAAATTAAAAATATTTTGTTCTTTGATCATTTTACAACAGAAATCAATTGGTATGATATTAGGGGCTTCGTCTTGCGTTCCAAAGTGCCCGCCAAGTTGAGATGGAAAAAAAAACATGAGAGACGTATGTTTTTTCCTTTCTCTTCTCTATCGTTTAAACTAAATGATGGAAAAGAGGTTGATATTGGCTAATTGACCAAACTAATCTATTTTTAGAAATTATTTATCAATATAATCTTGTTTTGAAACTATTTATCAAACTAACCCACTTTTTGCCAACCTGGCATTTTTTATTATTTTTTTCTGACACCAAAGACGCTACTTTAACTAGTGTTTTTGGAAAACGCTATTGTCAGTAGCGTTTTTACCAGATTGTGCCACGTGGCAAAATCTGGTAAAAATGTAAAAAAAAAAAATTAAAAATTTTACGTGGCCGACGCTAAAGGCCGACGCTAGAATTGTCACCCGTCTGATGTCTATCAGACGGGTGAAAAAATGTTCGCCCGTATGATATATTTCTTCACCCGTCTGAAGCTGAAGATCTTCATCAGATCAGACGGGTATCAGACAGGTGAAGAAATGTTCACCCGTCTGATACATTTCTTCACCCATCTGAGGATCATCAGACGGGTACGGGTTCACCCGTCTGAGGGTGAAGATCTTCACCCGTCTGATGACTGTCTAATACATTCCTTCACCCGTCTGAGGCTGAAGATCTTCAGCTTCAGACGGGTGAAGAAATGTGTCAGACGGGTTAACATTTCTTCACCTGTCTGATCTGATGAAGATCTTCAGCTTCAGACGGGTCAAGAAATATTTCTTCACCCGTCTGATAGACATCAGACGGGTGACACCTCTAGCGTCGGTTTTGACCGACGCTAAACGTAAATTTTTTTAATTTTTTTACATTTTTACCAGATTTTGCCACGTGGCACAATCTGGTAAAAACGCTACTGACAGTAGCATTTTCTAAAAACGATAGTCAAAGTAGCGTCTTTGGTGTCAGAAAAAAATACTAAAAAATGCCAGATTGACGAAAAGTGGGTTAGTTTGGTAAATAGTTTCAAAATAAGGTTATATTGAAAAATAATTTTTAAAAATGGATTAGTTTGATCAATTAACCGGTTGATACCTATATTTTCTGTCGTGGCATTTTCCTTTTGATCTTTTTCCATCATTCCAAACGAATGCTTAAGTTCGATTCAGATTCTTCTCTCTTCCTTCCCATCTCAAGTTCTCAACTACATCTAAATGGCATATAATAATTCATTATATTCATTACTTTGACATGCATTGATATTTATCAATGTTATATACATCAATATTTATCAAATCTATAATATTACTAAATCATTTTATCAACTATACTCTATTTATTATACAAATCTAATTTACTCTTACTTAATGAGTCGCTCTGCACATAAATCTATTGCAATAACAAATATATGAACTAGACCTATATTGTCTAGTTGCTTATCTAAGAATTGAATTAAAGAAGACCTTTTTAACTTAGTGGGAAAGTAATGGTACGATAAGACATAAGTCATCGGTTTAAATCCGGTAAGTTTTTTTTTTTTTTTTTTTTTACTTTTATGATAAAAACCCTGCAGATCAATTAATTCATATTTAAAGGTCTATAAAAGTAGGGATTTAATATGGATTAATTTACAATAAGTATCCTTTTTTATAATATATATATATATATATATATATATATATATATATATATATATTATATTATTGCCTATATGTAATGTACATTGCATATGTTCTAATTTTTTGTTTGCTTCATCCATTTGATTTGTATTGGTTCAACTGAAATAATCAAAAAGTGTAACGTCCTTCGTTACATTAGTAATCTAAATTAATTATTTAAATAAAAGAAGGTAAATAAAATTTTTCTAAAATATATATTAAATAAATACTTAATATATTATTAATCCAAAATAATTGTTTACATCAATTCAAAAATCGCAATAAAATAATAAGTTTCAAAGCCTCAAAATAGGACGTCTATAACATCTCGCATAAGAAAATAACTAAAAGATAATAAAAATCCTCCTGATATATGTTGTATAATACTAACCAAGCTCTAAAACTAAAGAGATAGTCTTCAAAATGTCTGGCTGCTCAACAAGGACGTCCTCAGGCTCTGAAAACAATACTACTAATGAGATATAAAATCCGAGTGAACAGAAATACATTTTTAAAAGGTTTTCACAAAAGTATTGTTCTCAGCCGGTGCGGTAATCGGAAAAACTGTCCATGGTACCCGCTATTTTCAAAATAGTGTATAATAAAATAATAATAATAACAATATAAATTATTATTGGCAGCAAACAGTCATCACTAGCACATCATGAATCAAGTACGACAATATCTCTTAAATCAAATAATATCAAATATCCTCATACGTCACATGACTTTCAAACTGCACATAACGATGGCGTCACATTGCCTACCTTACTCATGAAGGTATTTTGATGTCACATTCTCTTCGGTGACATTACTCATTTCGATATCAACCATTGTACACTGGTGATATTACTCATTTTGACATCCAAACGTGTGGCGATGTTACTTTCGATATCTCATCATGGCGGTATTTCATATTTCGACACCCCAAATCATTGGCAGTGTTACTTTCGATACCCATATCATAGGCGGTATTGTAGCAAATAACGTCCAACATATTAAAAGTTATTGAATCATGTCAATATCACAAATATCATCAAATAGTGCATATATAGCATGTCAATTCAACCAAATCACGTATCTAACATATATATCATGGCATCAATCTCAATAATAAACATTTAATTGACAGTAGGAATACCTTAGAAGTAAAACCCCCAAATTTATAAAATCATGATTTGACCAAACCAAGATATTTTCCAAAAAACGTATTTTGAAATCATAACCCAAACCCCAAGACAATTTGCACCATGAAAAGGGTGAAAAATAGTATTTCTACTCACCTCTTGAAGATCTCCAAAAGCTCCAAATATTATCTAAGATAAATGCTAATGTTTCATCGAAAATCCTCAATCTCTTCTTCCTAACGTTCTTGAATTAGTAGAGTTCCCTACTTCTCAATGCAACTGACGCCAACGCTCCTCTGTTCTCCTATATACGTATTGTGCGGCGCTATAGTTGCAGCTTGTGTATCTCCGTTTTTATTCAATCAGGTACTGGGTAGTAACTTTTTCAATTGACATTCTACTAAATAAATTCATTTAGTTTGGGCCAGCTTTTTTATTTGTTAAAGCCCAAACAAGAAGCTTTCATTTATGCTTCTTTTCAATGGCCCTCTTTTCATATGAAAACCAATTTCCTCCCTGATTCACGTGAATTAAAACTTTCAATTGCCAAAGACATCTTTTTTTTTTAAGCCTCCTGTACGTAAATTAATTCACGTGATTGTTCATTTTAATTTTTTTTTTTTTAACTTTGTGTTTCTATTGTATATACTAAACAATTCCAATAAAACTTTATACTAATAATTTTCTACATTAAGCCTCATATTAACTTAATCTTTTAATTATAATAATTACATTAAAATTTTGGGGTGTTACAAAAAGTACCTCTTAATCTTCCCCTTAATTTGAGTTCGTAGACTTCCTATATTTTTTAATACCAATCTCCATACCATAATGAAAAATAAGAAAGTATTCTTTTTAGAGTTTCGAAGACATAATTAATCAAATAGTTATTATTAAATAGTTGACATATGATCTAGGGATTCTAAGAATCTTTTTCATATTTTGAAAAGATTGGCGGTAAGATCCACAACCAATTTTAACATAAGAACCATGATATGAGATGAATTCAATCAAGCATAAATCCAGTTTATTTTTGAACCAAAAATACAAATAATAAAATAAAATAAACGATATATAAGGTAAGCAGTAATGTGGTATTCACCTAAGGCAACAACAATATTTTACTATGTGCAATATCACCTTAGACTATGGATAGCAATGAGTAAAGTATGGATAGAATACTATAATACTTGTCCCCCATACCCATGTTTTAAGAAAAATACTCGTATCCAGACCCATATCCGTGTGGGTAACAACTTTAATACTCCTACCCTTACCCGTTGGATACCTAAGTACCCATACCCACTCCTACTACCCGCACTTTAATATAAAAAATTTATAGGTGTTTGAAAAGAGGATAATAAATTTGTACTGTCAAAATAGGAGAACAATAATATGTAATAAAAATTAGTTCATTGCAGTATGTTCTTACATTACAGACATATATCTAAGACTGAAATGGAAAGGTATTTGATACAAACATCCAATATTCTTCAAAATATTAAGCAAATATTACGGTAAACTTCCAGAACAACTAATTCATAAACTTTGAAGTCCTGAGCTGACACTCTCCAAAATTGGCTAAAAAATGATAAATTACACTAATTAATTATAATTATGAAGTCAAAATTAATAACACAAATTGAAGTTTATCTTACCTCATCGTCAGAATCAGAGTCTCCCAAAAGACTCCAAACACTTATCTTTCAAGTGTAAATGTTGTTTTGGTCTAGTGACACCAATAGAAACCAGAACATAACAAGAAAATTAATGATTAGACTAACTAATTAAAAGTTAGACTAACACCAACCTAGGACAAATTAATCTCTTTTTCAATTTCTCAATCACCCGTTGTAGGCAAACATACATAAAAATGCTCTCTTATCTTCAAACGAACTAAAACATCTTTGTAACGTACTGCAACAACAAGCATTTGATAAGTAGAATTTCATCTCGCTTTGCAATCACGAATGTGTTTCTTTGTGATGGAAACTTTTATTTGACGTATTGCCACTACAAGAAAACCCGTGTATACCGAAGACCTTTTATCGAAGGCCTTAAGGCCGTCGGTAACTTCACCATTTCCGACGGCCTAGACCGTCAGTAGCGCACGAATACTTAACTGAACAGATTACCGACGGTCAAAGCCGTAGGTAAGGAGAATAAACATTATCGAGGGACAACCCGTAGGTAAGGAGAATAAACATTATCGAGGGACAACCCGTAGGTACTGCCTTCGGTAATTTTGGGGCAAATAGGCGGCAAAATTGTCCCGCTCAGTTTCTGACGGGCTGGGCCGTCGGTAAGGACAGTTAAAGATCGGTAAAGGCAATTAAACAGTACCGACGGCCTAAGCGGCGTTTGGTATTATTGACACAACGTCACTTTTTTTAAATACCGATGACCTAGGCCGTCGGTACTAGGCCTTCGGTAAGGGAAATTAGTACCGACGGCCTGGGCCTTGGAGAAGGGGAATTATTTATTACCGACGGCCTAGGCCCTCGATAAGGGAAATTATTTATTACCGACGGCCCTCGGTAAGCATCACTAATACGCGACCAGTAACCTTTCCCTCTCATTTCACTCAGAACGTTTACTTCTCCCTTCTCAGCCTCCTCTCCTCACCGCGACCACCGCCACCACCCTCTCAACCTCCTCTCTTCTCCTCTTCACTCATTGATGCACTGTCTCCTTTCTCTCAACCTCCTCTCTGCTAGCGCCTCCCGCTCCTCCGCGAGCTCTCAGCCTCCTCTCTTAAGTATTACCATTTACCCCATTTTATTTCATCTCTGCTCGCCACTCTTCATTTTGTTAAAAAGAATTTGTAACCTATCAGGCGCGACCACCACTGTCAGGAGTGGCCACCACCACTCTTTCTTCTTCTTTTTTTTGTTGTTGTTAATTTTGTATTTTTATTTTTTATATGCTTCCTTCTTATTAATTTTTGTTTCTGATTTAGGATATTTGATGTTAACTTGTGATGTTAAATTCTTATTTTTGTTAATCCCTTCACTATAATGTGATTTTGCTCATCCTCATTTTGATAACTTGCTGATTTTGGTGATTCTGGTATAGGTGCTTATGATTAGCATTTCTGTTAAGTTGCTTGTGATTAGCATTTCGATTTTTTTTTTTTATCATTTCTGTGTTATCGTTAAATAATGTAGGGAATAATAAATAATATTTTAAAAAAATAAATTAAAGTTATCGACGGTCTGGCTGTCGGTAATAGGGGTGGGTTATTACCGACGGCCTTTTGCGTGAGACCGTCGGTATGCGTTACCGAGGAGCTTGTTTCCGACGGATTTTTTGGCAGTCGGCCGTCCGTCGGAAATGGCCCATTACCGACGGCTTTTGACCCTCTGTAATGAGCTTTTTTCTTGCAGTGTGCTTCCCTAAAACTTTGTTCTCTTTTAGGTGTGGTCCAAAAAGAAACATTATTCTTATCATTCCCTATGCCATATCCAAGAACATTCAAACAATATCGTGCAATTTGTTTCCGACAGATCTCGAAAATGGCCCATTACCGACGGCTTTTGGCCCTCGGTAATGAGCTTTTTTCTTGTAGTGTGCTTCCCTAAAACTTTGTTCTCTTTTAGGTGTGGTCCAAAAAGAAACATTATTCTTTTCGTTCACTATGTCATATCCAAGAACATTCAAACAATATCGTGCAATTAAATTCAGAAGATCGCGAAACCAAAAATTGGTTCAAGCTAAACCTGCAACGGTGACGATTGCACGCGACAAGCAGAGATAGGAGGCGTAAGGTACCCTACGAGTCTGTTACCTATTGTCATTTCTATCTTAAATAACTCAAATGTCTATTTTGTTTCTTATAGACATTGTCTATCAACATATTTATTTACTTATTATTATTTCTTTGAATTTCTTTAGCTATTTGAAAAAGAAAAAAAAAGGGACAAAAAATAGAGTGGGAGTACGCGATTCCCGATTTTCATATATAATTTGGTAAAAGCCAATTCATCGAAATAGAAATTATAGGAACAATTCAGCAGGGATAAGATTCAATTTATTTGTGCTCCCTTAACTTTCAAAATACAAACATGAGAATAATTCAAATATTTGTTTGATTTAATTAAAGAGTATTTTCTATTTCTATATTATCCATAGAATACATTACACCAACAGAATACAATAGCATTCTGAAATGCAAATATATTTGAATTCAATTAATCATTTAATTAGTATGAATTAAATACTTAAAATCAATAGTTAAAAAAAAATTCAAAACCTAATTATAAAACAATTGATACAATTAATTTGATCCCTTAACTCAATTACAAGTACCATTAGAATTCACTTTTTCCTCGTACCACGAGAGAAAGGGAAAATGTAAAAACTATCCTTAAAGCAACCCAAGCAAGACTTATTTTATGCATGTAAATTTTGTGTGCTATTTCTATCAATATGCATAATATGAAGGAATTACTTCATTATTGTTCACTAATTCATCTTGTATTATCTTATCTTTATTTTTTGTATTATTCACTAATTCGCTAATCATACTAAAATATTAGTGGAATTGCTGATATAAAGTGTAAGATATAGAGTCAAAAAGAAATTTGAGTTAACGCCATTGACGAAACAATGTAGGAAATCCCATTAAAACATCTAACAAGTTTTTGTCTAATTTGTGTGTCAGGAACCGGATTTGAACCGGAGACACGAGGATTTTCAACTCCCCTTCTCTATAAATTTCACCTGTTTTTTCTTTTAAATAAGTTAAGCTTTGAATATAAAATCTATAAAATAAAAATTGAATCTCAAGCGTTTTCTTTCATGTAAACAGATCGTTTTGGACCACATAAAACATGATATGATGAGGTTTGTTTTGTATTGCCCTACACACATCATGTTGAGCTAGAACTTAATTAGAAGGTGCGGTGGTACTCATGCACCGACTGCTACATCTCGCATGTAATTGCGTATGTCCCGCAATTATTTTTACATATACATATATACCAACCCATTTATAAATTAAATGATGAAATATCAAATCTGATCCCTAAAATTATAGGGGTCGTATCTATGAGAAAAACCCAAGTTTCATATTAATTAGAGGTAGAATCTTATAAGAGCTTATAAAGCTTAGGCAATCCTCACCTCTTGAGTTAGGTTTTGGGATTAAGTTAGGTCCAAAATCTAATATGGTATCAAAACCTATCCTAGATCTATTAAAGGGCCACCCACCATATTATCCACGCATCAAGCCCAATAGTGCTGGGCGTGAGGGGGTGTATTGGGAAAAACTCAAGTCCCACATTGACTAGAGATAGAGCCTTATAAGAGCTTATAAATTTGGGCAATACTCACCTCTTGAGTTAGCTTTTGGGGTTGAGTTAGACCCAAAATCTAATAGTATCAACTTAATCTCCCACATTATCAATATTCCAAAATGATCCGTGGAATTGTAGAACGTTAATCAGATTCGTCCCTCCGTTGGTATTTGCAAGGACTATAATGATATTAAGTTGATAATGTCAGGGATGCATTTGAAATTAAGTGAATAATGTCAGGGTGCATTTGCTAACGGATCCAAATAGAGGGACGAACCTGATTAACATTTTGCAATTCTAATGATCAATTTGAAATATTGATAATGTTGAAAATTAAGTGAATGCGAATCTTATAATTTTAGGGATCGGATTGAGTATTTACTCTAAATTAAATACAGTCGTACGTGTGGAGCAATCAGAATCAAGTTCCAGTTCCTCACGGTCACCTTATAGAACAAAAACTCGAAGCCTAGTCCTCGTAATTTCAAAGTCAAGTGAAGTCATTAGCTACTCGAAATCCAAAATATAAGTAGAGACTCTATGGTTATTGAATATTTATCAAATTAGGCTTGATTCTTAGTGTTTATAAAGTGACGGTGATCGAGGACTTGATTCTGAATTGGTCCACACGTAAGACACAGCCTTTAAATGGGTTGGTACATCTCAAAAATAATTGCGGGATAGACACAACTTCAAGTACAGCTTCGGGAGAGATACATATATAGCAGTCGGTGCATATCATATAGCACAATTTTTAAGTTCTAACTCAACATATATATATATATATATATATATGCAGGCCAATACAAACCAGATCACCACATGTACATCATGTGGTCCAAAACGAGATCAGTTTGGCAAAAAGAAAATTTGATGTTTGTATTCAAAATTTAATAAGAATAGGGATATTATTTTAGAAGCTTCTACTACTAAATACTAATCAATGAATGTTGGGATGGAGGATGGATCCTCAATATGAATGAGGGAGGATTGTAGAATTTCCCCCTTTATGCTAAGGATGGATCCTCAATATAAACATCTCTAACAAGCTAAAGATGATAAATTCAAGGACGGCAGATCGCTCCACCACAGAATATTGTTAGGAAAGGTCTACGGACCATGGTCAATAAAATCGTCAACCGTTGTTAACTATTTCTTCGACAAGCAACTCTATGTTGTTGAACTCTGTGATCTCCAGCCATGTGAGCATGGTCTAAAAGGCCAGGCCAAACACCACAATATTGGCCAAAAACCAATGAGCTCAGTTTTTTTTTTTTTATTTCCATCAAAGCATCGACCTGGAAGTAATGATATGAGAGCAATGCTATTTAGTTCAAAAAAAAATTCAATGAACATATGCAAAAGTACAAATAACCAATGGCATCAATGTCCATCCTAAAAAAATCGTGGATGAAAGGTAAAAGTAATAAAAATAGCACTCCTAGTCTCCTATAGCACTTCCGTTGAAAGGTACGAATTCACCATTCCTACCAAATATCATTTTGGTTTAAGGAACTTTTTACTCCGTGAATACTAGTTGAGTTTTGATTTACTCCGTGCATTCATTTTTTTTTTCCTTAGATTTTGATCCGTGTAAATTAAAAACTTTTGGTTTTAGTTCATACCGTCAGTTATTCTCTGTTCAATGCTGACGTGGCTAATGGAGCGTCATGCCAGCACTGTCATGTTAGCTATCACATATGAAATAAACTTTGGTTTTAGCCCCTCAGGCCTCAAAAGTGAGAAATTTTGGTTTTAGTCTCTGTACTTTTTCCATTAGTTTTGATCCTTATAAATTTAAAACTTTTGATTTTAGTCCCTGACGTCAATGACACTCTATTAAGTGCTGATGTGACTAACAGAACGTCACATTAACATTATCATGTCAGCTTAATTATTATTATTTTAAGCCACATGAGCTGGCACATCAAAAAATTTTTTTTTTTTGAAAATATTAACATGAATTATTATTATATTTAATCATTATATTATTTTAATATTTATGATTGTAATATTATAACTTTTTTTCTTATAAAACTTGACCGTCATTTCTTCTTCCTCTTTCTCCATCGTTCTTCCTTCATTCTGCAGCAATCTTGCTTCCTCCTGTTGCAACAATTTTTATGCTCTTTTGTGTTGAGAAGGGCACCACGGTTACGACTTTAGAAATTCATTGCAGGAGAATGAAAGGGAAAACGTGAGAGAAAAAAGAAGAAAAACGCAGGTCTGAATGGAAGTAAAAAAAATGCTGCAAAAGTATGAAGAAGCACTTCAGAACGAGAAAGCAAGATTGCTGATGAATGAAGGACGAACAATGGAGTAAGAGCAAGAAGAATGAACAGTCTGGTTTTATAAAAAATAGTATAATATTATGATAATAAAAAATGGTTAAAGTAATAATTTAGTCCCTATACGTGACACGGATTCTTCATTTAGCCCCTATACGTAAAAATTTTGAAAATAAGTCACTACATGTGTAAACGTTAGCAAATTTGGTCCCTATATGTGCAAACGTTAGCAAATTCGTCCCCACCGTCTGCAAATTGGTCCTTATACGTGGCACAATTTTTTGATTTGGTCCCTAAACCTAAAAACAAAATTAAATCGATCCTTATATGTGCAATCGATAATAATTTTGTCTGTGTCGTCTATTCAGGAGCTCGGACCCAACTAAAGATTATTTTTGTATTGAATATTTTCTATATATTATATCAATCTATTTCTTTTATCGCGAGTAAAAGTTGTATAATTTGGTTCGTAAATGGTTTTATATTCTGAAATTATCCAAGTTGACTCTCAATAGAAGAAATAGATTGATATAATATATAAAAAATAATCAATACGAAAAGAATTTTTAGTTGGGTCCGAACTCCTTGGCAGACGATAGAGACAAAATTATTATCAATTGCACATACAGGGACCAATTGAATTTTTTTTTTTCAGGTTTAGGGATCAAATCAAAAATTTGTATCACGTATAAGAACTAATTTGCTGACAGCAGGGACGAATTTGCTAACGTTTGCACATGTATGTACCAAATTTGCTAATGTCTACACATGTCGGGACTCATCTCCAAAAAATTTACATATAGAGACTAAATGAAGAATCAATATCACGTATAGGGACCAAATTATTACCTTAACCATAAAAAAATGAAATAATATAATGATTAAATATAATAATAATTAATGTTAATATTTTAAAAAAAATAATATTATGATGTGGCAGTCTATGTGGCTTAAAATAAGAATAATTAAGCTGATGTGGCAATGCTGATGTAACATTCTGTTAGCCACGTCAGCACTTAACAGAGTGCCATTGACAGCAAGGACTAAAATCAAAAGTTGTAAATTTACAGCACCAAAACCAACGAAAAAAGTACAAGGACTAAAACCAAAATTTACTCATTTTGTAGGGACCAAAACCAAAGTTTATTTTTATACGTGGCAGCACACGTGGTAGTGCTGATGTGACACTCTGTTAGTCACGTCAGCACGTAACGAATGGTAACAGATGGCTGGACTAAAACCAAAAGTTTTAAATTTACAGGGATCAAAACCAACAAAAAAAAAAGAACTAAAACCAAAACTCACCTACTTTTCAGGGACCAAAAAGTTCATTAAACCTATCATTTTCGATTATCCGAACCACATTTCAAGCCTTTTAAGATCAAGAGCAATGTTTCAAAAATAGTTGATTTCCATTCATCCGAACATATAAAGGTGGTTAAAGTAATAATTTGGTCTTTATAAGTGACATAGATTCTTCATTTAGTATTTATACGTAAAAAATTTGGAAATGAGTCCCTACATGTGTAAATGTTAGAAATTTGGTCCATATATGCGCAAACGTTAGAAAATTTGTCCCTGCCGTCAACAAATTGGTCCTTATACGTGACACAAATTTTTTATTTAGTCCCTAAACCTGAAAAAAAAAATTAAATCGGTCCTTATATGTGCAATTGATAAAAATTTTGTCTCTGCCGTCTACCAAGGAGCTCGGATCTAACTAAAGTTTCTTTTTGTATTGAATAGTTTCCATATATTATATCAATCTATTTCTTGTATCGAGAGTAAAAATTATATCATTTGGTCTGTAAATGGTTTTATATTCTGAAATTATCCAAGTTGACTCCTAATAGAAGAAATAGATTGATATAATATATAAAAAATAATCAATACAAAAAGAATCTTTAGTTAGATCCAAACTCATTTGCAGACAATAGAGACAATTATTATCGATTGCACATATAGGGACCAATTTAATTTGTTTTTTCAGGTTTAAGGACCAAATCAAAAATTCGTGTCACGTATAAGGACTAATTTGCTGACGACATGGACGAATTTGCTAACATTTACAAATTTAGGGACCGAATTTGCTAATGTTTACACATGTCGGGACTGTTTTCCAAATTTTTTATGTATAGGAACTAAATAAAGAATGTATGTCAAGTATAGGGACCAAATTATTACTTTAACCTATAAAGGTCACCACCCAAACTTTAGGAAAGTATGGAGAAGCTTTTCTCAAAGCACATTGAAGGACCAAAATTTCCTTGACTTTAAATGACTCTCAAGGTACTCCTATATAATAGCTACATTAACCATGAGGTTAAGGATCTCTTCTCGCTCATTACACTCATCTTGCACTCTCACTTACTATGTGTTGGAGTCCTTGTAAGTGTTAAGGCTCAACAGTACAATTATACAATCCAGATACCTATCCAAAGAACACAAAACAACTCGAAAGAAACAAAGAAGAGAAGAACACCAGAGAAATTTGATCACGAAGTTTGCCTTATAGAAAGCCTACGTCTCCGGGACTCAGTAACCACCAAATCTAGCCTTGAATCAAATTGAGTGTTACAAAGATGAATTCCTGTTCAGTATTGTATCCTCGACCCTCTCTTCTTCTCAGCTCAGTGTTTCCCTTGAAGTCCCCTTACATCCCAAATTCCCCTTTCTCTCGGAATTCCTTTCTAGTGATTACACTTCAAGAATTACAATGTATCATCCTACAAAAGGCTAGAACTCAATCCCTTATATATCAGTTTATGATATATAAGTTTGTACACGTAAACCTACCTCTTGTAACGGACTAAGAAACTGAATAACAGAAAGAGAAACAAAAAATAACACAAACAGAATATGACACTTGTCAACCGTAAGTATCCAAAAGGGTTGACCCCATATTTATTGAGTCCTAAAGTGAACTATGAGAAAAGGCCTATTCAAATTTACTTTTGTTGTTTGTTTTGATAAATTTATCTGTAATTCCCTTTTGTGATTTAATTAAAGCTTCAACTATTTTTTAGTTTCAAATAATATGATTCAAATTTTCGAGAAGACATTTATATATTTAAAAAAAAAAACAATGAACACCTTCATATATTTTTGTTGTTGAATCAATCATTGGTACTTAACGGTAATTCTCCAAAAATTGAAAACAAGAAAAGGGCGTAAGAAAAAATTAGGAAATTTCCCATTGTTTATATGGAGCTTCGGGTACACCTAGAGAGAATGCCATTTGCCCACTTGTGCCTGGAACTAAAACTGTAAAACTCATAATAATTTGATCCACTTCTGCCTAGAACTAAAACTTATAATAATTTGATTATTATCCCAATATCGTGTTTGGTTGGAGGGAAATAAAGGAGAGGGAAGAGAATTTTTTAAATCTTTCATGTTTGATTCAACTTTTTGGAGAGGAGGGGAGAGGAATGAATGGTATCAAAATCCCTCCTTACTCAATTTTGGCTCCCCAGGGGAGGGATTTTAAAACATAGGTTAAATATGTTTTTAGTCCCTATAAAATAACGAGAATTCGTTTTTAGTCCCTCATTTTCAAAATAGGGACCAAATGTGAGTTATTTTGAAAATTAAGGGGCGAAAAAAGGACATTTTGAAAGTTAGGAATTAAAAAAGGACGTTATGAAAATGAGATACTAAAAACGAATTTTCAATATTTTACAGGGACCAAAAAATATTTAAATAGGTAAAAACTATTTGATAGGTGAACAAAATTTATTTATAACATTATCTTTTATAAGTTAATTTGTAAATTTTCCTCCTTAATAAAATATATTTATAATTAAATTTTTTATATTAATTTAAATTATTAAATGAATAATTGACAATAATAACTTAAAAAACAAAAATAAGACATTGAATTGGAAAATTATTTTTTATTATAGTATGGATGAATAATATCAATTCTCTCTATTTTGTTAAGTTTTATTGTTTGGATTTATGACATGTTGAATTAAAAAAAATCGACCATTATAATTAGGATGTGATTTTTATATTAAAAATAATTTTTATAATAATTCTTAATTATAAATTGAGGTAGGTAGAAGTGATATATAATAGGTAATTAATTTAAATAAATTATTTAATAAAGGATATTACTGAAAAATAAGAAAAAAGTTATATGAAAAAGAATGATAATAAACATGTGAAGAAAGCTCACCTTTTAAATCGTTAAATATGTTTTTGGTCATTGTAAATAACGAAAATTCATTTTTAGTCCCTCATTTTCAAAACTTCCTTTTTTGGTCCTTCAGTTTTCAAAATAAGTCACCTGTGGTGCCTATTTTGAAAATTGAGCTAATATTAGGGACCAACAGTGAGCTATTTTGAAAATTGAAGGACCAGAAAATGACTTTTAAAAAATGTGGAACTAAAAACGAATTTTCACTATTTTATAGGGACCAAAAACATATTTAACCCTTAAAACATTTTGCATGCATTGACTAAAATATTCTCATTTGTGTATGTTGAATTAAATAATTATAAGGGTGTAAAAGTAAATTAGTTTTAAAATCTTTTCACTCTCCTTGCAAACCAAACATGAAACACTTTTTCTCCACTCAATTAAAATCTCTACCCTCCCTCCAAACAGAGAGACGTGAGGCTTTCTTTTTTTTAAAAAAAATGTTAAAAACGTGGGCAAGGACTGAGGAGTGAATGAGGGAGATAGAGAGACATGGGGCTCTTTACTTTCTTTCTTTCTTTAACAAAAAATTATTTAAGTAAATAGTGAAGAATTTTTTTTTGAGGTCTAAAGCCCTTGCTTCAGTGGCTTTCCCTTGGGCCGGGCTTGGTATCCAACCCCTCTTACCCGAAGTTCTAAAGAGGTTGATACAGTGTTATCGTTATCCTTCCAACATCCCAACAACTCATGACAAAATACTACGTGTCTGTTTGGTTTAGATTATTTTTAACTTAAACATGAAAATAATTTTTTCTGAAACAATTATTTTGAAAGCTATGTGAGAAAAACTTTTTTCTAACGTGATTTTACCTTTACAGAATCGAAAATAAACCGGCTGTAATAAGTTATTGCTTTTAGTTTAATGCAACTACATTTTCATACATACACCTCAAAGATGTGATGGTGTTGACCAATACTTGATTAAGGAACCAGATTATTATTTTATCAACAGAATAACAAAAAACATGTCCTTGAGAAAAAGAAAATGGCTTCAAGATCCTCTATCGACCTGAACAACTCCCGTTTTTTGAGTTTTTTCTTTTTCCTTTGTCTCTCTGAATGTGCTTTCAAATGTCTTCCATGACCTCTATTGGAATGATGTCCGCGGAATGAACCCTCTCTTCCTTCTTGTTGTGGTTTTGAATTTATGACATTCAATTTTGCTTGAAAAATCTAGTCCAATGGTGATTGTTTTATTTGCTCACTTTTTGCTCATGAGCTTCTAAAGATCCCTTGAGATCATGTCAGGTGAACTTTGTGAGATCTTTTGTTTCCTCAATAACATGAGCAATATGCTCAAACTTTTGAGGGAAACTTGGTAACATTTTCTCGACCACTTTCTTGCAATGATAAATTGTCAAACTGACTCCATAGGAATTGCAACTTTATGGAAATCACTTTTGATTTCCTTGAAACTCTAACTTTAGAGTCCCTGATTCATCGTTGGTAACCAAATATTCTAGGATAAATGTTTTTACTTTTTCCTTGCTGAATAATCCTCAAAGCTGTAGCATTTATTCACATTCACCTTGTATTCTTTCTCTTTTTCTTCGGTCCAGGAAGCGTTTTTTTCTGATCTGGACGTTCTTCATACCCTTCTTCAACCATGTCCCATAGATCTTGCGAGAGAGAGAGAGAGAGTTTCCATTTCAGAATTCCAATAATCATATTATTCACCATTGAAAATTAGCATCGACTTGATGTATATGAGAAAAAAGAGTTCAAATTTGATGCAACCTTTTTTTGGATAACGCATAGCTCTAGTACCAAATTTGTCGGTGACAGAGGTTGTGCATTAATACCAAGGTGAAATATTTTGCTTTGAGTATTGCTTTGCCTGTAGAGTGTTTGAAGAACATAGCCAGAGCTTTACTCAAACAAATTGTAAAAATTGACTGCTAGGCACTGTTTGACAAAAAATAACTGATAAATTAATTTATAACTGATAAAATAATTTTTAGTTAATAACTAAATAAACTAATTAATTGAATTTGAAGCGTTTGATAAAATTAATTATTGAACTAACTTATAAATATAAAATAATATAAAAGGACATGTTTACATGTTTTTTTATGAAAATTCTTTTTAAATTCTAATTAAAGCTTTATAATTAGAATATTAATTTTTTAATTTTATTTGTTTTTTAAAATATTTTTATTAAATAATATAAATGAAATAACATGTTTATAAATTTTTTTCATATAACTTTTTTATGAGGTAGAGATTGAGTAAGGAAGAAATTTCGTTAAAATAATAAGTGTAAAAATGAGAGAAAAATTAATAAACTATAAGCTATAAATTAAATAAATTTTAGTTTATGAAGAAAAGTTATAAGTTAATGAGATAAGTTTCTTTACTAAACACTTCTATTTTTGTCAAACCAACTTATAATCTAGTCAAATAAGCTATACGCTAACTTATAATACGTTTGGATTGACGGTGCCAATCCTCAAACGCACATCCTTGACCGTAGAGGCAACTATTTTCAGCTTTTTGGACGCGTGTTTGACGGCTTTTTGACCAAACTAAATCACTTTTAGAAACTATTTATCAAACTAACCCACTTTTAGCCACGTGACATTTTTTATTATTTTTTTCTGACACTGAAAAACGATATTTTGACTAGCGTTTTCTAACAACGCTACTGTCAGTAGCGTTTTTACCAGATTGTGCTTTCGCTGTAAAAAAAAATTAAAAATTTTACGTTTAGCGTCGGCATGTCACTCGTCTGAAGCTGAAAATCTTCACCCGTCTGATACATTTCTTCACCCGTCTGATAGTCATTAGACGGGTGAAGATCTTCAGCTTCAGATTTCTTCACGCATCTGATAGTCATCAGATGGGTGAAGATCTTCAGCTTCAAACGGGTGCAGAAATGTATCAGACAAGTTAACATTTCTTCACCCGTCTGACGGGTGGGCCGACGTTAAATATAAAATTTTTAAATTTTTTTACAGCGAACAAGATTTTGCCACGTGACACAATCTAGTAAAAACGCTACTGATAGTAGTGTTTTTAAAAAACGCTAGTCAAAGTAGCGTTTTTCAGTGTCAGAAAAAATAATAAAAAATGCCACATGGCTAAAAGTGGATTAGTATGAGAAATAGTTTTAAACCAAAATTATATTGGTAACTAATTTCTAAAAGTGAGTCAGTTTGATCAAATACCCCGCGTTTGACTCTCCCCACCTTTTTTTCAAACATGCACTTATTGGACATACAAAACAAAGCCGTGAAGTCAGTCGAGTGAAGCGAATCGTAGAGTTCAATTAAATCTTCAATTTTACATCATATTAAGAAACTTCAAAAAATTGGAATGTAATTTTTCTAATGTTTAATCTTACATCAAATAAATTTTTCAATTTTATTCTAAATACAATTTTTAATTAAAAGGAAGAGCTAAGGGAATGAATCATCATTTAGCATAAGAGGCAATAGCCTAGGGTCAAATTTTCAATTTTTTTGTGGACTTGATTATTCAAACAAAAGGAAGTTTTATCCGACTCTTTTTTCATTCGATAGTGTATTATAACGAATGGTGCTAAATTTTGGATATTGTTTTTTACACCATAAATTTTTTTAATACACCATAATTTTTTTGAAAAAATTTGAATATTTCCACAATATCCTTGTAATCTCCACCAGGTTCGTCATGTATCCTATTTTTTTTAAAAAATTGGTAAAGTTCCGGTATGTATATATCTTTAGGATACCAAAGTCTATTTGATTTAATTCCTACCGGAACTATACATTACACAGTATACCGAAATTATATGTCCAGTGCACTGAATGGTTTTTCCAGGATTTTTGAAGATGATCTCAATGAAGGTACGAAATGTGGCATTTATGACATTGGATGTGATGGTGATAGTGTTCAGATCAACTGGTGGTTGATGAGAGATGATATTGTACTTCGAATCTCCAGGCGGCGCCTCATTGAAAGATGCCATTCCTTCAACTTTGTTGCCGATGCCGATGCTCTGAAGCTTCCAGAAGGGAACCCAAATGGGGGCAATGCATCGAAACCACCGGCTGATCTATGCAAGGCTGTGGAACGATAATAGATATAGCTCTTGATCTGGTCCTTCACCTGGAATTTGTAAGTGTAATTTGTCACGAGAGCTATGGGGGTATTTTGGAGATATGAATGAGAGGGATGGAGATAATGGGGTATTTTAGACATTAAATTTTTTTTACAAAGAATGTATGCTGTATTGGAAAATTTTGTGGTGTAAAAAGTAACCGCCTAAATTTTATGGAGTTAATAAAAATTGGGGGCCATTCAACAGCAAAAAAAAGATGTTTAGGCCCAACTAAGATTTTACTACAGACCTCTACTAATTAATGTATCCAAATTCCAAAATATTCATTTCAAGTAAAATGATACATTAATGAAAAAATATATGGTGGTTTTACTGACTGTTTATTTTGTGTAAGAAAAGAATGACAACTCCTGACTGTTTAATTATAGTCACTTTGGTTTGAATATCGAAGGAGCGATGACTTGCCATAGTTATTATATTGTTAATTGAGAAATGCCGCCAACAAATTCTTTAATATACTCTCTTTAACATATCATTTATTATCGAGTGAATATTATATTGGACTCACTAAATCACATGGGTACACTCTCTATTTAATGAGTCTCACATGAAATTCACTCAATAATAAATGATGTGTTAAATAATGTGTTATTAGTGTTGTTCTTGTTACTTTGATGAGAAATGTGCAATTGCGCAAAGGAACATGGCGTCCAGCTAGGGGGAATTAAAAATTTGATTGAGGGGAGCAAGATCAAATATATTTATAAAATGAAATAAAAATAATAAAATTAACTAATATATAGAAGCAAACTATATGAAACAATTTTGATATATACTTAAAAGCTTAATATAATAGAAGAGTAAATTACACTCAACAATCTTTAAGTTTATCAAAATAATAACAAACCCAAAATTTGACTATAAATTACACTCCACCCTGAGGCGGAACCATGAATTTTATATGAGGGGAACCAAAATCAAATATACCTAACATGAAATAGTAAATAATAATAAAAATTAAATTGTTTTAGAAGGAAGTGACTTAATAGGTTGTTCAATAATATTTTCAACATTACTCTCCAAAATCAAAGTTGGTGCACTAGATTCTGTTTATCAATTATTCTCTTTTCTCTTGAAAAATGAGTCAATACTTTTTTTCACGGACATAACTAACCAGTCAACCTAAAAATAAATTTTATAAGAACAATGTTGACCTCACCGACTATTTGGGATTTTCCATAATTCCATAATTTTCCATACTAAATGAATCAATGTTGGCCTCATTGACTTCATAACGGAACTTGTGTATGCTATGACATGGGATATATCCTCTCACTTGTTAAGTTTTGACAACTAAGTTTTCTTTTAGGCGGCGTTTGGTAGGGGGATTATTTTTAATTTCCATAATTCCATGATTTTCCATACTAAATGAATCAATGTTGGCTTCATTGACTTCATAATTGAACTTGTGTATGCCATGACATGGGATATATCCTCTCACTTGTTAAGTTTTGACAACCAAGTTTTCTTTTAGGGGACGTTTGGTAGGAGGATTATTTTTAGTTTTCCAGAAATCATAACTTGGGAATCCTAGTTTCCAACGTTTCGTATGTTTTTTTTAAAAAACAAATTCCCAGAAAACTAACATTCCTATGAATGTTTTTTGGCTATTTTCCCCCAAAAACATTCCCATGGGGAGGGGTGAGAATCTTAGTTTCCATGGTCCTAAAAATTTTAATTATTTAAAACGATCATTATATCCATAAAACCTAAATTCACTTTTCTCCTTCTTGCCTCTCAACTCCTCTCTTTGCCTCTCCACCGTCATTTCTCCACCATCATTGAAATTCTATGCCTATTTCACGAAACTGGAATTCTGCCAGTGGGTATCCCAGAAAAATTGTCATGTCCAGAAAAATTGTCATGTCCTGCCAGTGCCTATTTCAGAAAAACTGGAACATTCTTATTGGCTTCAGTGGGAATCTCTTGGCTACGTTGTATAACAATTGGGATAATGGACGAAGGGTTTGCAAAACAAGATTTTATCGAGCAATTTGATCAGGTCTATGAGTCGCTACTTGTATTGAAACAAATGCATGCACTTTTTTCAAACCTTGAAATAGCAAACACGCCCAACCTTTAGAATAAAGAAAGTCACTTTCTATGTTGCAATGTCTTTCCAGTTTGTGATGGTGAAAGTGGGGTATGATAAATGTCATTTCTGTGGGAAATTTGGACATTGCATGAGACTAAACTTATCTCCTTTCTGAATTGGAACGGGAGATGCCGAGCACTTGGACCAGGGTGGGGTCTGGCAGGTATTTTAGAGAATTATACTAATATTTCCAGGAAACTTATAACTTAACCAAACATAAAACAAAAAAAATTCAACTAAAATTCCTAAGAATGTTTAAGACCTACCACACATATTCTTGACATTCCTATATAGTAATCATCATTCCTGAGAATCATGACTCCCGAAAACAAAAAAAAAAATCCCCTTACCAAAGGTTCCCTTACAAGAATTTAAAGTCCTCTTTGAAAGTGTTCCTTTGAGGAGTTCCGGTTTTTTATATGTAAAGGAATGGCTACAGTTTTCATCTTAGTTCTAATCTATGATGTAAAGGAAAAACTTGGGGACCATGGCCGACGTACGTCCCCCTCCCTCCGTTACTGCTAATTAATTATTTCAAAACATAAGTAATATCACCTCATTTTATTTTATTTTATATATATATATATATATATATATATATATATATATATATTCCAAAGCGTCCTCTCCCTCTGCCTTTACGTCCACCAATGCACCAGGAGATGATGTTGAGCTGATTGTAGGCGATGCCCATGCATGTTTGCTTTTCTTCTTCTTCTCTCTCATTTCTTCTATTTAATTCAGTGGTCCGTTATTTGAACATCAAAAATTGATAACAATTTACATTATTAATGTAGTTTTAAAATGTAATTAATGAATTGTTAAGTTTGATTAATGGATATACTAAGGTATCACAACTCATTAACTATCAATTGAACTTCATTAATCACGATTTTGAGATGTTCAAATATACATATAGTATGTACAATGAAGTTCATATTCTAACCCAAAAATTGTTTATAGTATGATTTAGCCCACGATTTTTTGGGTTATTTGAATATCTGAAAATCGTGATTAATGACGTTCAAAATCGTGATTAATGAAGTTCGATCGATAGTTAATAAGTTACGATATCTTGATATATCCATTAACCAAACTTACCACTTCATTAATTAAATTTTTTAATTGCATTAACCATGAAAATTGTTACCAAATTTTGTTGTCTCTACAAATAACATTTCTGTTAATTGAATTCACAAAATCAAACAAAACATAAAATGCAATGAATTAGCATATTATATATCTTTTTAGCTTACATTACATTCCGATCACATAGTCTGATATTACATATAAAAGAAAGAGTAAAGGTCCAAATTGGTTCTTGACAAAAAATCATGATGATATTTTGATCCCTGAGAAATGAAAAATATCAATTTAATCATCAAGAATATAAAATATAGGTTAAATTGATCCTTTTTAGGGATATTTTAATCCCTGTTAGAACTATTTTGACCCATATTTTACATTCTTGAAGATCAAATTAGAATTTTTTATTTCTCAGGGATTAAAATGTAACTGTATTTTTTTTTGTCGAAAATCAATTTGGATATATACTATAAAAGAAAAATATGGTTTTCTGTTTTTTCAACAAAATAATTTGATTTAAGCATGTACTACACTATAGGTCGCTGAGTGAAGTTACAAGGTCGAGTTGGTCACATCTCTGGTTTGCTCTGAATGGCCCTTTCAGCTGCCATGTACTTTATCATGGAACTTCTTTACACTCTTTTTATGGGGAGCTTATGCTCTTCTGTAGGGCAGTCCCTAAAATTTTGGATGTCATGGACGAACTATGAAATTGGTGTCCTATTTTTTATAAGTCATATATATATATATATATATATATATATATATGTATATATATATATATATATATATATATATATTATCAAATGCATATAGCTTTCAAAATAAAAGAGGTGCAAAAAACTAGTCATTAATTATTTTAATATAACCTCAAGTGAAATAAAATATCATAGAAGAAAAGTTAAAGATTACATCAACATTGAAAAGCTCAAACCAATGCAAAACTACAATAGAATTATTGCAAAAGTAGAGTTATACATGCATCTATTAACCCGAACATGTAGCAATCTGAGTAGCATCCCAAACCAACAACATCATCCACCGATAGCACATGAATCACAAGGGCTAAAGAAAGAAAGTGATGCCCTCCTAATCTTTGAATATCATCCTCCTTGCATTTTTTGCTGTAAAATTATTAATAATCTGTTCATAATAAAGATTCTTTAAACAATCATTTTCAATGGAAATCAAGGCAAGGCTATTTAATCTACTTTGTGACATTATAGATCGCAAATAAGATTTTAGAAATTTCAATTTTGAAAAACTTCTCTTAGCAGATGCAATAATAACGAGAATAGTTAATATTATTCTATAAGCTATGCATGAATTAGGAAAATAATTAAATGTCTGTTATTTATATAATTTTTTATTTTAAATAAATATAGATATATATATATATATATATATACATACTAAATAAAAAAAAAAATTTGATGCCTCCTAAAAAATGAGATCCTGTGCAGTCACACATCTCACACATCCTGACGGCACCCCTGCTCTTCTGCATAGAACAAGATCTTGATATTTCAACGTCAACATGTGTCAAAAAAACAAAGATATGGTAAGTTGAATAACGGCTAAACCAGCCAGCAATTTCGTGAGACCCAATCACACATGAACAGGGACATAATTATGTGCATTTTAGGGGGCGGAGGCGGGCCCATGCTCCTGACAAGCTAGTTGCCAATAGTCCAAAAGTTTCACCCAGATCAAATGTTTTAAATTATATTTAGTTTACTGTTATACACGTATATTGGATCCAAGTATATGTTTGCTTTACAAAAACTTTATAAATATGTTGCATCAAATATACGTTTACAGTCTTTCAATTATAAATCAAATATGTATTTAGTCGTTCAAAGATTTGTCGACCATTTGGGTCGGATTCAAGCGATCCATCACGTACGAAGAGCTATCAGCAGCACGCTCCCGATGCGTATTGAACCCTGATGCAGGATGCAAGTGTCGGGGGATAAGAGTTCATTTTGGATAGCTAAATTACTTGTTTTTGATAGATTACTAATGTAATTAACGTTTAAAAACATATAATTATAAATATTTTATATGAAATTTGATACATATATATTTGTTAGATGAACTTTAATTTTTACAGTTGACCCTCTATATCATTCAAGTCTGGTTCTGTCATTACACAGGAATAAGGCTAGATACACATAAATCAGGGCTGGTGGTGAGGGAGTGCAACCTGTGCTGTTGCACAGGGCCTCCAATTTGGCCCAAAATTTGGGGCCCCAAAATTTTTGCTCAGCCAGCCAATCAAGCAGAGGGGATAGCCGAGAGAAGAGGAGAAATCCCGAAATTGAAGCCTCACAATCGTGCCATTGATGAGCTGAGGAGATCGAAGAGATGAAGAGCAGCATGAGGAGAGGAGAAATTAATTGAGGAGCTCGAAAATTAAGGGATTCATTCACGTTTTTCGTTTAAATGGCCCTGTTTGTAACCCTAATACCCAAATCCTCTCCTTCTGAGTTTTCTTCTTCGATTTGCTGGGTGTGGGTACTGACCTTCGAGTTCGAGAACGAGACACAACCACCCAGAAGGTTCGGATTCGATCCCGGCGGTACCACTCCTCCGTGCGCCGCCTTCGTCCTTCGTCCTTCGTCCAACTCCTTCGCTGTCTCTGTCACTGTGTTTGAATTTGATAAATTCACTGAGAATCCCTCAGTGACTGAGAGTGAGATGAGAGTCAGAGACATAACAGCGGCCGGCGGAAGCACCGGCAGGAGCACCACCGCACGGAAGCAGCGGCAGCACGGTGGCACCGCACAGCCACAGCCGCACGGCATCGCCTCCCTCTTCTAAACCCAGGTTGCTTCGTTCTTTAATCTTTCTGATTTTAAGGCTTTCTTTTCTTTTTTTTTTTTGATAATAATTTATCTAGTCTTTTTATTATGCCTCCTAAGATTAGAAAGTATGAATCTGGATATGAGAAGCGTAAAAAAAAGAAAAGACTTGAAGAGTTAACTCAATCTCAAAGAGGAGCTCTGGATAATTTTTTTAGAAAAGAACCACAAATTCCTGTTGAAAATAAGAATGTTGATAATGTTGATGTTGAAATTCTTGAAACTGTGGTTACTACTGAGAATAATAATATGGAGAATGAAAGTGTTGATCCGGATAATATAGGTGAAGTGCCCATTGAAAATGATAATTTGAATAATCAAAATAATGATGCTGAAAATGGTGATGGTGTTAATTTGAATAATTCACTTGATAATGAAGATGATAATCCATTAGAGCAAGCAAATCAATTTGAACATTCGTTTGATATATTTGATCCAAGAAATTGGGATGCTCTTGATTCTAAAATGATTGATTTATTAGTTACAAAAGGTTCTAAAAGAGATTTGTTGATTGTGAATGGTCCTAAAGATAAATTTTCTAGACGTTTTACGGCTAATTTGTATACTAGAGTTTTATCAAATGGAGAGAAGTGCGATAGAGATTGGCTTGTTTATTCGAAAGAGCTTGATAGAGTATTTTGTTTTTGTTGTCAAGTTTTTAAAAGAGGGATTGGTAGAGGCCAATTAACAAATAAGGGTTTTAGTGATTGGGCACATATTGGTGAAAGACTTAGAGAGCATGAGACAAGCATGGAACATGTTAAGAGTATGACTACTTGGTATGAGTTGCGTCAAAGGCTGCAAAAGAAGCAGACTATCGATAAAATGAATCAAAGACTAATTGAGAAAGATAAGGATCACTGGAAAAATGTTTTAAAAAGAATTATTTCAATGGTGAAATTCCTTGCTAAACATAGTTTGGCCTTTCGTGGTTCTAATGAGAGATTGTACCAAAATAGCAATGACAATTTTTTGGGCTTAATTGAAATGTTAGCAGAATTTGACCCAATTGTCCAAGAACATGTTAGACGTATTACAAATGATAATATTCAATTTCATTATCTTGGGCATAACATCCAAAATGAGTTAATACTTCTGCTTGCTTCTGCAATTAAAATCGAAATCATTAGAAAAATCAAACAAGCAAAATATTTCTCAGTGATACTTGATTGTACTCCTGATGTTAGTCACCAAGAGCAAATGTCTTTGATAATAAGATATGTGGATGTTTCTTCAAATTCTGTTAGCATTGAAGAATCTTTTTTAGGATTTTTGAATGTGAATGATACAACCGGCCAAGGGCTTTTTGATGTTTTACAAAATGAATTGAAAAATCTTGATCTTGACTTATTTGATGTGCGAGGACAAGGTTATGATAATGGGTCAAATATGAAAGGAAAACATCAAGGTGTACAAAAGAAATTTTTAAACATAAATCCGAGAGCCTTTTATACTCCTTGTGGTTGTCATAGTCTTAATTTGGCGTTGTGTGATATGGCTAACTCTTGTATTAAAGCACAAGATTTTTTTGGAGTTGTTCAACGCATTTATACAATTTTTGCCAATTCTATTAAGAGATGGCAAATTTTGAAAGATAATGTAAAAGGGTTGACTCCAAAATCATTGTCATCCACTCGTTGGGAGAGTCGTGTAGATAGTGTCAAAGCTATACGAGCTCAAATGTCAGATTTTAGAGAAGCTTTACTTGAAGTGTCGGAAAAGGATCTCGATTCTAAAATAAGAAGTGAAGCTAAATCCTTAGCAACAAATGAGCTTGGTGATTTTGAGTTTTTAATGGCTATAATTATCTGGTTTGAAATATTATCCGCAATTAATTTGGTTAGCAAGCTTTTACAATCAAAGGATATGCTTATTGATGTTGTAATGGAAAAAATAAAGGGGTTGATTTCATTTTTTGAGGGATATAGAGAAACTGGTTTTTATAATGCCTTGGATAATGCTAAGGAAATTGCTATTGAATTGAATATCGATCCAATATTTCCTCAAAGGCGTATAATT
The DNA here is from genome assembly GCA_039655645.1 of Ammopiptanthus mongolicus. NCBI lineage: Eukaryota > Viridiplantae > Streptophyta > Magnoliopsida > Fabales > Fabaceae > Ammopiptanthus > Ammopiptanthus mongolicus. Next base: position 6,369,106 of record CM077348.1, read on the forward strand.
AGAAGAAAAAGACAGTTTGATGAGAATTTGAATACCCCATCAGTTGAGCTATCTGGAGAGGAATATTTTAGGATTAATTATTTTCTTTATCTTGTTGATCAAGCTGTTGTTTCTCTTAATAAGAGATTTGAGCAATACCAAGAGTATGAAAGTATTTTTGGTTTCTTGTTTACTTCTCACAAGTTACAATCATTGGATGATGCAACTTTGAGGTCTTGTTGCAGTCATTTTGAACAGGCATTGAAACATAATGATCAATCTGATATTGATGGGAGTGAATTATTTGTGGAGTTAAAGTTACTAAGAGAAATCTTTCCCGGAGAAAAAATAGGACCTATTCATATATTAAGATTTTTGAAAGACTTAGATTGTTTTCCTAATACAATTATTGCATATAGAATTTTATTGACTATTCCCGTGACAGTTGCTTCTGCAGAAAGAAGTTTTTCAAAATTGAAGTTGTTGAAGTCTTACTTGCGGTCTACCATGTTACAAGAAAGGCTTAATGGATTAGCATTGATAGCAGTTGAGAATGATCTTTTGGAGACAATACAATATGAAGACTTGATTGATGAATTTGCTTCAAAAAGTGTTAGAAGGATGGCTCTTTTTAAGTAGCTATAGCTAGAAGGTTGATATTAACTTGAAGTTGTATTGGTAGGATTTTAATAATCTACTTTTTCATGTATTGTCCTGAAGTGGGTGTTTAAGATTAGAACAATTACCCTTTTTGAAATAATATTTTGAAATAATATTTAATTATTAAAATTGTCCTTTTTTTATTAGGGGTCCAATTTTTAAGATTAGAACAGGACCCCCAAAATGTTTAAGACGGTCCTGACATAAATTATATCATATTTATATAGTTTTTATCATCTGATGATTATAGTTCGTTTCATCTTTTCTTTTTTGCACATCTAAATTCTGATTATGCCATGTAGTCCAAAAATGATAGATTTAAATTTGAGACGGGGAAGCATTTTCCGTCACATATTAAAGTGTCCCATGTCCCAAAAATGAAGCACAACATTCCCAACTCCCACAGCAATACTTACTCATCAGACTACCAAGGTAATTGACACATCCACAATCAAAGTTAATTGTACTCATAATCAAATTGTAAAACAATCTTATAAGGGTAATTAATCAAAACAACGATAGGCATCTGTGAAATATATTAAGATAAACGCACAAATGAAATCATGTAATTTTGAATACTGATAACAGGCAATTCAGAACAACATTCTCGCTTTAGCATATTAAACAAGATCGGGACGATCCTTTATTTTAGATTGTGATAAAATTGATTATGAATAATTAATTTTAAAAGAATTGATTTTAAAAAAAATTGATTTGTGTTTGGAAATGATATTTTAAAAATGGGTTCATAAGAATTGATTTCGTTTGGATGATAAAAGGAAAATCACTTTTGTGTGTAAATATATAAAAAAAAAAATTGTGAGTCCTACACCTAGAATCGATTTTATTCAACCCAAAACTTAAAAATTATTGCTTCTATCATAATAAATTTTACCCACCCTAGAATCAATTCTATCCACCACGATTTTGTTACCTAAACACAAGAAGAGTAACTTTCACTTTTAATGATTTTATTTTTGCTCTCGGAATTGATTTTGGACTCTCCAGAATATACACCAAAAGGGCAAGTAGTTGTCTGTTTAAGATTCTAAACCCTCAAAATCTCATTTGCTTTGAGAAAAATTGCTTTTGTAAAGTGAAATTTTGTTTGGGTAAAATTCACTTTTGGATAAAAGTATGTGTAGATATGGGTAGAATTGATTTTAATAAAAACAAGAATTTTTAGCTTTTCCGTTGTAGTTCTGGGTGTAGGGCCCACAAAGTTCTTTATATTTACCCCTTATAAATGATTTTACTTTATCATCCAAAAAAATAATTCTTCTAAACTCACCTTTAAAATATTATTGTCAAACACAAAGCCATTTTTTTAACTTTGATTATTTTAAAAAACAAGTTTTTTAACATCAATTCTTTCAAAATAATTTTTATCAAAATCTAAAACAAGAGGAGTGTAAATCGCGAACACAGATGAATAGAACCAAGCAATTGTGTATAAACCATCAAATTTGCAAAAGAAACGGGGTTTAACCAAAATAAGTTGAGTAAATATTCAATTTGGTCCCTGAAATTGTAAGGTCGTATCAACTTAATCCCCGACATTATCAATATTCCAAAATGATCCCTGAAATTACAGAAAGTTAATCATATTCGTTCCTCCGTTGATATTTGTATGGACTATAATGACATTAAATTGATAATGTCAGGGATGCATTTAAAACTAAGTGAATAATGTCAGAGATGCATTTGCTACATTTTGCAATTCCAAGAATCATTTTAGAATATTGATAATATGAGAAACTAAATTAATACGACCTTATAATTTCAGAAAGCAAATTAAATATAAGTTACTTGGAGATTATGGGCCTTACCTCAATTGGGGCCCAATTACACGGTCCCGTTAGAAATGGGGTGCACTTTGTTTTCTTGTGTTTCCATGGGAATCGGATTTTGTGGGAGACACGCATTAGAGACAGAGATCACGGACAATGACTATACAGTCTATACTACAAATGTGTGTGAGAAACTGAAAAAAAAAAAAAATTAGTGTGATGTTATTTGGGTACGTTTTTCGTCTTATAATTTATATGAATTTTAGTGACCGTATTCTATTATTTGTTTGTTGGGAGTTTCTAACTTGTACCTTTTAAAAGATAGTGCATCTTGTATCATTTTGATCAGACCCCTTTTCAATTAATAAAATTGTCAACATGATATTAAGTTAATTTTTTTCTTTTATACCCAATCAAAACAAATGTCAATTTCTATATTTACATTTTATATTTTTCGTATTTGCATTTTGGTCTTTTGTATTTTCACAAATAAAATGATTAATTTTTTTATAGTCATTCACTAATAAAAAAATTAAATACTTCCATTTTCATTTCTATTTTTTTAAGCAATTTTCATTTCTGTTAAAAAAACCATAAGAACCAGTAAAAAAAATATTAATGTATTATAGAAATAACAAAAAAACAAATCTAAATACAACATACAAACAAAATATACCAATATATAGTGTCAATATACCAATGTACAGTATCAATATATAAATACATAAAATTTATTAGATACTATACAAATGAAATACACTTTGACTGGTTAAATTTTTGAGTACCCTATATCTACAAATGAAGCACTCCCATTGATAATTGAAAAAGAGAGCAAACTTGCACCAATTTTTAAAAGATACAACTTAGATAAAACCACTTTTGTTTTGCTCCAAAACAAAAAAATGGCGGTGTGCCCACAAAGATTCTTTTTCCGTCCCGTCCTCATCATGCATGTATGTATGTACAAGCTCCTCTTCTTCATTCACTGATCACCAAAAGGAGAGGGGAATCAGATATTTTAGGCTCCATCTTCTTCAATTTCCTTTTGGTTTTAGAGGAGCATGATGTTGTGTGTTTGGAGGCGTGACTGGATATTATTACCCTTCCTGACTGGAGTGTTGGACGATGTCACCTTACTTGGGTTTGAGAGGGAGTGCTCGCTCGCTATCTTCAGTATTAATTAATTTGCTTCCGGCTCACAAATGACAAAGTAGGATACTAGTAGGTGTGTGTTGAGATACTGTTCCATTCGGTATTCACGTCCCTTTTTTGCCTCTCAAATTGTAATTCTTTTTTACGTACCCAATTTGATTTGTTTTCGTCTTGGGACTATATATGCTTGCTTGCGTTCCTCAATGGAACCTGTCATCTCATCTTTGATGATGCCGTCCACGAACGAGCCCAAGTTTAATTAACATATCCCAATTAAGTTTCTATACCTTTGGTCAATGTAATAAGGTAAATGCTTGTTGTACATTACATTTTTGGGTTTGTTTGGTTCCAAGGTAGACAATATCCTAAAATTGAGTCCGTTTCGGTCAAACATGATTATAGTATAAATAGAGATGTTTGATTATTATTAGATAAAATTGATTTTGCAATCAAACGTAATTCTACTACAAGCTACAGAAAGTAGCTTTTGCGTTGAGTTGAAAAATTTAAACTAAATTTTACATCAAACTTATTTTCACAATATAAACATTCAAACATAAATCACTTCACTTTAAACTCAATTGTAACCAAATCAATTTTACAAAATCAATTCCATTCAATATCAAACGATCGTCTAATGCACATTTTGTCTCACATCACTTTGTTACATTAGTGAGTTGCCAAAATCAGAATAAAAATATGTCAGTAGAATCAAGTCTAAATATATGGTAAAAATGCATAGATATAAAACAATGTGTGTAAATACAATGATAGAACTTGAAATAAAATATTAGAAAAACCATATTAAATCTTTAGAAGTGTCATATTATTTGCAAGAAGCTAATTTTTTATATTATAATTTGTCAACCTTTTTATGATAAAAATGTTCATGAAAAGCACAATTGTGCATGCCCATAAATCACTCTTTCATAAATATGAGTTTTCTTATATTATTTTACAAAATATTTCTATTACTAAACAAATAAAATACTAAATGAAAAAATTAATTAATACATCCAATATGTTGGGAGTATAAAAAAATATTCAATATTTTCTATATTTAATAAATAAAAAATTTATTACAAGATTGAATAGGAGAATTTAAAATTTTTCTATATATATTCAATATCCTGTACAATATCCAAAATTTGTTATTCAAATAATTGTATTCAATAAATAATAGAAGAATGCGGAAGGAAGAAAATAAAGTTTTTATTAGATATTGATGTATTTAATATTTGAAGAAGTGACATACTTAGATTTCTAATGAAAACTTGTTTTTCTTAAGTTTCTTAACCAATACGGTGAAGACACTTGTTAGCATCATCCTAAATAATAGTAACCTCTAGTTAAAGGTTGTATATACTACTCCCTCCATAATAAAATATAGCAAAAATTGGACAATCTAAGTTGTAACAAAATATAAGTAAAAGTTGACTTTTTGTATCTTATTTAATGATAGTATATTAAAAATGCTCTTCATTTTATTGCATTTAATTGAAATAAGTTTCCATACAATACAATTAATGTGAATAAACAAAGAGGGGTAATTTAGGCAATGAAGTTGAACTTTTAAATGAGATTAATAACATTAAATATGAATAACTAATTATCTTAATAAGTATGAATATGGTTAACTTTACTTATATTTTGTTACGGAGTGAGTACTCCCTCTGGACTCATATATAAGCAAAAAATTACTTAGATTTTTTAGACTCATATATAAGTAAAAGTCAACTAATTCAACGCTATTTAATATCAATGTTCCAAAAATACCCTTTGGTTAATTGTCTTTTTACTTTTTCAAGAATATTATACACTTTCAAGAAACAACTTCCAAGAAAGGATAGTTTAGTAACTATAGTTTATTTTTTGAGATAAATCAAGACAACTAAACTAGAGTAAACTATCATTTTGGTCCCTGAAAGTATGAGTCGTTGTCAGTTCAGTCCCTTAAAGCAATTAAATTATGAAAAAGTCTCTCAATGTTAATTTCGTTATTCAAGTTGGTCCCTGACTGGGGTGATGACATGGGCTAACATGACTAATAAAATTAACATTAAAAGACATTTTCGTAAATTAATTATTTTCAGGGATTGAATTGACAGCGCCTCATACTTTTAAAATTTTAGGAATCAAAATGATAATTTATTCATTAAATTAACATAATTAGCTTTCTTAATATGTATGGAATTAAATTATTATTATTTTTTGTTTATATATGGATTAAGAGGGAGAAGTAATTATTTCATGTATTTGACTTTTAAATTGTCGTACTTTCCACCTATTTACCGTAATAGCCTTGGCCACCAAAGTTCAGAAAGTAGCCAACCCAGTGTCTGCGGTTTCCACTTGGTGAGCACATATTCTTTTCTCTCTCCCTCCCAAACAAGGAACCATCCCAATCTCCCATAAAGAAACAGCAAGGAAACTACCAACCATCACAGACTGAAAGGTTTCGGAACATTTGATGCTGCAACCCACAACCCTGCTACTTCATTAAATGCCCATTAACTCCCTTCCTACCATTATATTACTAGTTTTTGTTTACTTATGCTTCAGGCCGCAAATTAAAAAATGGATTTCGTTCCTCCCTTTTCATTTTTTATTTTTTTTATGATAGAGAAAGAAAAATAAAATAAAAATTTATTTTTATGTGTGTGGTACATTAAAATTTGATTTTGTGTCTTTCTCTTTCATAATATGAAAGGGAAAAAAGAGAATAAAAGGAAGAGATCCAAATCCTTAAAAAATTGAGAAATGTTAACCAGCCTCCTAGGAGCATTGTTTAAGAAATTAAAAAAGGGTTGTTGCTAATCAGTGCCTTAAGAACATTGGTTAAAAATTCCAATAAAAGGAAGTGTTTCTTGAAAAACTAAATAGAACACTCCATCGAATATTGAATGTACCACTTTGTGATGATAAATTTCTATTTTTTATTCCTTAATCAATGGTTCATATTCTCCTTTTAGCATGTGTTTGGATTCACATCCAAAAATGACCTTGGATACAAAATCATAATGTCAATGGCATTTCTATAAATTTTTTTTACAAAAAACATGAAAGCTACATCTGGTAGCTTCCACGTTCAGCAAAGCATTGCTTAACGTGATTCTGCTTACTTTCACCGCTATCCCAAATGTATTGTTAGTTTTACAATGAAACATTTCATTTTCTTAATTGCTTGACCAATGTCCTAAAGACACTGGTTAACAGGACCCTATATTTATATAAGTTTTACGGATTATATTTATTTTTCCTTATTTTTATGCATGAATTTGATATATATCTTATATTTTCAAAATACTTTAGTCAAACTGTTAAGAATTTAGGCATCCGAATGGTCCCCTCAAAAACCGGCTTATGAGGAGGTGGTCTACCCAGCTATATAAGCAATGGTCAGGCCCGTTAACCACCCGATGTGGGACTCGCAACATGCCTCCTCGAGCCTGGGCTCATCACCACAAGCGAGGGCTAGCGGCACTATCCACACCACCAGACAGAACGTGTCTCTGATACCATGTTAAGAATTTAGGCATCCGAATGGTCCCCTCAAAAATCGGCTTATGAGGGGATGGTATACCCAGCTATATAAACAACGGTCAGGCTCGTTAACCACCCGATGTGGGACTCGCAACACTCCCCCTCGAGCCTAGGCTCGTCACCACAAGCTAGGGCTAGCGGCACTATCCACACCACCGGGCAGAACGTGACTCTGATACCATTTGAAGAATTCAGACATCCGAATGGTCCCCTCAAAAACCGGCTTATGAGGGGATGGTCTACCCAACTATATAAACAACGGCCAGGCTCATTAACCATCCGATGTGGGACTTGCAACACAAACCGAGTCTTTTACAAAGAGAAGGTGCATTCTTTATGAAAGGATTTCTGTGCAATCTTGGAGTCTAGTCAACGGTAAAGGCTCAACTTTGAGAGTAAAGATCCTCTCCATTTCTCAAAAGAAATGAAGGGCTCCATTACTATAATTTTGGGTGTATACAGAGGCAGAGGGAGGGGGAGGCCTTTGGTTGCCATGGCCTCCCCCAAGTTTTCGAAAAAAAAATCTATATATCTATACATTTTTTTAATTTATATATGAATGGATTTAATCATAATGTAGTATAAATATTTTCTACACTCAACCGATCATATATTATTATATCATTAAAAATATTTGACTTCTAGGATGATTTGTGATTGGTTGACAGTACAAAAATTCTTTACACTCACAGTGCATATAAATTAAACTCTTTACATTTGTGGTGACATTAATTGGTCGACAATGTAAAAAACTTTATATGGAAAATATATCTAAGTTAAGCTCTAATTCTATATCCTCATACTAATTCTCCTATCTACTAAACAAAGAAAATATTGAATTCTTTTTATATTTTCAAAACAACAATTAGATTACTTTTTCACTTAATTAATATTTTATTTATTTAGTATTATGAGGATTAATATGAACATTTTGTAGGAAAATATAGTAAAACTCATCAAAATGTGAGGATGCATTAATGGTCGTGAATTTTAATTATTGCACCAACTTAATATTTTATTCAATTTCATATAGTTTGATTTTATATACTAGTTAATTTTTTTATTGTTATTTATGTTATGTATAATTAATCTTGGCCCCCTCATAAAAAATTCCTGACTCCGTCCCTGGGTTCTATAAAAGCATTTATTTCTAAAATGGATAATATGTATTAGTCTTTTATGTATTTTATATATTCAAAATTATAATAAGATAGTCCTTTATTTCTTTTGAGAAATGAAGAATATCTTTACTCGAACTTTTGTCATTGTTTCATGGCCTTCACATTGCCGAGAACTCCTCAGGCTGGAAATTGATTTTGGAGATGGATTCCAAGGATGGTGGAGGGGTCTTGTGCATCTTCCCGTCATTGCTATGCTTTGGTGAAACAGACTAGAGGCTTCCTAAAGATGATTTGGGTTGTTGTTTTGAGACATTCCCAGATGAAGCACATAGACGGATTATTTAGTACATGTTTGATTTATCGTTGATAAATTTTAAATGTATGTTTATGGCAAAATATTTAGAGGATTCCTTTTGGATATACATATTTTTTTGACTCAAACATATATTTGTAATGGTAAATCAAACATGTCATTAGACTATATTTAGATTTTCGTTTCAAACTTAAATTTAGTCCACTAATATTTTTTCTCTTTTCATGTTTGGTAATTTTTTTTTTTTTTACAGAAGTGTCACTAATAATTAAGTTTGCATTTGTAAACAGAAATTAAAGATGCTCTTATTTAACTTGAGTCATCATGGTCCTTGCTCTTGTTCAGTTCTGGTTCTTCTATATGATTCTCTCAAGGTGATGTTTGGTTCATGGAATGTTTTATTTTCTGATAAACTACATTTCTGAGAATCTCATTCCCACCTTCACACATAGGAATAAAATTTTTAATTTCATTCACTAATTTTATTCTCGGATATTTTTTATGTCTGAGAATAATTTTTTAAAACGTGTATCAAACATGTGAAACATTTATTCTAATAACTACATTCGCAAAAATATTAAAATCTAACTTGTACCAAACACTATCTAAGTCTTTAATTCCTCTTCTTTGAGAGGATAGAAGAAGGGTATTGTTTTTCAGGGTTTAGTTAATACTCCCTTCGGATTCAAGTATAAGAAAAAAGTATCTATATTTTGTGGATTCAAATATAAGTAAAATCCAATAAAGTCAATTCTTTTTACTGTCAGTGTTCCAAAAACACCCTCGATTAATTCTTCTTCTACTTTTTCAAGAACATTAATGTCAGGATAGTTTAGTAATTATAATTCAAAATTTATAAATCATGATAATTAACTTATTTTTTTAATAAATGTGTAGTTAATTAGCTTTGTTTATAATTGAGTCTCCATAAAGTATTCCATAAGTATCTCCGTGGAAAATGAAAAAAATACTTGATCGAAAACAAAAAAAAAAAAAAAATCAGAGCGTCGTTGGAAAAAGTGAACCTATAAGTTGGCCATAGCCTTCAAATATTTTCTGCGTTTTTTACCCACAAAATCTTTTCCGAGGGTACCTAGTTCTGTGCCTCCCCCACAGCGTCACAATAGCCAAGACGCTTCCTAATCCTAGGCTGAAAATTTAACACTTATTTAAAATGAGTTCATTTTGAAGTGAATAATAAATAAGGATAAATTTTGTAACAAAAAAAAGGATAAATTTATTAGTATTTATTTATTTTAATTAAATCTAGGTAAATGTTAATTAATGCTCTATGAATATTATTTAAGAAATTAAAAATATAAATTTTTATAGGAAGTGATGTAATAAATATATTAAGAATTAATATATGGATTTAATTTATATATACTGTCAGTGTAAAGATTTTTTACATAGACAACCAATCAGAATTTTTCACATAAGTTAAAGTGTTTGACTCTTATCCAAACTATCTTAAAAATCACACATACAATGATTTTTGATGGGTTGTCAATGTAAAAAAATTTTATACAGAAAATACATATTAATTAAACTCTTAATATATTGAGAATTGAAATTTTTAGTTTTATAATGAAACCCTTCCTTTTTTTTGATTTTTTAATTAATATTCTAAAGATCGTGATTAGTAAGATTCTTAAAACTATTATACATTTAAGCATCTTGCTAATCAGGGTCTCTAAAACACTAGTTAAGGAATAAATTAAAGGAAAAGTTGTTTAAGAGAAACCCAATCTACATTTCAAGGATAAATCAAACATAACATTCTTTTAATAGAGAACTCCTTTTTAAAAGAAAAAAAAAAATTTATTCTAGAACTTAACCTACAAAATGTACCATCTGGGGCTGGGCCCATCATTATTTATCTCGAAGCCTGCCGTACAATCCCATTGGGGTCCTCAGGAGAATAAAATGACGCAATGCTCTTTGCTGGTTTCCCCAGTAACTACTTGGTGATGGTTGGAAGGAGTTTCTATTTCAGTTTGAATTGATTTTGAATTAAAAAATTTAGTTAATTCAAATAATATAATTTATATTAGTTTGAATGTGATTTGTTTAGGAGTTTAATTTTGACATATTATAAAAAAATAAATTATAATATCAACAATTATATGTTATTTCATGTATGATTTTTAAATATATGACTGATTTACATTATAAAATATCTTTACACTATAATAAATTATAATTAAATCATTGATTTAACCCTATTTTGGATCAAATAAATTTTAAACAAAGAATTTTATAAACTAAAAGCAACTTTGACTACAAAAACATAATAGATAAAATAAAATAAAAATAGAAATAATTCATTTTTTTGTGCTCGAAATAATTCATTAAAATATATAAAAACAACATTTGATTGAGAAATGACACATAACATAAAAGAAATGACTGAGAAATTTAAAGTTATTTTAAATTTAATCAATTTAAATTTTTCTATTCAATTTGAAAGTTTAATTTTTAATCTGAATTAAATTTAAACAACTCTGTTCACTTAAGAATTGGTGGGCCCAGGATTCGTACCTATTCTTAAATGTAGATTAAGGGGCATTTTTGTAAACCAACATATATTGATTCAAAAAAAAAAAAAAAAAAGGAACAAGCTTATCGATGACAGGAGAGGGCGTTACATAGCCACTTCCTTTTTCACAATCCGATTAATATTCATCTCTTCCTTTTCTTTCTTCACTTTATTGTATATGATATGATATGATGATGCACTTTACTTTCTTCTGAATTCTTCTTCCTCTCTATATCTCTGTTTGTTTCTTTGTTATCTCTTCTCTTCTTGTGTGTGTGTGTGTGTGGGCGCGCTTCCTGAAGCTCCTTTGTCAGAAGCTTCAACAAAATGGCAGACATTACCCATCTTCCTATGGAACAGCTTCAGGACCTTGAGTACTGCTTAGACTCTAACCCTCCATGGGGTATGTCTCTTTATCTCTCTCATTCTTTTTTCTCTCTTACCATAACTTACACATATAACAAATGAGCTTGTCTCTCTATCTCCCTGTACTTTTCAAGTTCCTTATCTCACCAGTCATTCTTCATTTTTTTTATTCCTTTTCATCACCTTCTTTTGCTATGTGAGAAAAAAAAAATAGAGCTTGTTAAGCATTTGACTTTTAGCTTATAGTCATTTTGAAAAATAAAAAAAGGAAGAAGTAACTTGTCACTTGTCAGGTTTGAAGCAACATTTTTTTGGAACTTCTCCAACAGCAAGTGGCTTCATTTTATCATTACTAACTCAAGTGGGTTAAAAAAATGATACAAAGCTCTTTTCTTTTCTTGTCTTGAAGCTATTACATATGCTTCATCATCATGCTGGGTTTTCTATATGGTTTATTAATTCTGAATGCGTTACCCCAGAAGTGCGTGATTATGATATTACTTAGGTGCTGGTGATAGGTATTAAAAGTTGAGATTTTTATGTTGTTGAGATAGATTGGGACTCTGAACTTCTCTGTTACTGCTTTTGGCCTTTTCTCCTATTTCTTTGGCTCTGTTTGTTTGTTTGTTTGTTTGTTGGGTTAATTAATTTTTAGTGAAGATAATAATCTCATCTTTAGTGTAACGGTCTGATTTTTTTAAATAAGCTTCCTGAACTCCCCTCTATGTCATTATCATTCCGACATGTCCTTTAGCGCTATGAAATAGTACTGATAAGTAATAAGCCATAGCAAAGAATGCTACAAATCATGACATTATATTGTAGTTACCATTTTGCCCTGGCATTGTGGAGCACTTGGTCTCCTTGTCGCTTAGTTAAATGAACAAAAATAGTCACTAATGAAGTTAAACTAAGGGGTCCCGCATATTATTTTTTTGACTAATCCATCATTTTTTTGAAGTTACTTGACCTGTTATTTAACACATATATTTGTTACGGGTTCTTTCATTTTTGGGTAATAAGTAATTTTGGGTCTTCAATTGCTGTGCTCTCATTGGGCCTCATTTCAAAACATGAAAAATTCTTAGGTAGGAAGTTGTTACCAGATAGGCACTCCAATCAACAATTGAGATGGTAAAGTTATGTGTACCATGTTAAAAATATTCATATCTCTAAAAAAATGTCATTCTATATGTGAACGGTTGATTTGAATGCCTATTTTAGGAAGTTCCTAGTTACAAATTTCCGTTCAAAACAGTGTAGTAATAATGCAATATAGACAGTGGGAAGGTATAGGTTCTTGTACATATAGGACGTTTCCTTGACTTTTTCTTTCTTTTTGGCTCACTGTGAAGGCCTTGTCTTGCAGCTGAAGCTATCCTATTAGCATTTCAAAATTACATATTGATGTTGGGTACAAGTGTGATGGTTCCTTCGGTGCTCGTTCCAGCCATGGGAGGAAGTGATGTATGCCGAATCTCTGCTTCCTTGTGCATAGTAATAGTTGCTTTTGACACATTTATTTTGATATTTATTTAGTGATTTGGTTGCTCATACGACCAGGGTGACAAGGCACGAGTAATACAGACTCTACTATTTGTTGCTGGCATTAACACACTTCTCCAAGCACTTTTTGGTACCAGATTGCCTGCTGTAGTTGGAGGTTCATTTGCATATGTTGTTCCAATCGCTTATATTATCAATGACTCCTCATTGCAACGAATTACTGATCATCATGAAGTAAGTTTCCTCCTTCCATCATCTCTTCAATACCAGGATGAATTTGGGAGCAAATTAAATTATGTATTGGTTTTTTATTTGTGGTATCTAATCTAATAACTAAATAGAGAAACATTAACGCATTGATAATTCTTCTTACCTCTCATGGGTTTTGAGAAATTCTAGCATGCTCCTAGTTCAGTGAAAAATGCGTGCTCCGTGAAGATCTTCACCATTGATTTAAGTTTTATGTGAGTGTGCTTAAGGTTAATGGTAAAGATCTTCTCCATGATCATGCAATAATTTCTTGTTTTGTTGGAACCTTGGGCACCTGTATGTACTGGATCCACTCTGGAAGCTTTTAGGCACACAACCATTCTAAAAGGTCACAGAAACAAGGACTTAATATTCTGAACACACTTCAATTCTAGTTCTTAGGGGAACATAAGGGTATTTAGTTGCTTGCAGATATGATAAGTATTGATCACGAGAAAAATCATTATTTAGTTTTTACTTGGATAAATCCATCGTATGAGGATGTCGGTGAAGTTTAAAGTGTACAATCCAATGGTTTTATGCACAATGGTACTACGTAAGCCTCCAAATAACTAAATCAGTAAACTCCCACTGAATATGTGAGCATGATGTTCTGATAGATGATGCTTTTGGTCTTTGACAAATTGCTCGCACAGTTTTGGACCGGGAATAGATGACATCGGCAAACTAAAATAATTTGGCTTTCTTAGAAATATACTTGAATTACTTTCTTATTTGGTTGGGTATTGAAAGAGATCTTGCGATGTGATTGGTTTGCAGAGATTTATACAAACAATGCGAGCTATACAAGGAGCTCTAATTGTAGCCTCAAGTATTCAGATAATCCTGGGTTACAGCCAAGTCTGGGGACTTTTTTCAAGGTATCCTATTTGCACGTGACGTGTTTGTGATAGGAAAATGAAAAAAAAAAAAAAAGAATTACTTAAGCATTTGCTTTATATGGATCTTCTTTCCAGATTTTTCAGTCCTCTTGGCATGGCACCTGTTGTTGGATTGGTTGGATTAGGATTATTCCAACGCGGATTTCCTGTGGTAAGTGTGGCTCAGATTTCTACTTAATTGTCATGATCTTTGTAGTAAATCTTTGACAAAATGATCTTCTAATGAGAAAGCAATTTATGTGAGTATGTGACTAACATATCATCATCTAGAAGAAAGTTGATTCTGAATAATGATAAACAATCATACTTAAGGAACATATCTTGACACCAATATCTGAAGTTACCACCTATTTAAGGTGACTACATTTTCTAAGCCAAAGTTTTGATCTATTATTTTAGTTTCTACCACTTGAGGGCTTCATCTAGTTTCTATCTTCTTGGATTATTTAATAATCCTTAATTTGTCTAAGGACCTTAGTAGTGTTGATAACAGTTTCTTTAGCAAAATCCCTCAATGCACCATGCTTACTATAGCCTGATGGATACCGTAGTTCTCACACTATCTTCGTAAGTTTACATAATTTTCTTTATTTTCGTTTCAGTTGGGCAGCTGCGTAGAAATTGGTATACCAATGCTGTTGTTGGTAATTGGATTTTCACAAGTAAGTGCTTTAGTATAACTTGAACATAGTGATGTGCATCAAATTATTATTTCTTTCCTTCAACATACTAATTTGGTATAAATTGCAGTATCTAAAGCATGTGAGACCATTTAGAGATATCCCTATCTTTGAACGTTTTCCAGTGTTGATTTGCATCCCAATTGTTTGGATCTATGCTGTTATCTTGACCGCCAGTGGAGCTTACAGGAATAAACCTGTCAGAACACAAAATAGTTGCCGTACAGACAGAGCAAATCTGATATCTACTGCCCCATGGTTCATCAACATACGTATTTTTATATCTTCTGATATGTTTGCAAGTTTTGCTGAGCTCTGAGGTTTCTTTCTATTCTAATAGGTTCATGTTCCCATACCCTCTACAATGGGGCCCACCTACATTTTCTGCTGGCCATTCATTTGCTATGATGTCTGCAGTTATTGTCTCAATGGTGGAGGTATCTAATTACTTTCCTGATTTTGTTTTGGTTTTTTAGTTCCCACCATTTTGTCAAGGCAAATGTCATTCGAGTCGGCTTCAGGCCCATCTGCAGAGCTTTATTGTGTTCACCTATATGTTCTATCCAGTGCTTGCTACTACTGTATTCAATTTTTGAAATTTGGCTAAGGGGTCTCAGATTTTTCTCCCCAGACCCCAACAATGATTCAAGAAACAAAGTACTACTTTCAAATAGTATTTACAATCACCATAATAGTCTTGTATTTTTGTGTATTCTCAAGTGTCTTGACCATGCACCTCTTGTTGCAGTCGACTGGTGCATACAAGGCAGCATCTCGGTTTGCGATTGCTACTCCACCTCCTGCTTATGTGTTGAGTCGAGGCATTGGTTGGCAAGTAAGTTACTTGGCGCATGTCAGTTATGACTATGGAATTGCTTATGGTTATGCTTGTGCATTAATTTTGGATTGTGTTTAGACTTTAATGCTGTGACTTGATGAACATTTGTGTGCTCATGTACCATGATATTAAATATAATATCGTAGACAACTTTATGTGACTGAGTGCTGGAGCTGATCTTATTTATTTTGTACAGGGTATTGGCGTCTTGCTTGATGGTCTTTTTGGAACAGGGACGGGTTCCACTGTTTCTGTGTATGTCACACTATTCAGAGTTGTAACTGCAAGTTGCTTCTTGTATATGATCTTTGTATCTTTCAATAGTAGCTTGTTGAGTATCTTTGCTGTAATTCCAGGGAAAATGTGGGACTCCTTGGACTAACCCGAGTTGGAAGTCGCAGAGTTGTTCAGATTTCTGCTGGTTTTATGATATTCTTCTCTACTTTAGGTTTGTATAGAGAAATGAGACACGAGTCTGTACTACACTAAAAGCAGTATAGTTCCTATCACTTAAATAATTGAAGTTGTTTAACCTTTATTGATGACAATTAGTGATGAGAAATAAAAGACAGTTCCACGTCCCTGAGTTTTTTTTCTTTTTCTTTTTCTTCTGTTATCTGCAGGAAAGTTTGGAGCTGTGTTTGCTTCTATACCCTTCCCAATATTTGCTGCGCTGTACTGCATTCTTTTTGGCCTTGTGGGTATGTCATGTCATCTCACGTGAGATATCAATGCCATGCTTTACTCTTGTTCCTCTACTCACAGCTACTATTTCCTTGTTTGTCAGCTTCAGTTGGAATATCATTTCTTCAGTTCACAAACTTGAACTCTATGAGAAATCTTATTATCATCGGTCTCACATTGTTCCTTGGAATATCTGTTCCTCAATTTTTCAATCAATACTGGACTCCTTCACATCATGGCCTCGTTCATACTAATGCTGGATGGGTAAGTTTTCCATAATCACCTATATTATCCTGCTCAAAACCTTGCTGTGCTTTATGGATAACATGTGCTGTCATTTTCATTTGTTTTTAGAGTTTATTAAGAAATTTGAACTTGGTGATTTTTGAAGTGTTCTGCAAGTTGCTAGTGTTTGATTTTACTTTGGTGCATCATGAATTTGTAGCTTGTGAGCTGGCCATCATTTTGCTTTCTAGTGGTATGGTCTTAATGCCAAGTTTTCATCTTTGCAGTTCAATGCTTTCTTAAATACCATATTCTCATCACCTGCAACAGTGGGTTTGATAGTAGCAGTGTTCCTTGACAACACTCTTGAGGTAGAAAGGTCAAAGAAAGATAGAGGGATGCCATGGTGGGTGAAGTTTAGAACGTTTAGAGGAGATAATAGAAACGAAGAATTCTATACTTTGCCGTTCAATCTAAACAGGTTCTTCCCACCTACTTGATCTTAATGAAGAAGAGAAGCAGGGTAGATCAGATTTTCTTGGAATTGCACATTCCATAATTCATGACTAACATATGTTATTCTTCCTTCAGCATCACCCAATTTTTGTCTGGAACATATGTAAACCTTGGTACATCTGTGGATTGTAAAAAATTTGGGACCATGCTCTGTAGATTCAATAAAGTAAAAAAAAAAAAATTCTCTCCCCTTTATCTTTATCTGAGTTATTGGTTGGTAGAAAGCAGGCAAAGTTATTAAAAATGGAAGCTGAAGCAAATGTTAGGAATGTATTCCCTTTTTTACCCCATTTTTTTTAAAGGTGCCTCCCCACTTTCTCAAAATTGTGCTATAAAAGTAGTCCTTTTCTTTTTCTTTGTTTTCTTCCCCAAAGGTGTCTCCTCAATTCTGGTCTTCCCTTGGCAATTTGGTTTAATCTTGTTGGGTAAGCTTGATCCAATAAATTCCATCAGTTGAGAGTTTAAAGAGGACTACACTCATTGAGTTTCATCCCAACAGTGCTACAATTATATTGGATTTGGATCCTCTCTTTTTATTCTCTCCTTTTACATCTCTTGTTATGAGAGAAAAAGACACAATCAAGTTTAAATGGATCCCACACATAAAAACAAATTTGTTTTTGTGTATCTCTCTCATAACAAGAAAGGTAAAAGGAGAGGATCCCAATCCAATTATATTAAAAGTGCTCTATCTGATTTCTGTATTGGAATCAAGGAAGCATTATGAAGAGTTTGAAGTATGCTTATTTCATATTTAAAACATCTTATAATTAAAATATTGAAAGAAATGTTACTAAAATAAATTATCCCTAGAATTAATTACAAATAAACGTGCACTAATACACCACTTTTTAGGATAACACTCGAGACAAGATATCTTCTTCACATCACTAAAAAAAAAAAAAACAATGATTATAATCGTGAAATTAATACAAATATGAAAAGATATATATAAATGTATCTATGTATCTTTTTATCCGTAATCAGTAGTGGATGCATTTGTGCTTCACCTATTTCTTCACTTTCTAAAAACATGGAGACTCAATCTATAACCTAAAAACCAACACAAGAAAACTCAAAAAATTGGAGATAGAATTTAGAATAAAAGAAGAATGAAGCCTCAGGAAGGTAGTCTGAAAATGTGCATCAGGCACCGTAGAAACGGTTACTTGTCAGACGGCACTTGCTACACGGTTAAATAAGAATCAGTCATCACTGGCTTCAATTAATTAATGATATTAAACGAAAAAGGACAGCTTTTTTAATATGCAGCAATTGCAAAAATTGTTATGGAAAAAGTAATTTACAAAGAAAGCAAAAGATAAAGCAAGAATGGATGGGGAATATTTGGTCTCAGATCGAAGGAGAAGCAAAAGCTATTCTCCTCAACAAAGACGGAGGAAGAACCGTACCGGACTACGCCGTGAAGAAGATGGCTTCCAGTGATAGAATACAATACAAGAGGTAACTAAGGAGGCAGTTTATATATATATATATAGTCAACAACACAAACCCTATCCCTAACTCACTCTTTTTATTTTTTATTTTTTCCCCGTCATCCCCCAAAACCCTATAATAATCTGTGACGATTAGGAGGCCTCACACACATCAATTGCTTTATCAAGCTTTAATCTCTAATCTACATTTATGTTTTGAATTTAATTGATATGCGTTATTAATGTAAATTTTTTTTTTTTAATATTATCCATCAAACATAAATTGATATATCAGTTAAAATATTAGAGTCTTTTTTTAACGACATTAAAAATTATTCATATGATGATATTTTTTTGCAAAAGCAAAATTAAATTACACTAAAACTGATAAGAAAAACTACACTGAACTTCAACTTTTTGCAAATCAGAAAATTGTCATTTGCCAATAAGCATCTTTTTTTTTTTTTGATGAATTTTGCCAATAAGCATCTAACTCAACTAATACAGACCTTGCTTTCGAGACATGCTTGGAATGATGATGTATAATAAATAATCTAACAACTTAATACCCTCTTCCTTTTCGTACAAAGTAATGTTGAGGATATTGATTAAGGAATACAAACAAGATTAAGTTTTTATTAGAAAATTAAATATATAATTTTTTCAATTATTAATTATATTAATTCACAATTACTTTTTTTTTGAATCCTTAACTAGTGCTCTAAATCGGTGTCATTCTCTTGATTAGCATTATCCTTACCTTTTTTTAAGGGAGATTCTCCATAATTAAATACCAAAAATTGCCATCCTCAAACTAAGCCTTTTTAAAAATTTATATTATATTTTTTAATAATCTTCTACGTCAAACTATTAGGTGCAAACTTTATCACCCATTACCAAAAATAAACTAGTGGGTGCAAACATTAACCAAACACATGAGAAAACATCACCTTACAAGTTACAACACAACATACAATAGCAAATTTAAGAAAAAGATTGAAACACATAAGAAAACCAAGTTCAATTATGTAGGAGTTGTCCAAGTGTGATCATGGGGAATGGATCCACTGAAGGTGATTTTGGCATCACAAACTCGTTGTGCACTTGTTCCATGGATGGGCGAAAACGTGGATTTTCATTCAGGCAAGCAAATGCTATCTTTGCAACCAAGATCACGTCCTCAGTAATTGGCGCCACTGGATGAGGAAGCCGAGGGTCCAACACATCCTTCAATAGCAAATTATATGCTTTTGGCGTTGCAGTAGATGATGAAAACAATAAAGAAGTGAGATCTCCCGGATGCTTTCCTATGATTATTTCCAAAGCAAGTACACCAAAACTATACACATCACATTTCTCATTCACTTCCATAGTATAAGCAAGCTCTGCAATAAATTAAAATATGAAAATAACATCATTCATAAAGTACCTAAGTGTATTACTGAAGCAAGTATATATATATATATATATATATATATATATATATATATATATATATGTATATATATAGTATAAAAAGAAGGGCCTAAACTAAACCTGGTGCAGAATAACCATAGGTGCCTGCAAATGAGGTTAAATTGTGTGAATCTGGATTCAGAATTTTAGCTGTTCCAAAGTCAGAGATGCGAGCTTCAAATTCCAAATCTAAAAGAACATTCTTGCTTGATATGTCACGATGAACTATAGGAGGAGAACAACCGTGATGCATATGGTATAGTGCATCTGCCACACCTTTAACAACATTTACCCTCCTATTCCAATCAAACATCATTGCATGTGTGTCATTGTTCAGTACTTTATCCAAGCTGCCCCCTTCTAGGAACTCATAAACTAGAAAAGAGAAGCGTGAATGTGAACAAAATCCTTTAAACTTCACAATGTGACGATGTTTGAGTTCTGTCAAGGCTTGAACCTCACTTGTAAAAGCTTTTAAATTAAGCATTTCCCTATCGACTTCAGCTTTAAGTTTCTTCACAGCAACAACCTCGCCTGTGGGTAATTTAGCCTTGTAAACAGCTCCAGACCCTCCTTCTCCAATGATATATTTGTCATCAAACTCCTCTGTTGCTTCCATGATACTTTTGAATTCTACTTTTCCATCAAAACTCCAAATGGAAAATTGTTCTTCTGCAGCCTGCTTTTCAGTTTTTCTTGCCCTTTTACAACGAATACATAATGAAACTCCAACCACGGATACTACTAGCAGTAGAGCACCCAAAGTAAGGGATAGTGCCAATATCATGACACTTTTTTTCTTTTGACCATGAGGGCTGTGACTCATCTCTGAGCAAACCACCAAGCCAGACACGTTACCACACAAACCTTTATTATTTTTCAATGCATCAATTCGAGCCGTAAGAAAGGCTGGACTGTCAGGAATTGGACCCTCTAATTGGTTGTTAGATATGTCAACATTTGTCAAGCTGAACATATCCTTAAAATCAGATGGAATGGTACCAGAGAGATTATTGTGTGAGAGGTTCAACATTTCCAGCATTTGCAACTTTACTAGCATTGCTGGTATTTGTCCATTTAACAAGTTCCAACTAAGATCAAGACTTTGGAGATATTGCAATTGGTTAAATTCAGAAGGAATGCCTTCCATGAACTTATTCTTGCTCAAATTCAGGTGAACTAAATTTTGCAGTCTTCCAACCTGTGTTGGGATTGAGCCGCTTAAATTATTTGCTGCCAGCTCCAAACTTTTCAGTTCCATCAAAGATTCTATTTCTATGGGGATGTTGCCTGAAATTTCATTGTCACTTATGGAGAGTTCAAACAATGAGGTCAAGTTACAAAGTTCTCTTGGAATTTTCCCTGTCAGATTATTTGAAGAGAGATGAAGTACTTGTAACTTGGGTGCCTGGCCGAGTTCTGGTGGTATAACCCCGGATAACTTGTTGCTGGAAATTCTAAGGCTTGTGAGACTAGGGCACTTTGCCCAATTTGGTGAAAGGTGGCCATAAAAGTTATTGCTACTCAGGTCAACGTAGTACAGTTTCGGATATACACCAAAATCATCTGATATATTTCCAGTCAATTGGTTTCCTGCAAAGTTGAGTCTAACAAGGCTGGAACAATTCTTCAAGCTTCTCGGAATTGGACCAGTGAAAAAATTATGGTTCGCAGCAAATTTTCTAAGTAACCCACCAAGGCAAATCTGTTGTGGCAAGGGGCCAGTGAAACTATTAGTAGATAGTTGTAAGCTTTGGAAGTTGGTAAAGTTATTCATTGCTGGTGGTAGTCTACCATGAAGTCTGTTCTCATACAGTAGTAAGAACTGGAGCTTTGTCAAATTTCCAAAAGTGGAAGGAATAGGTCCAGAAAGATTGTTTATTGCAAGGTTGACTGCCACTAGATCGACCAAGTTTCCTAGAGAGGTAGGAATTGATCCAGAAAGCATGTTTTGGCCCATGTCCATCCACATGAGCTTGGTCAAGTTTCCAATAGTGGAAGGAATTGATCCGGAAATTGTATTATTTTCGAATTCAAGCTTAGTTAAATTGACCAAGTCTCCTAAGGAAGGTGGTATTGGCCCAGACAAGATATTGTTTGACAATATGATTGATGTGAGATCATGGAGCTTTCCCAATTCCTCAGGAATGTGGCCAGAGAGACTGTTATTAAAGAGCCAAAGTATCTCTAAATTTCTCAAGTTTCTAATTGAAGGGATTGTACCACACAAAGAGTTGTCTGACAGATCAAGTTGAACAAGATTTGTCAACATTCCAATTATTGGAGGTATTGAACCAGAAAGTCTATTTGATCCAAATAATAGATACTTCAAGTTTCCCAATTCTCCAATCTCCTGAGGAATGAAGCCAGAAAGTTGGTTACGTGTTAAATTTAGAATTGACAAGTTGGCCAACTTCACTATGGAAGTAGGGATTGGACCACTTAAAAGATTACAATCCATTTTCAATTGAGAAATTGTGGCCAAGTTACCAATTTGGTGGGGGATAGTTCCATTGAAGGAGTTGTTACCTATATCAAGACTGAGCAGCTTAGTAAAGGATGAGAAGTTGAGACCATGAAGAGTACCTTTTAGTCCAAAACTTGTAACATTTATGGTGGAGACAGACTTGGAGTCATCACAAACAATTCCTGCCCACATGCATAGATTGGTATCAGTGGTCCAAGAAGATAAAGAAGCTTGGCTTTGGTTGTCAAGACTGGCTTTCCACACTAATAGAGCACTTGTTTGGCTGTCTTGATCTTTTGCAGCTTCATGGCCAACTGTAGTAGCACTGGCACCAAAGGCAAAAGAAGCAAACGCAAATATGTTAGAAACTTGGGAGGAAGGGAGCCTTATTTGTGAACACAAAAACGTGATAAGAATCAACCAAAATGACAAAAGATGAGTGGACACCATGTTTGGGGCTTCGAGGGGTTATGTAAGATGTTAGAGCTACTTTTACAATGGAAAATAGGAGGAAGTGCTTTTTTATAGTACGGGATATAAAACTCCGTGTACACTAGAACTTTTTTTATTTTTATTTTTTTTTATGAAAGAACTTTTTTTATTTTTTGGTGTAGCGTGTACACTAGAATTAGGACTCCATCCAAACAATTAATTTGTTGTACAAATGTTAAGCCTACTTTTTTTATTGCTTACATTCTAAAGGCTCTACCAAAGTTCTAATGTACACGCTATACCAAAAAATATATAGGTGGAGATTCCAAATCATGTTTAAAGGCAACTAAATATTTGTAAATGAAATGAGCACAAAAAAAATATTTTATTGATGGAGCTTTTGCTTTTATGCATCACTATATTAATGACCCCAAGAAAAACATTTTGGGTCCACACTAGCATGATTGTTGGAGCTTTTGCTTTTGTCCAAATTGTTATAGCCCGTAAGTCTGCTTTCGTGGAAGGATAAAATTGTTTAAAGTGAGTTTATTTTTAAATAAAATAAGTAATAAGTAAAGATATATTTATGATCTAATAAAGGTTATAGAAAACTTAATTCATTAATTAATTAAAAAATTGATATAGTTTTACTTATTTTTTTTAAAGACAAATTTACTTTACAGAAGATTTTTTCTTGAGAATTTCTATGGTATCTACACAAATTCAACTGTTTTGGTACATTTATTTTCTGACCAATAGTTGAATAGGGGCTTATTTAATGCAGCCATATCATCTCTTTGACCATTTATGAAGGAAAAATTTTTCTTTTTGCTGTTTAGTCCTTCAGTAGATAATATGTTTTTTACCTTTAAATTATTTTTAATCATTATTTAAAAATTAAAAAAGAATGAAACCCAACAAGCTTCAAAGTTAAAGACAAAAACCATCCATGAACCTTTTTATCATCTCTTTGACTCCATCAAATGTTTGTTAGTGAGAAAATGGGAATGATACAAAAATCATCCTCAATCATGAAATGATGAATCTTCAATCTAATTTGGGTAGAAAATATGTAAAAACGGCAAAAAAATGACTGGAGTTCGACCTGGGTGGCGTAAATATCCAATTTTTGTAAAACAAGTCTGGTTGGATGAAATTGAAACGTCACTTTAAAATCAAGTTTTATATACAAGTAAGTGTCTATAACTTTCATTACTTGTTGCTAGGTCTAGTGGTACACGCCCTAAATGTTCAGTGATTCACCTACAGTGCAGGGGTTCGATACCTATGAAGTGCACTTTTAAATTTTTAGTTTCCTCTTTTTTTTAAGAAAACAAGATTTATAATAAAATTGAGAAACATCATATTCGAACTCAGACACAATCATAGAGAGCAAGTGCAACCAACCACCAGGCTAACATCCATTTTGCTCTGTACAATGTTCCAAAAATACTTAACCTAAGATTTAAAATTTATATTTTAATGATTTGAGTAACAGAGAATTAAAATAAAGTTCAATTTATAAAATTATTTTTTTATTACTCAATCATTTTAAAGTATATCGTGTGAGTGAATTGAAGTTATTTGTTATGAGACATTCATTAAATGTTTTAGGATAATTTGCTCTCCATATACCTTAGTCTAATTAAAATAGTTAATATTAAATTATTTTTTGAAAAATAATACCTAACATTGAGATTTCATTAGTTTTTTTCTTTAATTGCATTGTTGCATAAATATATTGAAGGCAAAAAATTTGGGTTAGGGTAGGGTAAATTTATTTGGATTCACATTATTTCATTATTGTGCCTTAGTAGTTAGACAAATCTTGTGGATGATCGAATCTGATCAAAATAATCATTCTAGTTATTTGTTATGAGATATTCATTAAATGTTTTAGGATAATTTACTCTCCATATACCTTAATCTAATTAAAATAGTTAATATTAAATTATTTTTGAGAAAATACTACCTAACATTGAGATTTCATTAATTTTTTATTTAATTGCATTGTTGCAAAAATATATTGAAGGCAAAAATTTTGGTTTAGGGTAGGGTAAATTTATTTGGATTGACGTTATTTATTATTGTGCCTCAGTAGATAGACAAATCTTGTGGATGATGGACTTCGATCAAAATAATTATTTTAGTTATTTGTTATAAGACATTCATTAAATGTTTTAGGATAAAGGTTAGGGTTAAAGGTTATTAAGGTTAGGTTAGGATATTTCTAAGCTTAGGGGAACTTTTTTTTTTTTTTACAAGACGATATAGTTATGTCATGAAAGCACTAGTATAGTGGATGATCCAAGTAAGTCCTCCATAGGCCAAGATGTCCCAAGATGATTTTTGATTTATTATTTTCAACTTCAAAGTTAGGGTTAAAGGTTATTAGGGTTGAGTTCGGGTATTTCTAAGCTCATACTTTTAAAATTTTTTCAAACACAATATGGTTATGTCACGAAAGCACTAATATAGTGGATAACCTAACTAAGTCTTTCGTAGGCCAAGATGTCCCAAGATAATCTTTTTAATTTATTATTTTTCACTCGAAAGCTAGGGTTAAAGGTTATTAAGGTTGAGTTAGGATATTTTTAAGCTTAGTCGAATTTTTTATTTTTCTTAGAAGACGATATGGTTATGTCACCAAAAGTGTGAGAAATTTTCCCTAAAGTGAGACCCAAGTGTACATGTGAGAGATCTTCATTAAAGTGAAACCTAGGTGTATATGTGGAAGATCCGGTAATTATTTTGATCGGATTCGAGCATCGGTGGATGTGAGGAATCTTTGCTAAAGTGAGATACAATTAACAACCTGTTACGATCAAAGCGGTACATTGTAGTGTACAATAAGTTTTATGAAAATTAATATTAGAACAACGGATGACTATTTTGATCTCTCACATCCATCTGGTTCAGTGATTATTTTGAACGGAGTCGATCATCAAGTGGACTTGAGTGATCTTGCCTCAAGTGAGGCTTAAGTGTACAAGAGGATTATTTTATTGTATTCTTGTTTTTTAGTCATTTAAATAAAAAACTTCTAAATAAAGATTTTACTTATAATTATTTTATCGATAGAAGATATGGATTATTTTTGTAATTGTTGAAAAATATGACAAAAATGTTGAACAAACATATTTGAGCATTAGAGTGAAAATAAATTGTCAAATTAGTATATATATATATATATATATATATTAATATAAAAAATGGTTAATACATCTTATATTCATTATATAAATAATATTAACTATTTAATTAGATTGAGGTACTTAGTTAGTGAACTATCCTAGTACATTTAATGAATGTCTCATAACAAATAATTTCAATTTACTCACATAATATAATTTCATTTATAAGTATTAAAATTAAAATTAATGGGAAATTGAAAATAATGTTATAATTTGAAAAAAAAATTCCTTAATTGTGAGATTGTGACTCACAAAGCATCCATAATATAAGTTTGAAATCATAAATGTAACAAATAACAATATGTTATGTATATATATATATAAATAAAAGATGGTTATTGACATAACTCTTCTGTTGTCCCTACGGCCATCCTTTCACTATGTGTTCGCTAGGTCGCGGGTTCTATTCCCAACGGAAAACAGGGACATGGGGGATATATCAAATATCAAATTAAGTCCATGGGTGCCAACCATTGGGCAACGAGCTAGATAGCACTAACTGATACGTTTTTGTATTTGAAGGTTAAAAAAAACTAACGGTCGCATCTCTTCCTCACAGCGGGGTCATGAAGACTTGTTTTACAGCAAATCGGGTTTATGCTACCCAACTCAGAATCCGGTTATTTTAGGCAGATTTAACATCTTTTCAACTCAAATAGAGTTTTGGTGGTGGAAAATCTCCACCGTCCAAGAGAGTACATACAGAATAAGATAAAGTCATCAAAATATCAAACCAGATCTGCGAGCAAGGAAAGGTTTTTGGCCTCCCTATGTTGTCCACTTATCAATATTTTTACGGGAAAAAAAAGGAGAGGGTTGGGTGAGATGCATAAGGATAGGAGAGTAACCTGATAATACAAAACTCTCAAACCATTAAACCCATGAAATCCTTATGAAGAAAACAAAAGAAAAATTCTCAGTTTTACAGAACAATATCTGAACTGAACAACCTTCAACTTAATACATGAACAATAATTACTACAACTTCATTTGATTTAAGTTCTATAATTATGTTTTTACTTAAACCAATATTACATTAGCTTTAAGAATTTTGTTGTAAGGTAGGTGTTCTGACAGAATGTGGAATCGAGAGGGGTAGAGGAAGAGACAGTGTTCAAGGAAGAAGTTTTTTAGGGTTCAAAAATTTCTAAAACCTTTGATTCACTAAATTTCAAATTATTTTACATTTTTAAATTAATTCATATATGATAAATTCAGACAATAGTTATTTAAATTTATTAGGGTAAAAAATATTTTAATGTCAGGGACTAAATTGCAATATGTAAAGTTTTATCAATAACATGCTGCATTAAATGAATCCCTTTCAATTATTGGCTAATCCAAAAACTGTTGAATTAGTCTAGGCACCATAGAAGCTCTCTTTTTCCTTTTATGAAATATTTAAAGTGGTAGAATTAATGCTCTATCTATTAGAAGTCAATACTTATGGTGCGTGATCTTCTTATCCCAGGAACAAAACATTGGCACTGGCAGTTGATAGATTCCATCTTGTCCCCACAGGATGTTGCTACCGTGAGACAGGTCCTTCTCCTGGCCTCGGTTATGCATGATAAAATTACTTGGTGGCCAAACAAATATGGTACATACACTGTCAAATCTGCATATCATATTTGTATGGACAAACTTTTGGACACTAGCCATTTGACTGTAGGAGGAAAATGGAACATGTGGCGGAAGCTTCGGTTGCCCCCAAGAGTTAAAGTTTTCTTGTGGCAAGTGTGTAGAGGGTGCCTTCCCTCTAGCTAGAACAAAGCTGCGGGATCGTATCTTGTTCCTTATCTTGTGTGTGCTGCGACAATGATGTGGAGTCCTATTATCACATGTTTTTGAAATGCCCCAAAAGCCATAATCTTTGGGTCAAGGAACACTATTGGCATGAACTGGAACCTCATCTATTGGAGGTGGAAAGTTTTGAAGACCTGGTGTTACTTGATTCTTTGAGCATGGGTAGCTTCCAACATTGGTGCATGCTTTTGTGGAGCTTATGGAGAAGCAGGAACTTGAAGTTTTAGGAGAATAAGGAGGAGACTATCCAATGGTGGCTTGCAAACAACAAGCATGAGCAGCAGCGAGGTTCTAACATTGCAGTCACAGTCGAGGCTCGTTCACGGTGGGCTGCCCCACCTCAAGGTAAACTACAAATGCAATATTGATGCATAGTTTGCCTCCAATGATGCCATGGGGATCGGCCTCTGCTTGCGTGACTGTGAAGTGTGAAGGGCGTTTCATAAAGGCTAGAACCTTGCACTTATCACCGAAATTGCAAGTGCATGAAGGAGAATCACTTGGGCTGTTGAAGGCTATGCATTGGATGATGTCATGATGGAGTTCGGTTATCACACTGTCATGTTTGAGTTAGATGCCAAATATGTGGTGGATCATTTTAATGTCACAAAAGATGATATCTCTCACTTTGGCTCCATCATTCAATATTGCAATAATACTTTTTCTAATTTTTTCTCAAACTCTTCGGTAGAGTTCGTTAGGAGAGAGGCTAATGTAGTTGCCCACACTTTGACAAGGGCGGCTATTGTTATGGCTAGCTCTCATGACTTTGATATTGCTCCCACTTGTATTGCGAATTCACTTATTAATGATATGAGTTGATTTTATTTTGTCAAAAAAAATATATTAGAAGTCAATAATTTAAGGAAGTTTTATGTTCAGATATATTTGATGAAAAACAATTTGAAAATGGTCTATTATATTAGTACTATGTAAAAAAAACTTTATATACTAAAATCATAAATTGATATAATATTATTTATATAAATTAATAATATTTATTTGATATTTAATTGTGTATGAGTGAAATGAAAAAATTACTTTTCATGAAATCATATTGTTGGAAAATCTTATAATTTTCTAGCTTCACTACAAACAACTTTTTCCAAAATAAAAAAAGGTGTTTTATGATTTAATGTGCGTTTGAGTAAATAGTTTAATTAAACATTTATTTAATAAGCTCTTTTTTAAATAAGCTAAAAGCAACTTATTTTATAAACTTCTCTGACAAGTTTAGGAAATAAGTTAAAAAAAGTTTATGGAAAGACCATAAACTATTTTTATAAACTATTTATATAAGTTTATTTTCATAATTTATTCTTATAAGCTCTATATAAGTTTTTTCAAATGCGCCCTTAATCTAATTTCCCAAACATACCGCTTACACTCCAAAATAAACATTTATCACTAAAAAAACTTTCCTTACAAAAAACCGTGTATCCAAACACCCATGCTATCCAGGAACGGATTGTCTAACGTTGGCACGGGAAAGATCCTTTCTTTTGGTCCGTATTCGACAATCCAGATTGCACCACGTGACCCTAAATATTTTTTTTAAAATGAATTAAAATGCAAAGAACGATTCAAACTAACCCATCACGCGCCTAACCTGCCGCCTTCCGTTGTTGCCGCCGTCACCGCCCCGCTCCAACCTCTAGCCATACAGAAGTAGTTTCACTTCCTGTGAAACCATAAAAAAAGTGTCTCCCTTCTTTAAGCCTCGCAGCCCCTTCTTCAATTTCACCCAACAGAGGATATAAAGCTTGTTAAAAAAGACTTTCAAAATTCTAAAGTGAGGATTTGGTCTCCACCATTAATAACTCTTGAGCACAAAGCTCTATAATATTTTAACACAGGGTTTAAAATAAAGGTTCGTGACCTCAATTTGAATCGCAACGTTTGAGTTTTAGAGGTCTTCAAAATCGACGCGACTGCAATTGCGGTGGCCACATTTTTTCATAATTCTCCACAATTGCAACGCAACGCAACCGCAATCTCAACCACAATTTAAAATCTTGTTTTAACAAATTATTATTGAGGTGGGTGTGCTGTGCAGGTAGAAGCTCGGAGCGGCGGCGTGATTGTGTTCTCTTAAAAAAAAAAATTGGGGTTATGGCTTATGGGTACCGTCCCTTGGCTTTTTTTTCTTAATATCATAATTTTTCTTTTTAATTAGGGGAATACCATGGTTTGTTTTTTAATTCCCTTTATACCATTGATTTAGTTCTAGGTGGGGAGTCGCCCTTTATGGGTGCGACTTCTCAACGGTTTTTTTTATTTTTTATTTTTTTGATTGTTAATTATTTGTTTAATTAATCAAATTATTAATCAATTTAATTAATCATTTTGTTTAGATAATTAATTATTATAGACATTGAAGACATTTTTCAATGTGTACACGAGAGGCAAATATGTCATGTAGTCGTGCACAACACTCGAACAAGTAGCGACGACATCTAGGGACGGATCCAAGAATTTTGAGTAGTGGGGGTGAGATCACATACGATAACTATTTATATAAAAAATATATATAAATACATGAGCGATAAAATAATGACATCATTATCATTAAGCAAAAAAATTGAAATTACAAATGTAATCCTCACTATCACCAAATCCCCAATTACATTCCAGTGGGGGTATAGCCAAAACTTCAACTTCTACAAATTATAATTGTTCTCTACGTGTCTTCATATTTTGAAATTGTTGTATGATTTTTTTTATTTCCAATACTATAATGTATGTGATCAAACAATCATTCAACAACTTATTTGTGGGGGCAACATTTATTTTTTAATGGTGGCAAAAAAAATTATTCAACATTTTAATAGAGCTTTTTTATTTATTTATTTTGTGGGGGCAGCTACCTCCATTGTCTTCTACATGGGTTCGTCCCTGCATGTGAACATGAGATGTGTATCGCGACAAACTTTCTGCAGTCGCACCACCTTGTATTCAAGTCTACCTTGAATTTTCCCGCAGACTGTCCTTCTCGTGAGTTGATCAACTTCTCCACCATGAAAATTTTGTGTCGTCGGTCAAATATTTGCGTTCTTGAATGTCCTCAAGAAGTTGTTTGTGATGTGTCGAACGCAGTACACATGCACTGACGGAGGTTCATGCCATCCACTATCCACTCGCCGGTAGGTACTTTTTATTGATTCGTGCCTATATGAAATCAAGCATATGTCAGCTTGGGGTGTGACGTGGCTTTGGAGAAAGAAAAACCAGGCGTTTGTCGTCTCACCCTCAACAAGGGCGAAGACTATGGGAATTGGGTGGTTGTTCCCATCTTGAGCAATTGCAAGCAAGGGCATCCACTTGTACATTTTTGTGTATTAATTTTTGTGGATTTGTAATTGTTATATTTTTATTTTAATTAATTATAATGTATAATTCAATTATTATGGTGATTATTATATTTATAATTAACTTTTGTAATTAACATTTAATTTCCTTCTTTAAATTTTTTAACAAACCTTAATTAATAAAATTAATTAATAAGACAACTAATTTACATCATTAACTATATTTGATTAACTAAATTAATTAATAATTCAATTAATTATAATAATTAATTAAATATTTAAATTGTTAAATTAATAAACAAATTATTTTAAAAAAGTTATTAACTAAATTAATTAATAATTAAATTAACTAAAAAATTAAAACTATTAAAAATATTTATAAAAGAAAAAAACAATGAAGAGAAGTCGCATGGTGAGGGAGCGATTTCTCAATTATAAATAAAAAAAAGAAATTGTTTTTCGTTCGGAAGTCGTGGATGGAAAGAACAACCTCCCACCTATAAAAAATTAGTGATATTCTAATACATAAATTCAAAAGGATGATACTTTTAAAATTAATTTATGTAAAGGTGGCCGTTAAAAAAAAAAACCACGGTTCCTTCTCTGCATTAAAATTCATTTTTTTTTAGAAAGTCAGGAACATATGGCGCCAGGGAAAGGCACAACGCCAAAGTTAGACAATCCGTTCCTTTTACTATTGTTGGTATACGGATGACAAAAAAAAATTCAATTCTTCATTATTCATTCAGTCTATTTAAATAAAAATTCATTCAATTCATTCATTATAAAAAAAAAATAGTAATAGATTAGATAGTTATGATTCATCCATCATTATTTTAAAATCCGTTACACCACTTCATAAAACAAAAAATAATCCATTGGATAAAAATGAAAAAAATAAATAAATGATAAAAATCAAAATTTCAAAAATTAAATCAATTTGTTACTATTATAAACAGAACAATATATTTTTTGGTGTTTTGCTACCACAATTTACATTCCTTATAGTGGATTTGTGATAAATTGTTAATCATAAAAAAGTAGACAAAAAAATTTATTTTGGAATTCTTTTTTTGTGGATTGATGAGAAATATTATTTTAAAATATTAATAAAAATTATTAAATTTTTTAAAATATTTTTCATGAATAGATTAATTATTCATCCATAAAAAAAATTATTAATAGATGAATTGGATAAATTTTTTAAATGAATCATGATTGAATTAAATATTTTTAATAAAATTTTAATAAATCATAATAAATTAATAAATTATTTTAATTTATTTATTATAATCCAAATAAAAATTTATGGGATCTATTCATTTTTTATCCCTACCTTGATATAAGTAATTAAGTAGGGTCCATTGCTTTAACACTGATGTGCTGAAAAACATGCTTTACTTCTGAAAAAGAGACACCACTAGGGTAGTTGAGTAAGTCACCGAGTCATGATCGAAGTTGCTACGCAAAAGGCTCATAATTGCATCTGTAATTCTTTGTCTATGTGATGTGACTACCATTTCTTTTTTGACTACCATTTCTTTTGCCCTTACGTTTACATTTACCTACTACTCGCACTTTGAAGCATTACATTACATTATCAGCCACTTACACTTTTTTTTTTTTAATAAGAAAAATTATTTGATAAGAAAAAATATTCATTTATTCAAATTGATAAAGTACATCGATGACAATACAGATTTAAAATTGTTAAAAATCTAAAAGGATGAAACTATGAATAAACTCATAACACCCAGATTAAAAGCATAATACAATAAAATCAAATTACCTATAAAAATGATATCATCAAAATCACATGGACTTGTTTTATATAATTTATTTATTATGCCAAAAACAGTCACCCGGACTTGCCACAACCCACAGGTGAGGATTCATCTTACGCTCTCTTTCATTTCTTATTCATCGATAAGTATTGTATAGGCCGAGCATTGATAAGGTCGGATAATCGACATGATAAGATCGAATAATCGAGTATGAACAAATAGAGATGTTAGATAAACAATCAGCTCGGTACATACTTGGTTATTACACAAAAGATTAAGTATGGATCTGGATTAAGTATCCACATTTCGGCCCATGTAGACCACGTTTTCTTCATGGATAGGCACTAGTGGTTCGACCCTATAATTAAGAACCATGATTCCCCTCTCGTCACTATTAACTGTTGAAGTATGGCACGATGGAGGATAACCACTACGTTTTC
This sequence comes from Ammopiptanthus mongolicus, assembly GCA_039655645.1. Taxonomy (NCBI): domain Eukaryota; kingdom Viridiplantae; phylum Streptophyta; class Magnoliopsida; order Fabales; family Fabaceae; genus Ammopiptanthus; species Ammopiptanthus mongolicus. The sequence continues at coordinate 6,402,491 of CM077348.1, forward strand.
CCACAACTCAGCTACACGAAGGAATATCGTGCACCTGGAATAACTGTCATAGTAAAGATTATAAATAGGGGGTCCATCCCTTGAAGAGAACTACGTTTTAACTTTGATTCCAGATCGGATACGTAGAAGCAGAATAGATTATTTTGTCAAGCTATTCATTGAGAGAAACACTTGTGAGATTTGTGAGATTGAGAATATCATACTGATTCCCTTTATATTTCTCGGATAGAGGTATTCGGACGGAACAAGTATAACAACAACAAAATAGTTATAATTAATTAAAAATTGAGAGGAAGTCGGAGATCAAATACAAGAATTTCAGAAAATCCGAGAGTAATTCAAGTGATTAACCAGGGAGCAGAGTTACTCTAGATCATCTCCGCTTATTAAAAGCTATGGAAGAAGGGAAATGAACTGAGGAAGTGCAGGGGAAATGTGATAACAGTTCATGATTAATTGTAAATCTGAGACAATCTCCCTTTTACATAAGATGCTCCATGCTAAGAATTACCAAAACAAGCTTAATAGACTTACCAATTCTGAAAAGTTGTTATGTTAATGCTCTTACAAATATCAAGATTCCGAACAAGATTAAAATTCTTTTATTCGGACTAGTGTTTCTGGTATGAATAAGCAGATAATTTTGTGGATATAGCTTGACAGAATTTGTATTCTGTTCCTACATATCCCACTTATGAGAGCTCTCGAGTAGTCTTATAAGAGCTCTCGAGACTTGTATAGAGTGTATGAAAAATAGCTTAGGTTCATCTTTGCAATCATTCTTCTTTATATAGACCTTCTTCGTAACCATTCCTTTAAGGTCATTAGTGTTGAGAACGTAATTCTCTCTCTTTTCATAATGATGAGATGAGGTCTTAAATGTCTTGTCCATTATGTTTCTGGCTGAGTTGTCTTCTAATTTAAATAGATTAGGCCCCAAGATAATTCTTGATTCAACGAAAAAATTGATCGACCTCTAAGAACTGAAGACTCTCAGCCCATGTAAGAACCGTTAAGGAGTACTAAAACTATATAAGAAAAGGAAATAACTCACACAAGTGATAATAACAATAATGCAAATAATCCGTCAGAAAAAAACAATAATGTAAATAAAAAAGTTGGACTCGTGCCTGTACTAATATTCCGATGTCTGAGATCAAGAGTTAGGTATGTGACAGTGACACAGTGGCTGTTTTGACTCGGCTTCTCTTGCCTGGCATTCGATAGTGGTCAATTTTCAATGTTAATTCGTACTGTTTCATAAAATTCTGGAGAAACATGGCATAAAGCTTAAGGTCAAATAAGAAAACGGATTTGTCCTCGGCGTGGGTATTATTGTGGTGTGATGTACAGAAACCTTAAAAATGTCCCTGCAAGTTTAGTATTCTAAATCATAAAACAAAGATGCCTGCGCATATTCAGTTCGTCATAATTTTATAGCGTTATGACAATGCCATGTATAAAATGGATGACAACCATGGCTCATGGTGTGGCATACTTGGAAAACAACCAGCTTATCCAAACGCATGTGGCACTTCCCCACTTTGAATGGCTCTCCAACCCAGTTTTGAAAGAATTGGGCTTAAGAAAAGTTTTGATCTGATGATGAGTATTTGGACGGGACTAAATGATCCAAAACTGCCTCTGGAATCGTAGTCCATTCAAACCTCACTAACCCTCTTTTTTATTTGAAGTTATCTATGTGAGACTTACCCACTTTATACTATACAGTATACACGCTCACGTCTGCCATCTCCAACAGATTTATGGTTTGCCTATATCATGCTTTCACTGGGAACCGGCATATCAAACTCGTTGAACCGGCTTGGAAAGTTAGAGACATCTAAACGTGCGTTTGGATAAACAGCTTCATTAAATGTTTATCTAATAAGCATTTTTTTTTTTCAAATAAGTTAAAAAAGTTTATTTTCATAAGCTTTTCTGATAAACTTATGGAAATAAATTAAAAAGAGAATATGAGAAGATCATAAACTGTTTATATAATTTTATTTTCATAAATAATTTTCATGGGTTAGATTGAATTATTGTACCATGAAAGTTGTTTAGCTAGATGAAAGCTGATAAGTTAGCTATTGAATTGAAAGTATTTGATAAAATTAATTGATCAAATAGTTGATACATATAAAATGACGTAAAAGTACATGACTTGTCTCTTACTTTTTTTTCTCTTCTTTATAGATATGCATTTCAACAAATGAGAAAGAAACATATGTTTATTGTCCCTGTTATTGTTAAAAATTATTGTATGTCCAGGAAAAATACTCCTTTGTCTAAAACAAAATGATATAAGAATAATGTAAAATAAATGGGATTCAAAATATAACGGTTATGCTATTTGTACAATAATTTGGGACATCAAAATTAATTTGACTACAAAATTTGTGATTAATATAGTTCAAAAACGTGATTAATGAAGTGTTGAGTTTGGTTAATATGAATATATAAGGTTTCGCAATTCAATAATCATCTACTGAACTTCATTAACCACGATTTTGAACGTCATCAACCACGATTTTCAGGTGGTCAAATAAACATGTAAGAATACACCTAAAAAATATGGTTAATGACGCTAAAAAACATGGTTAATAAAGTTCAGTGAATGGTTAATGAGTTGCGACACCTTGTATATTCATTAACCAATCTCAACACTTCATTAAACACGAATTTTGTTGTCGAATTTTGTTGTCCCAAATTATTGTACAAATATATATCAAGTATTTTATATTATGTATTAAATCCTAAGTCTTTTAACTTCATTTTTTATCTTTTAAAAAATTACACTAGGCTTAATGAAGTTTTTGGTCCCTGAAAATATAGGGTTTTTTGGTTTTAGTCCCTATCTTTTAATTTTCTATTTTTGGTCCCTGCCGTTATGATGTGGCAGACGAGAGTCCACGTCAACAGTGACACATGGCAAAATAATTATTTTTTATTCTATTTGTCTGGCATGATCTGGATCAAAAACAAAAATTTAAAAGTTACAGACACTAAAAGCAAAAAAACAAAAGATAGGGACTAAAACCAAAAAACCTTATATTTTCAGGTAACAAAAATTTCTTTAAGCCTTCAATAAATATGATTTTCTATAATTTATGAATTAATTTGATTTTCTAACAAATGAAGAAGAATTATTATTTTTTTGAATGGATTGATTTTAAAGCAAATAATCCTCCAATAGTATATGAGGAGGATGTCACTTTAAAAACTTGAAGCACATGTTAAAGAACTACATAAGAAGAGACAAAAGTTGCAGGTAAAGCTAGCCAGTGAAAAAAAAATCTCAAATTTTCATAATGTGCTTGGGAACTGCAGTTAAGTTTTGAGTTTTGCTTATTTTGTATTTTTAATTGTCAGTGTCATGACTAATATGTATATTTATTGCAGTGGTTTATGTTATGTTTGGCAATTGAAAATTCTAAATAAGCAAAACCCAACTGCAGGTCCCAAGCACATTATCTTAATTTGAGACTTTTTTCTTTCACTGAGTAACTCTAACTGCAACTTCTGTCTCTTCTCTTGTAGCTCTTCAACATATGCTCCAACTCCAAGTACCAAAATAACATTTTCCTCATCTATACTTGGAGGATTATTTTCACTCAAAAAAATTACAATTCTTCTTCATTTATTTGAAAATCAAATTAACTCATAAATTACAGGAAATCATATTTATTAAAGGCGTAATGAGGTTTTTGGTTCCTGAAAATATAGGGTTTTTTTTTTATTTTAGTCCCTATCTTTTGTTTATTTTGCTTTTGATGTCTGTAACTTTTAAATTTTTGTTTTGGTTCCTGTAATGCCAGATAGATGGAATAAAAAAATAATTATTTTGTCACGAGTCACTTCTGATGTGGACTTCCATCTGTTATGTCAGCGGTTAACATTTGGAGTTAACGGCTAGGATCAAAAATAAAAATTTAGAAGTTACAAAAAAAAAATAAAAGATAGGATTTAAAATAAAAAAAAAACCTTATATTTTGGGGATCGAAAAACTTCTTTAGGCCATTAGACTATTAATAACTTAAAAAAAAAACTACAGGACAGGGGGACAAGGCCATGCTCGCCCCCTTCGCTTTCGGACTCCTCCAAATCTTGTTGCCTTGCTCCTGCAGTGCATTGGCAGCGTCATCTTCTTTGACGATGACTGAAGAGTGAAGATAGGTGGGGACTAATATGCAATAAAGCAAAAGATAAAGTTTAAAAGAGATATACAATAAAAAACGGGAAACTGAGTTTGACCTGCTATAACAGGTTAAATTGGCTGCAGGACCGATGCCCTATTGCTCACAATCACCTGGAGCGTCGTATTCTAGTTTGAGTTAAGTTAACGAATGTTTTAAATTACTTTTAAAAATATGAAAAAAATAAAATTAAGTATATCATTTTTTAAATATTAAATATATTAATTTTTAATGAAAATTTTTTTTTTCCTTTTTTTAACAAGTGTTTTTAGGGTATTCATTAACGTTCTTCTTCGTCTTTTACATATCTTTTGATTTTTTTTATATATCTTAAAAAATTTCAAAAAAATATTTTATATAATTTACACAGTTTTTATGGAACAATATTTAAAGTTAAAATTTCTATAAAATTATGGGTCTCACTGATGACTAATGAGTGCCCTAATTAGGGCACTAGCTAAAGAATATTGTATTGAAAAAATACGTGTTTCAATAGATTAAATCCATCATTTCTTAATTCAAAATTTCTTTTTTTGATTCCTTAAACAATGATCTAACGATAAGTTTTGATTGATAGAAGGATGGAATAGAGGGAAATGAAAGGGAATGACATGACGTTCCATCATTTGGATTGTATAAAAGAGGATGCAATGAGATGAAAACCAATGGAGCCCATTCCATCATATTCCATCATTTACCCTCATTTTTTCTTCCCTTCCAAATTGGGTGTAATGGGATGGAACTAAAAATCAAATCATTTATAAAATTATAAAATTACCTTCTTGCCTTAACAAGTATATGCAATCATACTTCATTTTTTCTTAAACCAGCTACCTTTCTATCAGGTACAAGAACAAAGAAATACATATGAAAGCAACAGATCGGCTTTTTGTTTTGCTATAGCTTGCTTTCATCCTGTCAAACGACTCAAACCAAAGAAACAATAATACTAAATTACTAAGACCAAAGACTTGTCACATGATATAATAAGCATAAAGAAGCATTCCATAATGATGAAATTTTCTATTGTGGTGAGATATTACAAACCAGAATGGTGGTAATGGAGACGCTGCTCCACATACTTGAAAACAAGTTTCGATTCCTAAAGCATGTGATGAAAAACATCATATGTTTCATAAATGCATTCATAAGTGGTACCAGGTATATTAATTTGAAAGGCATTTGTAGACTCCAATCCTTATTATGGGTATTGATAATCTTTTTATTATTAAAGACATAATAAATAAAGTATTAGTATGATTAAAGTAAGGATAATATATTAATAAAAGAGTTATAACCCATTGCATTTTGTCCACTTCCCAAATGATGGAATGAAAATTTTGTTCCATTTCATTATAAAATGTCATGACGTGGAATATTCCATTCCTTTTCATTACTTTCGGCTCGATTCCATTCAATTCGCTTTCATTAATTCAAACATATCCTAGAGGCAATCACTAGCATTCTCCTAAGATTATATAAAGCTTTTGATATAATTTAAAAATTAAATTCTTTTTATATATTTAAACATACATTGTTACCACATAAAAATTATAGCTTTCATATTCACCAAAAAAATTTATAGCTTTCATAATAATAATATTAAAAATTACAAACTTAATAATATATGATTAATATGTAGAAAAGTTATATTGATAATAAATTAATATTAAATTATTTATTTTAAATCTTCACATATTTATTAAATATAAAAAAAAATTCAATGTAAATTTTTAATAAAATATGAGTCCAACCAACGATTTAATTGATATAAACTGTTACTATGTTTGAAAAAGTTGAAAAAAATAAATTATGCTAATAAATGTATAATCGATTATTGTGACAATCAATTATAATTATAATATGTTTTTATTTGGATATGTTTACTGATAAACGATTTTAGGATAATCTATTTCGTTTTGTTGATACAAAAAAATTATTTTTACATAACAAATTATGAAAAAAAAAATATGAAATTATTTATATAATTTAATAATTTAATGAATCCAACTACGAGTAAATATCCAATTTGATCCCTGAAATTGTAGGGTCGTATCAACTTAGTCCCCGACATTATTAATATTCCAAAATGATCCTTGAAATTTCAAAATGTAGCAAATGTATCCCTGACATTATTCTGTTAGTTTCAAATACATCCCTAATATTACCAACTTAATATCATTATAGTCCATGCAAATATCAACGGAGGGACGAATCTGATTAACTTTCTATAATTTCAGAAATCATTTTGAAATATTAATAATATGAAAGATTAAATTGATATAATTCCATAATTTCAGAAATCAAATCGGATATTTACCCGCATAGAACTTGGAAAGGCCTTGGAAGCTGTCTAATAATGCCGCATAAGAGTTGGGCCATGTCTCTTTCGATCTCATCTCCGCTGAAGATAATTTATGCGGGTTAACAAACTTGGGTCTGACTTGTCCTTTAGAGCAAATCAACGTTACTATTCCTTTCCTTTATTTTTATATTTTTCTTTGTGGAAGTGATGTACTGACATGTGGGTGCTTTTATGATGCACCTTTTGTGAATGGTGTATCGGTGGACCTGAATAATATTTGCAATAATCAGTTTTATAATTTATAAAATGTTCTTTTAATTTGTTTATAGATGAATCCTATTACTATGGATTTTTTCAATTTAGTCTTAATGAATATATTTCTGTTCTCCATTTATGTTATTAATAAAAAGTTCCACAATTAATGTTGTCAACAGCTACAGAATTCTAGCAAATTACTGTTCAATATCATAAGCTTGCACTTCCTCTCTAATATTCTCTCTATATTCACTCATGCAAGGCGGCGTGAGTTCAATATTCAATCTTTTGAATTCGAAAATAGGGAGACAGGAGTAGCATGACCGAGAGATATAGGATATTGGGATTTTATTTAATATGATTTAAGTTTAATAATCTTTATTAAGCAGGTTGTTTCACAAAACTGTAAATAAAACTCATTTAACAGATCAGATTGTGTAGATCCACAATTAAACAAATCAGTATTTTACTTGATCCTAATGCGCGTAGGTCGCGAGTTATGAATAACAACCCTTGTCAAGTGGGAGATGACTCAAACATTGTAGGGCCTCTGCTCAGAAGAAGTTCACGCACCTCTGAGTTTCTTTTCTTTCATATTCTATAAGAATCTTGAATCCTTGGAAATAAACTACAATACAAAAGCAGTATATTTTATTATCAATTTCCTTTAATCAATAAGCAGCTACACTTCAATCAAACTTTAGTCTATTTCCCCTGAAATTCACAGGGAAGATCCCAATAAAAATTGATTCAAATGCCATGCATCAACCCCACCAAAAACACTAAAAAGAATGGCAGGTTTATAAAAGTAGAAGATGATACAATTTTCAAACAATCAGAAATGCATTCTATAGCAAATATGATTGATCGAAGCCATGGAACTACTTTTCAAGGGCGTAATATATAGGGGCAAACGGAATTAAACGATTTGTTTGTTTTTAGTTATGTTTTATAAGTTTAAATATTTATCATGAAAAAAATGATTAACAAAGCTTAATTTAATGCATTGGTTGTGAAAACAAATTTAGACCATCTGCTAATTATGGATCATATATAATTTTTGAGGTAGTTACAATTAGAGGTAAATATTTTAAATATTTAGTTTGAATGCATTATCAATTTTAAAAAAATTTACATATGTATCATATTATAACTATTTTATAAGTCACGTATATAGTGATCCATAATTGTTTGGTGGTATAAAAAATTTAGAGATTAATTTTGATATATTGTCAGTGTAAAATTTTTTTATACTGTTAACCAATAAAAAAACATATTATGTGTGACTTTTAAGATAATTATGATAAAATTCAAACATTATTAACAATTTGGCAATTTATAAGTAGTTGACAGTGTAAAAAATTAAGCTAACAATGCATATCAATCAAATAAAATTTTTTACCAGTAATGCATTAAAAATTGACTTTAATTGTTATGCATTGTTAATGCAAAGTTTTTTACATTATCAACCAATCAGAAATCATGGTATGGGTGACTTTTAAGATAGTTAGGATAAGAGTCAATTATTTTTAGTGATGTAATAATTTCTGATTGATTGACAGTGTTAAAAAACTTTAAAATTTCAATGTATACTAATTAAATCCTAAAAATTAAACTCATATTTTCAATGATGTAATGATATATGATTAAATAATAATATTTTTACAATATCAGTGTATTCAAAATTAAATCCTCACTGTGCCCATTCTATGTATTAAGATATCTTAATACTGTGATCAATATTTTATCTGCACTTTTCATTTGCAATTAGAAGAGAAATATACAATGGAGTAATGGAGGTAAATAAGTTTGGTCCATCTATTCTATAGTCCCATATTAAATTACCTTTGACAATAAGTAATCCTGCATCTTGGGATTTTGTCATTGGCCGTATAACTTATTGCAAAGCTCATTGAGAAACACTATTCAAAAATGCATTTTTGAATATGGATGAATCTCATGCCCATAAAAAATCAGTTGATGAATCTCTGTTTTACTTTTCATTTTCCTCTATTCTTTTATGTCACATTTTTTTTACCTTTCTGTCCATATATATATATATATATATATATATATGTTCAGCCGTTGAATGAAACAGTTGAACTTATTCGAAGGACTCTCCCAATCAATCTCCAGTTCATTTCTTAAATCTCTTATGTGTCTCTATTTGTAATGTGAATTTGAGTTTGTGTTGCTCATTGTATTTCTATGCAATTAAAGGTCATCGTTTTTTTCATGTGCCATTTCAGTTGCTCTCTGTTTTCTTTTATGGTCTTATCTTCGATATTAAAAAAATCCTTATAGGTATTAAATCTAGGACAAATCAATACTAATAAAAAAAATTAGGCAGCAAGAGAACCGCAAGCAAACAAGTAATGATAAAAGACACATTGGATCCTCAGCACCTATTATTTTAAACGTTTGACAAAATACATCATCACAAAAGTAATTCAGCATGATCTAATGATTTATAATACTTAATTGATACGCATTGTCGTTGTAAAAATTGCTTATAGTGTTAATTAATCATAAATTATTATATTATTAAAAATATATGACTCTTATCATTATGATCTTAAAAGTCACATATAACACGATTTATGATGGATTGACGGTATAAAAAGCTTTATACTAACAGTGTATTAAAATTATTGTGTTTAGATTTTTTTTTTTTCGGTGAACGTGTTTACAATATGTCACCTCTATGCTCATTTCATTTTCAGAAATAATAAATGCACGTAATAGCTGAAATTTTTTAGTACGGAAGTGAGAATTTTTAAGATCAATTTTTAATATAATTTTACTAATAAAAGTTATACATGAATTTTCTGTCCCTGTCTTTCTTCTTTACCAAATTTGTAGAAGCTATCAATAATTAGGATTCTATCTTATCATTTGTTATCTTTATCTTTCTGTTATTGTTTTCTGTTATTGTTTTAAATTTAAATGTATAACAGTATTTCAAATACTTGTTATCTTTATCTTTCTGTTATTGTTTTAAATTCAAATGTATAACAGTATTTCAAATACTGATGTGTATAAGTATAGCTGTTGTAACACTCTCAAATATAATGAAAATCATTCCTTCACTTATTCTCTAAATGGTATCAAAGCCATTATCAAGTTCTAGACACTCTTTGTTGACTTCCAAGATTGGTGTTGTTGATCCCTCCACCATCTTGCGGGGGCGTGTAGAAGCTATCAATAATTAGGATTCTATCTTATCATTTGTTATCTTTATCTTTCTGTTATTGTTTTCTGTTATTGTTTTAAATTTAAATGTATAACAGTATTTCAAATACTTGTTATCTTTATCTTTCTGTTATTGTTTTAAATTCAAATGTATAACAGTATTTCAAATACTGATGTGTATAAGTATAGCTGTTGTAACACTCTCAAATATAATGAAAATCATTCCTTCACTTATTTGAAATACTGTTATACATTTAAATTTAAAACAATAACAGAAAACACTAACAGAAAGATAAAGATAACAAATGATAAGATAGAATCCTAATTATTGATAGCTTCTACAAAATTAACCCTTAATGCATATAAGTATTGCTACTCTTTAATTAATAAATATTTAATACGTTACGTTTTTTTAAGTTTTTATTAATGAACTGAAAAAATAAAGAGTTTAATTTTGATATAATTTTAATGTAAATTTTTTTTATATTATGAACTAATCACACATTACCTTTTATATGATTTTTAAGATAGTTAATATGAAAGTCAAACATTTTTAATAATTTGACAGTGCATGATTGATTGTTAATTTAAAAAATATTTACACTATATCACAGTTAAATCCAAAAAGAATATAAATATTGAGCATAAAAAAAAAGAATATAAATATTAATTTTTTTTATTAAAAAACAGCATCAAACTTTACTCTTTTTTTTAAACTTTATACTTTGTCGTTACTTTGTTAAAAGAAATATAGCCCAACCTCTTCTGGTTTGTAACCCAAGAAGTAAAAGCCACCACCAAGAAAAAACTGGGTACCTTGGGGATAAGAACCCAGTTCTTTGACAAAAGCTTTACGGGCAAAACAGGTTTGCAGAATATTCGGTCTTTAGTCGATGCATCATCCAACAATACGGCAAAGAAATTAGAAAAGGGGGTTGAGATAGTTTAGGACATTGTGCAAAGGAATCAAGGAGACATCAACATGTTATTATTGTACCAGAAATGCGATGGCATGTGAAAAGTTTTTAAATTGCAGTCGCATTACGTTTTCCATTATAACGAACAATTATAAGAAAATATGACTAATGTGATTGCAATTGTGGTTGTGATTCAGTTTCGGAATATACCAAAACTATAACGTCGTGATCAGAATTATGATTACGGATCCAAATTTAAAACCTTCGCATGTGGTTAGTGCATCTTAAGCGCATAAGCTTGACAAGTAACTTGTAGAATTTAGTGGCGTGAGACTGACCCTATTAAGAATGCTCCTTACCATACAGAAGTGTAAGATCTCATAAATCACGACATTGGCTCTTGTAAGCTAGGGGACCTTAAATCAATTTACTCACTTACTCTAATTCGGTAATTCCTCTAATATCTAAAATCTCAATCTCTAATGACACACATGAGTTCTAAGCATGAGTAATGCTCGTGATGATGTTATTATTACTTGCCGTCGATCACCACCAGTTACCTACTGTTGGTCGCTGCCGCCAGCCTCGGTTGTTGTCGTCAGTCATCATCTCTGCCACTGAGTTAGTGTTTTAAAATTTTTTAGGTTTTTAAAAAACGGGGATGTGATAAAATATGGTGATATGGAAGGATGGGGTGGGAAAATATGGTGATGTGGAATCAATGTGAACATGATGTTTGGAAAATGGGCATTACTATGGTACCTATAGAAAGTAGAGGGTTTGAGTATCTTATGTTTAATTAGAATGTGTCACCTCAATTAAATGAGTCATGTCAATGTCACATGAGATTAAATTCTCATCATCTGATTGTGTTACATAGACAAGAGTAAGTTACCTAAGGACACCATAGATTATTCCTTGGAAAAATATGGTGAAATGATAATTAATTAAGGTGAATTCTCTGACACCCAGTGTAAATTTTATCCTGTTTAACTCATTTAATTGAGATCGCTAATCGAGCAAAGCAACTTTTATCCTTTTATTTACTGAGTATGAGATAATTCATCATTATTAATTAATTAATTAATTAATTAATTATTGATATCATTTACTGCTTTTTTGCATGTATACACTTTTTCGTTGTCTTTATTCGTTTGTGTTTCCTTTTTGTGATCTCCTGGATCTTTATTTATAGTTTATAATTCATAATACTATCCACTACCACCTAGCATAATGCACTTTTCTTAAAGGGAGGTAAAATAATGTCGGATATAACTCTAATAATATTCAATTTTGACCAGATCACAACTAATTTGATTTTATATTTCTGGAAAACTTTTATTAATGATAAAAATTCCAAATTCATAAACATAATTTTATGTACAAAAGACATAAATAAAAATAACTTGCTCATTAATGGTGATATGGTTGGGGCATGTTACCCCCATAGAATACAGTTGGTAGTTTAGTTCTTTCTCTCTCTTGAGCATTAGCTTCTTCTTGTAACAAAGAAAAACTTTTATCTAAATTTAAATACAGAGCTTGACTTTTAGGGTTTGTTTGCGAGTTAAGAGGGGAAAGGAGGGGAGAGGAAGACATTTGAGAGTTTTTCAAGAGAAAAAAGATGTGAAAAAATTTTAAAAGCCCTCTAAATTTCTCCAAAACCCTCCACCTAGTTTATTTTTTTAATTCCCCCATTTTGGGGGATTTTGGTTCTTTTGTTGAAAAACAAACCACCATACAAGATGAAGGATTATCCTCCCTTCCCAACCTCATTCCTCATCACTTTCACCTCAAACCTTTCCCCTCGATCTCTTTCCCTCCAAACTCCCAAACAAACCCTTAGGTCTCAAAACAAGCAAACCAAGGATTTCTTTAACATATATAAAGAATACTTTACTATCAATAAAATTACTAATCAACAAGTCTTCTGAATGAAAAAAAAAATGAAAATAGAAGTCTATTTGTTTAGTGTTTTTAAAAATAAATGTTTTTTCAAAAAATCACTTATGATATTTGTAACCTTTTCTAGTTGGACATGTTAAAAAAATAAGTTCATAACAAATTATCTCGGGAGAAGTTAAATTTTTTAGCTTTTAGGAAAAATATTTTTTTCAAAGAGGAGAAATAATCACTTTATATTTATTTTGACAAAATTATCCCTTCAAAATATACAAAATTAGCACTAATATCCTCACCTTTTTATCAAAGAAATTATTTTGAAGTAAATATTATAAATATAGTAATTTTAAAAGATATTATTAATTTTTAGCATGTTTATAAAAACACTTTCCTTATCCAAACTCTTTATTAAAAAGTATTTTTATGTCATTTATTGTAATTTTATACGAAGAAAAAACACTTTTTTATTAATACATTCAAACAACTTAAAATTATTTTTCAAAATAAAATCACTTTTCAGACTTCTACCCAAATCCAAAATAGATTCTGATTTTACATAAATCACTTTTGCCAAAAAATGTTTATGCAAAATCACTTTTTTGAGCCTAAACAAACACGCCCTTTATTTTGTAAGAGTTTTGTCCTTTAAATGACTCTTTCCAATTACTCAATTTAGATTAGTCAGAATTTAAAGTGATTTTCAAATATCGAAAACTACGGACAATACACAATACTAATGGGACAAATATTGTTTTTAGGTTAAATTACTCTGTTGATCTGTGAACTATTTGGAATTTTTCAAATAGATACATGAACTTTAAAAGTTTGTAATTGAGTCTATAAACTTATTAAAATTTGTAATTGAGTTTCTAATACACATCTTGTTAGGATTCCATTAAATCTCTGTGAAATGATTCACTCATTTGTGCATTTGAGGATCCCTGAACTTCCAGAGAAACTTCAAATAACCTATTTTTTTGAAATTTCAAATCGGTACCTATGTTTTTTGGAAATTCTAATGAAAACCTAATGGAGATATGTATGAGGGAGTCAATTAAATTTTTTTATAAGTTTAAAGACCCAATTACAAACTTTTAAAGTCCGGGGACCTATTTGAAAACTCCAAAATAATTCAAGGACCAACAGAGGAATTAAACTATGTCTTTAGATACTTTACATCATACTTATAAGAGTTAGTTTGATATCATCCTGATAGGAAAAATAAAATTTGTGATAATTTCATTAAAAAAAAGATGTGGAAATGAAAAGTAAGTGTTAATTAAGCAAAAATGAAGGATGAGCTTTTTTGGGTTTCCCGTTGTATCCATGCATGAAACTGCGGAGACTAATCCCACGAGATACTGGACGGGATTGAAGAACTGACCTCTCCCAACCATATTTATTCCATACACCAGAGTCAGGGAATTGAACCTCTGACCACTTGCTTAAGGGGCTCATGCCTGTTACCACTTGGAACAACCATATGTTTGTTGCAAAGAACAGGTTTGTAAAATGTATTTGATTTTATTTATTTGCTTTGGTATCTTATTATTCTTGGTTCAAAATAAGATTGTGATGATTCAATTGTTTTATTTTTAATTTATTCATGACAAAATAATTATGACTAAAATGTGATTTACTTTCAATTTTATTTTTTGTCAAAGAATAATTTGTAAGTAAAACATTTACAGCTAGTGTTAACTTTTTGATATACATGCTATCTAAACCGGTCTACTAATAAGGCTCATCATAGTTGGTAGATAGTTGAGTTCCTTAAGCATGATGTCAAAGGTTCGATTTCTATCGTGTGTATGGAAAAAACTTTGTTGGGAGAGACAAAACTCACTTTGGTGATCTCTAAGCCTTGATAGGAATTAGTCTCCGGCTATCGGCCAGAGATACCCTTGTGAAAAAAATTTGCATGGATCTCATATATGTAAACACTCATGCCTTGTGAAGAACATGCAATTGATATAGGGTCAAATAAGAGATATATATATATATATATATATATGTCTGTGTGTGTGTGTGTGATTTGAAGATTTATATTTTGTTTTTAAAATTTTTTTTTTTTGAGTAAATCACATAGAGATAGTGTTAATGATTTAGTTTGCATAGTTTTCATAAATAATAAATAATTCATGTATTTAAAGCAATAATATGTAATAACTAAACAAACAAATAATATTAATAGTAATTAAATTAAAAATAAAAGCAAGTTTTGATGGGGAAAATGAATATGATGGTACCACTTGGAACTTGACATGAATTCCATTTGAATAAACTTAATTTTATATTATATACTAGATGTTGTACTTGTGCGATGCATGACATAATGTCTTTACACTATTTTGTTTTTTAAATGTAGAAAATAAGAAGTTAAATTTGTGCAGTTTTTAAAATAAAAAATCATTCAATCAGTGTTTGTGTTTTAGACTACTAAATATGTTTTTATATTGGCAAACAGGGCTAGAAAGTAGAGATCCTTATATTATAGATGAAATTCAAAGTAAACAAATTCAATGACACAACACATTGGGAGAAGAAAAATAGTGATTCAAAACATACTTGATATAGATACAGTTGTACAAACTCCATTGAGGACAAAAAATGGATAAGTAATATATATTAAATAAAATTTAGGTGCCTACCTTTTCATCCGGCAACAACAATTCCACATTGTTTATTTGTAGCGCATTCTTGAAGTCTGAAATTTTCCAAAGACTTATCACATTTACCCTTTTGATCCAATTAATCCTCCAAAGGACGATGTCATCAAGTAATGTAAGCTTTGGTGGCATCCTTCAATTTGATAAAAACAAATATTCTATTAGATACAATATCGTAAGTCCATAATTATACAAAACTCATGAATAATGAATGACACACAAACAAAACCGTGTTCAACAGAGTTTTTAAAGAAGAAAAGTAGAGTGCTTTAGCCTTCAATACAACAACAAAAGTAATCATCTGATCCTAGAGTATTGAATGTGGAGACAAAATCAATCATACATTCCTATGCATGAAAACCCAAAAAAGAAAGAGAATAAAAAATTGGAAGCTAATAGTGAATATGTCATGAAATAAATGCAAACGATGCTAATAGTAAATGTTTAGAATGTGGCACGGGGTAGTATGCGTGTCACCATAAAAACAGAAACCCAAAATGGCACAGACATATATCCTAGTATGTCATTAACATTTATGGCCTTAATGGTAAGATTGAGACTTTTCTATTTTGTTTTTGTAACACCCTGCTTTTCGTTAAATAAGTTGTTTAAGTTGTTTAATTAAATTATAATTGTTGGTTAAAGGTAAGTTAGATTTTTGGTTTAAAAGTCCCTTTCTGGAACATTGGCACGTCCGTGCTAATTTCCAGCACGCCCGTGCCGCATTTAGCGTGTCTTGTGACAGCTGAGTCACAAGCACGACCGTGCCGTTGAGCGAACCATGTCTCGCTAACGCTGAGTTCGGCATGCCCGTGCAATTATTCAGCACGCCAATGTCCAATGTACGGACCGCGTCTCGGTAACGCTAGGATTAGCACGCCCGTGCCGAAATAGAGCACGGTCGTGCCATGTCCGCAGATTATATTATCGCACAGAAATCGAGGGTTAGCGATTTTAACCCTCATTTGACGGCGGCTGCTACCCTATTGTGGCCAGGGCATCTTGTTTCCGATCTCCATCAACCTGGTTGTGTTCTTGGAGTTTTGGAAACCTTTGGTAAGCCCCTGGTACGCTTGTGCCAGCCCTGTAGGTAACGTTCTTCTCCTTTCTTAGTTTCTTTTCATGTTTTGGATTAGAAACTGATTGGTTGATTGTATTAGTTGACCAAGGCTTGAGTACAGACTGAGCCGCTTGGGAGGACGTGACCGGATTGTGTTTGGGGCTACTGTTGCTGCAACCTTCAAACCAGGTATAGGGAGAATGATAGTTTAATCACTAGACAGCGGGGGTAGTGTAAGATGAGGGGTTTCCATGACCCCGAGATTATTTGCATGCTATTTGTTAATGTGCTTGTTGCTATAATTGATTGTCGTTATATGTATTGTTGTTGGAATGATGTTTGATGGTATGTGCATATATTTGTTGTTGAATTGTTGTTGATATGAACCTACTGCTATGTCCCTAAAATTGGTTAGTTAGGATTTAATTGGTTAAATAATAAAAGGACTGATGTTCCATAAAAATATTGCATAAAACATGATTAATAAAGAGTGAGTTTTTACACTACAAGAAAATAGCTCTTTACCGACGGTCAAAAGCCGTCTGTAGGCACTAAAAGCCGTCCGTAATGGGCTTTTACCAACGGATAGCCGACGGCCAGGCCGTCGGTAATCACCCATGCCTAGCCGTCGGTAATTACCTAACCCCTTACCGACGGTCTGGCCGTCGGTAACTTCTAAATAATTTTTTTTTAAAATTTATATTCTTACCTTCAATCACAAGAACTAAAGGGAACAAAAACATAAATAATGTATAACATATTGTTCATACACCATAAGAATGCATTGATACACTTTGGCTACATATAATTTCTACACACCATAAAAATAAAAATTGAAGCAAAACAGCACTGAAAAAAATCACAAAATAAACTTTCTAGAAATAACAAAATTGAAATAGCAACACAATCAAAGAGGAAATCAAAATCAGGCATCACAAAAACAGGGAAATGGAGAGGACTTGCCTATTGCGGTGGCTGTTGCAATAAGAGAAAAAAGGGAGACAGCAACCCAACACTTTCAGAGATCAAATGTTGACTTGGTTTGTTGTAGAGAATGGAAAATGGAGATCAAAATTCAGAGAAAACCATTACCAATTTGTTCAACACCATTCAGAGAAATTGTAAATTGGAGGAATAGAGTTCAACACAAACTTGTAACATTTTGTTTAGTGAGACAGGAGAAAGTGCGCCGCTGCGGTGGTGGTAAGATAGAGACAGGGAGTGAGGTGGTGGTGAGACAGAGGCAGGAACGGTTGCAGTGGCCCAACAATGGTGGTCGTGGTGGTGGTGGCCGCAGACGGTGAAGATGGGAGAGAAGAACGGACGGTGATGGCCGGAGCTTGGGATGGCAGAGAGGGAGAGGGAGAGGGAGAATGAGGCAGCGAATGAAAGTGAGAAAGTGGAGGGAGAGGTTTGCATGCATAGGCTTAAGTCAAACTTACCGACGGGCATAGTCGTCGGTAAGGGTCTTTTTTCCGTACCGACGGCCTAGGCCGTTAGTAAAGTTAAAAATAGTCGTTTGTGCCCGAAATTCCAAACAATGCTTACCGACGGCCACGCTCGTCGGTAAAGGTATTTTTTCCTACCGTCGATAAAGTTAAAAATAGTCGTTTGTGCGCGAAATTCCAAACGACGCTTACCGACGGTCAAGTCCGTCGATAAGTTAGAGGGAGTATATACGCGCGTAATTGCGTCAAAATTTCCGACGGATCTACCGACGGCTTCGCCCTCGGTAACGTTACCGACGGTTAAGGCCGTGACACGGCTAAGGCCGTCGGAAAATTGGTCAGCTGTACAGTTACGTGGTTCCGACAGCTTAGACCGTCGGAAATGACGAACTTACCTACGGCTTTTTGGCCGTCGATAATAGTCGTCGGTATTAGCGCGAATTCTTGTAGTGTTATGTTAATTGATTAGTCATGAGCCTAGGGATGATTTTTGAGAGTGTTAGGGATTTTTGGCTTAATAGGTTAATCTGTTCTTAGCTGCCCAGAACAGCACTATCGCGCGATCAGCACGGCTGTGCTGAACACGGAGTATGCCCGTGCTCCCAGTTGAATTTTGGAAAATGATAGCGCCTTGAGCACGACGTGCAGCATAGGGAGCACGCCCATGCTATCGTGCAGCACGTCCGTGCCATCGTGCAGCACGCCCGTGCCATATATGCAGCACGATCTTGCTACCCCTCTGGTTAGATTCAGTGACTTAAGGTTAAATGGGGTTTTTAGCCCCAATTTTCCAATAATGATAGCATAACACACCAAACAAATGATAATGCTAGATAACTTAACTTTATAATAATTAAGAAGATGAGTTGGTTAAGTCGGTGCCTCGGGGTTATCGCACGTTGATACAATTGGATGCCCTTAGTGGTCCAATTGAGTTGATTGGATGCCTTTAGTGGTCCAATGTCTACTTGATATAACTGGGTGCCTTTAGTGGCCTAATTGCGTTGATATAATTGGGTGCCTTTAGTGGCCCAATGATGAGGATGTTTGGATGCCTTTAGTGGCCCAGGCGGAGGTGGTGGTTGTTGTTGTTTGTTGATAATGTTCATGCATAGCATTGGAGATGTTAGTTGGAGGAAGTTCAACATAGGGGAAGTCGTCCTAGAGTACAGCGATTTGGCCATCCACGGTTGGTTCACCCAAGGTTTGGTGAACTATGCCCCCCCCATGATGAGGCATCCATGGTTTGATGCGTTGGCTGTCCAAGGGGTTAACCCATGGTTTGGTGAACTGCCGGCGTTGGTGTCTTTAGTGGCCAATGTGGATATGTAACTCCAAAGTTGTTCTTCCTGAGTTAGTTGGATCCACATACATTGAAGGAGTAGTGGAGTAGAGTTGCATTGCATCATATAGCATACTGGTTGATTTATGATGTTGAGATGATAATTATGTATGTAAGTGTATGCTATGAATGTTGCCATGCCATGATGTATGTCATCTTATTTCTATCTCCATGCCGTTGTGATTACATGTTTCCTTACTCCCCCTTCTGTGTTTCTTGTTTGGCATGTATGGTTTATGCAGAGGATGACGAGCAGCCCGGAGAGGAGTGACTTTGAGGAGCCACCACTCATAGTTAGGGCTTTCTGTTTAGTTGTTTATTTTTGTTTTAGTTTTCTGTTGTATTCTGAGGATTTTTCGGAACCGTTGTACTAGCTCTGAATTGTGACATTGGGGTTAGGATATTTATGATGATGTTTTCATTGTTGTTTTAAGTATTGGTTTAATACTACTTTCCGCGTTTGAGAACTGTTTCATGTGGTACTCTTTCTACCCATGAATCTTTTTAATAAAAGAATGCTTGTTTTAATTCTTATCTGTATTTAATTTATTCTTATTATTTACATTTAATGTATTTATAACATGCGGGGTAGAAGGGTGTCACAGTTTTCCTTCTCCCTCTCTTTATACTCTCCTTTATAGGTAGAGAAGAGAAATATCTAAGCAAATTGAAGAAAGAGGTAGTAAGGTTCCAACCCCAAAGAGTGAGTATTTCACAACTTTTTATTGTTATTATATATAGTGCAGCAAAACACTTATGAGTGCATGCAAAAGTAAGCAAAAGGTGATATCTATATAAATAAAGGATTTGGATCCTCTCCTTTTATTCTCTCCATTTTCCTCTCATGTTATGAGAAAGAAAGACACAAAATCAAGTTTTAATGGACCCACACATAAAAGCAAATTTGTTTTTGTGTCTTTCTCTCTCATAACATGAGAGGAAAAATGAGAGAATAAAAGGAGAGTCCATAAATAAATAACTATTATATGATTGTATCATGATTGTATTATGAGTGCATTCACATTATTTTACCTTAAGTTTTTCACAAAATAAGATGAGGTGTGGGTGCAAGATCACAAAACAAATCATGTTACAAATAATGCTTATACAATCACCACACTTATATAGTTATTTATCCATCTACGAAATTAAAGCTAATTAAATTTATTAATACAACATTGGTGGTATTTAAATCTTTAAATACAATTAAGATGAAGCACTTTAAGAAAATAAGGTTTCATAAAAGTCTTTACTTGAATTATGATTTATAGACTTGGACCACGTTTTTTATTCTAGCAAGAGTCGTCATGGTTGAAAAGAAATAAGGTACTATTATTTTTTACAAGATATAATAGGAGTGACTAATTTTAAGTATCCACTTTTAGTAGTTTCATGGATGAAGTAGCTGTTAAGATTATATTACGAGTAAACATCCAATTTAGTCCCTGAAATTATAAGGTTGTATCAACTTAGTCCTTCATATTATCAATATTCCAAAATGATCCTTGAAATTCCAAAATGTATCAAATGCATCCCTAATATTATTCACTTAGTTTCAAATGCATCCCTGACATTACCAACTTAATGTCATTATAGTCCATGCAAATATCAACGAAGGGGCGAATCTGATTAACTTTCTGTAATTCCAGGAATTATTTTGGAATATTGATAATATGAGGGACTAAGTTATACGATCCTATAATTTTAGGGACTAACTTAAGTGTTTACTCATTATATTACAAACAGAATATTGCACACTAATATTCAATACATTCAGCCATTTTTATGTTATTGTCCAAAAGGAATAATAGCTTTTATAGTTATTCAAGTTTAGGCCATTCAGCGCCTGTTTGGTGGTCAGGATAAGGAAGGTAGGATAGGATAAGTTTATTCTGTTAGCTTATCATATCCTGTTATTTAGTTATAATTCTATCCTGAGGGTGGAGCTGGGTTAGAACCAACAGGATAGGATAAGAAAATATTTTCTCTTTTATCTCTTACCCTTAATATTGTTATTATTTAATTATGGTTTCAAACCTAATTAGTCAACCTTATTACTAATTAAAATATGTGATTTAATTAGCAATTTTTATAAAAAGTGAAAAAAAGTTATTTTTTTATAATTTGAAAAATGAGCTAATATATAATTAAAAAGTCAAAAATATATATTATCAAATATTTTTTAATGTATTTATTTTTGGAAAAAATGTAATTTTGATATAAGGATACTTTTATCATTTGTGGATATTTTATATCATATCCTATCATTATCTGATGCGCATCAAACATTGGACAGTATAAGAGCTTATCATGCTCATATCCTATCCTATCCTTATCCAACTCTCATATTCTATCCATCCTTATCCTATCCTGAGCACCTAATGAGCCCTGAACGTGTAATGATATGCATTACATTTTGCAAAATTTTCCAAAAAAATACTATTAACACATGATTTTACAGATTTGTCCCTCTCAACGGGATAATAGCTAGCTTTTATAGCCATTCAAGGTTTTTAAAGTGTAGCAATAAAAGTAATACAATTTGCAAAAGCCGAAAATACAGCTCAGCCAGTGACGTAGTTTTTGGGATGTAAGATTCATGACGAAGAGGGTGTCAGACAACGCTTATTTTATATTACTTTTTATCACAAATAAAAGTTGTTTTTTATATCCATGTTAATGATATGAAATATATATCATCATAAATACTAACTAATTTCTGTTTGAGAATCTGAGCTGTATTTAAGAACTGCCCCCTTCCAGCCACTTACTTAAGGGGATTGAGTCCGTTACCATTTAAATCAACCATATGTTAGTAAATAAAAGTTGTTTATGTTATTTTTCGATAATTTGAAAGTTTGAGTAATATAAAAAATTAGTTCAAGCATTTTAAAATTAAGTGAGTTAATTATTATTTTATTCTCAATTAAAAAAAATCAATTATTTCACATCTCTTTTGTTAATTTAATGTAGGAATAATTTTTTATATAACTCAAACTAAATATATTATTTTAAAATTATCGTACAATTAACATATTTCAATATAAATTAATTTTACTGTAATCAATTATGAAAAATTATTATATATATTATTAAATATATAAATAGTCTATTTTTATTGTTATTCCAAATAGCATATGCGTGCATTTTTTTTTCTTTTTATTAATGTGCTTACATCGCTTTTCCACAAGCACAATGTCGATCAAATAATATTTAAAAAAAATCCTTTGACAATGGAAAATTACTTTTTCACTTTTTCTAGAAGGATCTTTTTTTATCATTACGATATCCTTTTGAGGGGAGAATACTGTGTTAGAAATTGGATCCTCTCCTGTAAGAGAGGCTTACGACCTCTCTCCAAGAAGCATCTAGACCATCCATTTATTTCTCATTTAATCCAACTGTCTAGATTAAGGCAACGTTTCTAAATATAAAACAATATGAAAAACAAAAAAAAAAAAAAAACCTTGAACCCTCTCTTCTTAATACGTTCTTAGCTTCGATGCCAACCATGGAATTTGCCTCAGCCTCTCCGACGCCGATGAGAACGTCGTCACCTCTCCGCCGTCATTAACGGCAGTAAGCCGCTGCCACCATTGATGTTCCCGTATCCCTCCCTTCTCCCTCGCGTTGTCACCACAGTGAGAGGAACGAACGAACGCACGCTTCGCCTCCACATCATGCTCCGTCGCCGCATGACAATGTGTGAAGTTTAGTGTAGCTTGATTGTTATCCTTATTCAATTTGCTTTTGGAAGTAAATATTTTCTTTTTTGTTCTTTACTGTTGTAGAACTTCCCATTAATTAGTCAAATTTCCAGCTTTAGAAGTGGGTTTGCTTTCTATTTGCTGCCTTTTTGCATTTTAACTCCTTAGAGTGCAGGGGACTTGTGTGGCATGTTTATAAGGTTAAAGTGTATTTCATTTTGTTCATTTGTTGAGATCATGTCTGCAATGTGTTTAGTTAATGTAACTGGGTATTGGATTAAGCTTTTATGTTGAACGGTGTATTAGGAATCCAGGCATGATGAAATGAAGGTTGAATGAGTTCCAACAATGAGCGGCGACAGCTTGCTGCCGTTAATGACGGCGGAGAGGCCGAGGGATGAGAGTTCAACTGGCAGCCACTTAGGTGAACATCGTTCAGGGTTTTTTTTGGGTTTTTGATATTTTTTATGTTTAAAAATGTTGTCTTAATCTGGACAGTTGGATTAAATGGGGAATAAATGGATGGTTTAGATGCTTGCTGGAGAAAGGCTATAGGCAGCTCTCGCTCTGTGCTGACGTTTATTTTTTATAAAACTAATTGATGGGTCTCTTATGTTTATTTATTTTTTCGATTTGTTCCCCTAAATTTATTTCATGTTAAATAATCCCTTAAGTTAGGTTATAGTGATATTCCTTCGGAATGTGTCTTTTACTGATCCACATGGCACTTCATCTTCTTCAACTCCCCCTCTCGACTGGACTTCCCACCCCACCCCATCCCGACCTCCACCCCCACCCCCACTCCCACTCCATGGTTTATGTGCTTACTTGTAATCCCTACACACAAAAGAGTTTAGCCAAAGTTTGAATTTTTACGCTCTAGTGATGCTTCAAGCTTTGACATTGTGCTTGATACGACTAGCCGTCCCATTAGTAGAACCTAAGATATAAACTAATCTTAATCGAATTATAAACGTTAGCGCGCCTTATTAATACAAACCGAAGCAAAAAATTGAGCGCGGAAACAATTAAATATACGACACACAACGCTTCAGAGTACACAGCTTTAAAATATAAAGAAGCATATCACATTCATCATGGCCCTATCAGTAGGGCTACAGTATTAATGTAATGTATACAAAGTATAGTACAAACCAAAATAAAAGTATGAAAAGTAGGCTGAGAGACAACTCTCCGGCTAACCACGATCATTGCCCAACCTCTCGAGGCTAGGGTCCGGGGCACGTCCTTCAGCATCAGGCTCGTAAGGAATGCCGTCCAACTCCTCGACCACTGGTTCCTCTTCGGTATCCTTCCACAAAGTAAAAATAACACATATAGAAAAATAAAGGGAGATAAGAATCATAATTCATCAATATGGGAGAGGGGCATCAGTACAGCATATATATATATATATACATACATCACACCACACGATTAAATCATACGACACAACCTCATCCATCTCTTAAATCACCTATCACAATCATCTCAAAAGTCATTCTCTCAGATAATCCTATAAGAGGGATACTAATCTCTATGTATATGTTGACTTCCCTATATGCATGTCGGCCGATACATCACGTCCCCAGTTAGACATCCCATTCGGGATTACATCACATCACGTCCCCCATTGGACCTCCCACCTCGGGATTTAAAGTAACATCCCCCTTTGGGACAAAATGCTGTGGTATGAAATGATATGAAAATGAAACAAACATCTTTCGCGAGTTGATATCGGGACCTCACGCCTAAGCACTCGTCCACGAACACGACACATCACATCATATCAACATCAACATCAATCATCAACATCAGCACCAGTATCACGACACCTTGCGTCTACGAGTCACAGCTCCACGGTCGGGATCTCAACGATATCAACTCGAACAACATCATCACTCACCATACTCTCATCAACACCCAATCACCAGTCCAATCATAATAATATTACCACAGTAATTCATTCCAGTGCAGATATCATCATAAAGTCGAATAACAGTAAATCACACAAACAGTTCAACGAAATAAAATCAACAGATAATCAAGTAAACAATTCATCACATCAACCTCAATCACTTATAATATCCATATTATAAACTTAATGGTGATAGCCCAAAAGTACCTATACCCAGGGTCCAGACACTTTATCCAGGGCTCAACTTCTAGTAGGGTTTAACGGTTCCTTTACACACACACACACATATATATTCCATACTAAGCTTGCTTTCTCGACGATATTAGTTCTTTATCCCCACCTTAGTGATTTTCACATGCAGCTCTGGCTACGACTGACTGCCGATCTACATACACATAATCAATAAAGACATTAAATCAAAAAAACAAAGATTTCTCCTATTGAACCACCCGTAGGGTCGGCCCTACTGAATGAAAAATAGTTAGGGAGCTCCAAAAATTCTCATTTCTTGGATAACACCCTAACTAAATAAGATAACCCTAGATATCAACTCAAAACATCAAAAACCATCCAAAAACCTACCCTACACTAAAGGGGGTTTCGGCCTCTCCATCAAAAAAATAGCTAGAGAGATTTCTTGGCTCCAATCTCTTGGATTATGCAAGTATGTCACGAACCTAGGGCATAGAAATTGGTTTGGTATTAAAATGATTTTTCTACAATTTTTCATGGATTTTTGAAGATTTAGGGACAAAAACCCTAACATTTATGATCATGGAAATTAGAGGAGAAAAATGAGAGATTGAGAGAGATAGAGAAGACTATCTACCTCCTAGGATATTCTCCTTCAAAGTTGGTGAAGATTGCTTCACAAAACTCAAGCTCAAAGTCTCCAAAAATGGAGTTTTTGGTGAAGAGAAAAGAGAAAGAAGAGAAAAGGAAGGAGAAGAGGTATGGGGTTGTTGCTTGCTCGAGAATTTCGGGGTGAGGATGAGTGAAGAATAGATTATTTATTAAGTGACTTAAGACTTAAGAAATAGGTAAAAGTAATAAAAGGTAATTAGTAAAAACTAAAATGAAAGGTAATCAGTAAAACTAACAAAGGGCAATTTGGTCAATTCACATCCAGACATTTTGAAAAACCTCACGACACTGGTAGGATTCCCCAAATGATTTAATATAGCCCTGGTATGAAAATCATTGGCTCAAGGTTCTCAAAAAATCCTAAGACAGCTCGAATCGTCTACCCGATCGATTTTCGACCTGAATATAAAATATTATTTATATTTTTGGACGTCAGGACACATTTTAACAAAAAGGTAGATGATTGAATTTTAAGACTAATGGTTCTGACCGTTAGTCAAAATGAGGTCTTGCAAGTAGAAAAACACTATCATCCGAAAAACATAGATCGGGCTCCGTTTGAGTTTTCGGCCCAAAACTTAACCATAGCCTCATACGATGGTGTAGAGTGTGACTATGGCCTCATAATAATTTATTAAATTTTCTAGACCCTCAAATAAAATACAATTACTTAATTACTGATTAATTAAACGATTGAGAAAAGTCGGGGTGTTACAATGCAATTGGTGGCTAGGTGCCCTAGATTTTTATATTCAAACCTCGAGAATAGCATAATCCTTAAGTAAGAAATGGTTTAAAGGTTTTTTCAATCTAATGGAATGCCATTGATTGTATAGTTATTTGTCCCAATTTCTTTCCTAACCATATTGGGGAAAAAATATCAAATTGTTGCTTGATGTTGGAGCGACAGAGTCGAACATTAGCCATTTGTTCCGTACTAGGCCTTCTATACTCTTGTACTCTTGTCAAATTGTAATAACATGAGGGAGGCTGTGAATGAAGTAAAGGAAATGGCGTTTAATCCATCAAAGAATAATTTTGTTGTAGAATTGCTGTTGGCCAAAAGAGCTATGGCAAAATAGCAGTGGGATGCAAAAGTTGAGGCTTTTAAGAGCTGGCGGTGGTCTGAAGAAAAAAAGAGGGGTGGAGATGGAGTTAAGGGTGGGTTGGGGTGGTGGTGGATTTGGGGTGTTTGATCGGGAGTGGAAGAGAAGGTGGGGATGGGGTGGGATATCCGTGGGAGGGGGAGCTAAGGAAGATAAAGTGGAGAAAATATTTAAAAAAAATTCTTCAATAAATTTTTTAATTATTAATTTATTATATTTATTGACAAGTCAGCAGTGACAGGTAGAATCGAAGTGCCACAAAGGTCAGGAGATGACATATTCTAGAGGAATGGTAAAAAGAACTTAACTTTATCACCGGAACCTAACTTAAGACCTATTTGATACGAAATAAACTTAGGGAAACAATCGAAAAAAAGAAATAAACTTAAGGGACCAATCAAATAGTTTTTTTTTTATTTTTAATTATAATCAAAACTCGAGATCAAGATATTGCTTAAGGGTGTGTTTGGTTCAAATGAAGGGAGGGGAGATGATAGATTTTAATGGAGGGAAGAGGTAGGGAGATGAGGAATTTTAAGTAGTTATTGTGTTTGGTTGAGAGGAGGGGAGGGATTTTAATAGAGGGAAGAGAAAGTAATACTATTTGTGTCACAAGGGGATGGGAGGAGAGAGATTTTAAAACTAATTTACTTTTATACCCTTATAATTTTAGATTTTAAAATACATAAATATGGGTATTTTAGTCATTCCATTCAAAATGTTTTAAATCTCCTCTCTTTCCCTTCAAATTCCCCCAGGGGAGCCAAAAATTGGGTAAGGAGAGATTTTGTTCCCCTACATTCCTCTCCCAAAAAATGAACCAAACAACAAATGTTTAAAAAAATCCCTCCCCTCCCCTTCATTCCCCTCCAACCAAACACTATGTAAAAGAAAACGAGGTACTCGACATTCAGACTAACATATATTACTTAGTGTCTTATTTTTTTTTCTTTTTTGATAATAAGGTATTTTTTTTTTTTTTGTAACTATGACATAGGTACGAAGTATCCACCACCGTTAGCAGTGACCAATCTCCGTCGGGGAAGCTGTTGGGCACACAAGGTGGGTTCTCCCCTCCCAACCAGGTTTTCTCTATACACAAGAGCCAGGATTTTAATCCCTGACCAATTGCTTAAGGTGTGCAAGTCCCTTACTACTCAAACCAATCACATGTTGGTTGATAATAAGGTTTTCAGTATGAATAATATTATATTCGTAAACAAAAATTCAAACTACTTAAAAAGGAAAACATTAAATAAAAAATACTATTAACATTCCAAATAACATTCGAGTGTGTTTGGGAAAGCTGGAAAAAATAGATTATGCTAATAATTGATTATCACGATAATCGATTATAATTAGAATCTGTTTTTGTTTGGATATGTTTGCTGAAAAACGATTTTAAGATAATTCATTTCGTTTGGATGATATTAAAAAAATCAATTTTACATAGTAAATTACGAAAAAGGATATGAAGTTATTTGTATAATTCAATAATATTTGTTTGGAAGTTAGTTTTGTCGGGGTAAATAGGAAAGAGAGTTTTGAGAATGAAAAATAATCAAATCACAATAATATGAAGTTAAAACAAATTAGATGACATAAAACGGTTTTTTCCCAAAAAAAAAGTTTTTTTATAAATTTAAGCTAATTACCAAGCATGATAGATTATTTATGAAACAATTTTTTAGCCAACAAATAGATGAAATGAGAAAAATTAATCTTTCCCAAACATGCTCTAAGATCAGCTGCGAAAATTTGATTATTTTAATATTCGATTATATGAATAATCGATTACAATAAAATCTATTTTGTGTTTGGATGTATTTGTTGAAAAACGATTATAATAATATATTTCGTTTGGTTGTGTAAAAAATCACCTATATATAATAAATTACTAAAAAGAGTATGAAATTATTTATATAATTTAATAATATTTGCTTGATAGTTAGTTTTGTAGGGATGAAATTTGAAGAATATTATTGGTTTCAAAATAATCTAACGATTTTTTAAAAAAGCTTCAAACTTCTAGTTTTTTTAAAAACATTTTTCTCATAAAAAATAATTATTTTAAAATTTAATCAGTTTATCCAAACATATTAGCTTATATTAAAAAATAATTTTTATCATAAAAAACAATTTATCGTATCAAAACATCCTCTTAGTTAATTATTATTTTCAACTTTTAACTTGTAAAATTATCATTAATTAATAAAAAATGTGAAGAGGAAATTGAGAAGTTAATAGTCTCGTCTCGCCTATTAATTAAATGTCCCAATCTTGTTATTTGGCTGTGCATCGATTTGGTCTTCTTTCTCTGGGTGCTCGTGAATTGGAAAGATGAGCACAGAAGGATGAGAAAGACGAAAACAATATCAAAGGGATTTAAAAAAACAGTTGGAAAGGGGTTTCCTCGAAGGAATAAATGTCTTTCTTTTTTAGGAAACGTACTATCAGATTCCCACTAACTTTACTTTAATAATTTTTTCTTGTTGACTCACATCTAGACGTTTTTAGATGTGGAAAAAAAAAATGTGGAAGATATGGTTAGTGTGAATAATAAGAGATTTAGACATCTTAAATAAGTTATTAGAGGTTTGAATTTTGATTTTTATGTATAAAAAAAATCCTAGTTAGGAAGAAGGAAGAATCCACCTTATGTGTCCAATAGATTTCTCAATGAAGATTATTCATGGATTTAATTGGTATTTATTATCAGTGTAAAGATTTTTTACACAGACAACCAATAAAAATTTGTCACATAAGCTAAAGTGTTTGACTCTTATCCTAACTACCTTAAAAATCACACACACCATAATTTCTGATTGGTTGTCAGTGTAAAAAAACTTTACACTGATAATATATAACAATTAAACTCATTATTTATTGCTAATGATAATAAATATTGCTTACCTATAATATGATTAAAAAAAGATGTGGCAAAATCATTTGTGAGCAAATCATTTGTGACCGGAGAGAAGATAAGGACCAAGTAATAAATGAGTTGTGACCCATATATAAATATGTAAGTAGACTTTTATATTTAAATGAGATAATAAAATTTTATTTTTAAATGTTATAAATATTATAAATAATATATTATAATATTATATATTAAGTTATATATTATATATGTGTATTAAATAGGCCGATCAGATAGGTCTAATAGGTTTTTTAAAGCATTAACCTGAACTCTTTAGCTATATAGACTTTTTAAAAAGCCTCAACTTGACATTTTTGTTGAATAAACTAGGCCATAGACCCCTAACGAGATACCTGACCTTCCCTTTGGTTGTTGGCAGAGATCATAATAGTGTATATGAACTTGTAAATTATATTTTTTATTTAATATATATATATATATATATATATATATATATATATATATATTACTTTTTAGAGTAAATCATCATTTTGATCCCTGAAAGTATGAGCCGCTGTCAATTCAGTCCCTCAATGTTAATTTCGCTAGTCAAGTTAGTCCCTGTCAGGGACTAATTTTACTAAGAAAATTAATATTTAGGGACTTTTTTCGTAATTTAAATGCTTTTAGGGACTGAATTGACAGCGCTTCACACTTTCAAGGACCAAAAAGATGGTTTATTCTATTTTTCAAATAAAACTTAAATATATTTCTCTTATTATTTTATAAAAAAATTTATTAAATTTGTAAAAAATATGTATTATTCATGTAATAATTATTTTTATACATTAATAATTATAAATATAATTAAATATATTACATTATTTATGTAATATATTACATTATTACTCTGTTTTTTATGCGTGAAATATATACTATATATACTTATATGAAAATATGTACGGTTAAATATGTTTTTGGTCCCTCTAAAAGAGCGAAAATTCCTTTTTAGTCCCGTAGTTTTTAAAAGTCTTTTTTTGGTCCCTCAATTTTCAAAATAGCTCACTTTTGGTCCCTAACGTTAGCTCAATTTTCAAAATAGGGACCAAAGGTGGGCTATTTCGAAAATTGAGGGACCAAAAAAGGATGTTTTGAAAATAAGGGACTAAAAACGAATTTTTGTTATTTACAGGGACCAAAAACATATTTAACTCTTATAATATTCTTCTTCAATACATTTTTGTGAAATTTAATCAAAAGGATATATAATTCATAATTGTTCTATGCGAATAAAAAATAATCATTTAATGCAATTATTATATAATTTAGGTTTTAAATTAAATAATCATATCACAAACTTATTAAATAATCATATAATGCAATAATTTTTTTTTCCAGAAATACCCTTTACTAAAAAAATTATTTAAATTAATTATCTATTATATATCACTCTTACCTATCTCAATGTATAATTAAGAAATATAAGAATTATTTTTTAATATAAAAATCACATCCTAATTATAATAGTATATTTCTGTTAATTCAATGTGTCTTAAACCCAAACAATAAACTTAACACAATAGAGAGAATTGGTATTATTCATTCATACTATTATAAAAAATGATTTCCAACATCATTGTAAAAGATAATGTTATAAATAAATTTTACTTACCTATCAAATAGTTCTCACCTATTTAAATATGTTTTTGATCCCTGTGAAATATTGAAAATTAGTTTTTAGTCTCTCATTTTCGAAAAAATCTTTTTTAATCCCGAATTTTTAAAATGTCATTTTTTTCGTCCTTCAATTTTCAAAATAGCTCACATTTTGTCCTTATTTTGAAAATTAAGATAACGTTAGGGGCTAAAAGTATGCTATTTTGAAATTGAGGGACCAATAGATGACTTTTTAAAAATGAGGGATTAAAAATGAATTTTCGCTATTTTACGGAGATCAAAAACATATTTAATCCAAATAGGTATTATTCACCTAATATATTACATTATTACTCTGTTTTTTATGCGTGAAATATATACTATATTAATTTTATTAAATAAATTGAAATTGTATTATTAAAGAATTTAGGGTACTAATTCTCTTAAGCCAACACTATCCACGTGGGAGAAAAATTTTCATATAAGTATATATTATATATGCCTTTATTTGTGAGTTACAATTCTATTTAAATAGGACATCCCCCTTTATTTTCTTGCCAGATTTTTAAAAAATTGATTGGAAGAGTAAATTTCATTTATCATAAGCATAAACAGTCAAGTCCTTAAAAAGTAGGGGTATAATTGGGTCGGTTCAGAACAGATTTGAGACGTTTCAATGTCTGAACCAATCAAAGTTGTTCGGTTCGAATTTGGTCGAATTTGGGCTTTAGATCCGAACCGATTGCATCATCACAACAATATCTAATCAATTTAACCAAATTAGGATGCCTATGCTATTCCATAAAATTGACTTCTTTCTGCAACACGATAACAAGTAAAGTAAAAATCAATTATTTTTAAAAAAAACAACATAGCTGAAGCTTATTAACAAAAATGCAAACACATACAAGCCACTTTTGAGTGTCGATGTCCCTAAAGGTCCTCCTTGTTTAGAACCTTGGCCGCAACAGGGTGAGACTTGACGCCAACCTGCACATTCCCATCAATGTAACCTTTATAGACTAGGGTCTTCTCTGCAACTTTGTATTGGGTTGAAGAAGGATCATCCATGGCTACGGCAACCCTTGGAGAAAAAGACTCATTCAAGAAGACACATTAGGAAGAGTGATTATAAATTCGATTTGGTTCTTTATCATTCTATTTGGATTCAATTTAGCCATCACGTGGCTCCAGCATATACTGTCACGTGTAGGACATATCAACTCAGTTGCCCATATCACCACTTAACTGCTATGTATGCAGCAATGGTTCTTGAACCAAAATTTTGGAGGAGTCAGAATATGTTTTAATGCATAATTCAAAAATATAATATCATATATTCTAAAATTTAAGTTGCAATGTAAACTCATAGTTGATCAAAAATCAATATTAAAGTAAATGACTAGGAATTATTTGAGCTCTTCGAGTGACTTAAAATGTTTAGTTTTTGTGATGTTTTAGTTTTTGGGGTTGGGCTTTTTAGTTTTTTTTTTTTTATATAGGAATTAGGCTTTTTTTTATTAATTTTATATGTAGATAAAAAAAATAACATTTTTTTTGGGAGTCCTTGTCATATAAAAGCTCTGCCACTGTATGTATGTTAAAATTAACCGTGTGATTAATAGAGGTGACAAAAAAGGTAATTTGGCTTCCGTTTGAAACTTACACACTGTTTGTTTGAGGGGATTTTGAGAAGAGAGAAAATAAGAAGAGAGAAAAGTGGAGAGAAAAGTATGACTTCTATTGTTTGGCAAAGGAGAGAAAGAGGGAAGAGGGGGAAAAAACTGTGGGTCCCACCAAAAACAAAATCTCTCCTTCGGTGGAGAGATTTCTGAAGGAGATGGGGATTTATTTTTGGAAATTACATTTCTGCCCTTGCCCCTATTTTTCTTCCTCTCCTTCTCGGGCGAATGGCTGATCAGCTCAGGGTTTGGGATTGGTCTCTCCCTCACCATCACCACGCCGCAGCGCCACCGGCCCAGAGGTGAACGACGCCACCGCCACCGACCCAGCTCACCGTGCCGCTACCGCAAGCGACCCAGATCACCGCGCCGTTACCACCACCATTTTCGTCCTCCAAACACCGCGTGCTCTCTGTTTTCGCCCCCACCAGCAGCGCCACCGGCCCAGAGGTGAACGAAGCAACCGCCACCGACCCAGGTCACCGCGCCGTTACCGCCACCATTTTCGTCCTCCAAACACCGCGTAAGATCTCTGTTTCTCCCCCACCACCACCCTGATAAAAAATGTCATCCTTCATCTTTTTCTCATTCACGTACTTCATCCTTCTTCCCTTCATTTTTCAGGCTTGTTCTCTGTTTGGTGGTGAAAGCTCCTTACTGCAGA
This sequence comes from Ammopiptanthus mongolicus, assembly GCA_039655645.1. Classification (NCBI taxonomy): domain Eukaryota; kingdom Viridiplantae; phylum Streptophyta; class Magnoliopsida; order Fabales; family Fabaceae; genus Ammopiptanthus; species Ammopiptanthus mongolicus. The sequence continues at coordinate 6,436,240 of CM077348.1, forward strand.
AATCGTGGCTACTGTTCATAGGGAAGATCTCAGCCATCATTATCAACCGAGAAAGAAAATATTGAGCTTGGGAGCTCTCCTATTTGACTGCAAGGATCGATCCTAGTGGCTGGACACCTGATTTCAGGGAGCTCATCAGACCTCGTATGTGTATGTTTTTGTATCATCATCACTGTCATGATCACTATTTGATGTGCAAGATTACAATTTTCTGTTTGATTTTATTTACTTCCCCTGATTTATTTATTTTTTCCTGTTTATTGGTTGTATCTTCGTTAGAAAATTTGAGTTTTTCTAGTTACTATTAGATCCAAGCTATGAGATGAGGAATTTTTGATTTTTAGCAATACCCTTTTACCTTTGATTTTTAGCAATACCCCTGAAATTTTTTGGTTAAACAGGTTGTTGCTGTGAAGGTTTTTAACAGTTCAGGATTTTCATGAGCACCATTTGAAGGAATTTTTGACAGAGGTATGTATTCACAAGACAAATGTACTAAATTGCCTCTTTATACCATTATTTATGATATGTATTATGATACTGAAGGCATATATATTAGATAGTCATCAATTATTATCATTAGGAGGATGAAGATGCGTTCATTTATACATGTGTCTTGTACTGATATATATATATATATATATATATATATATATATATGGGAAAATATTAATTATAATGTGTTTAAATTTGAGGGCCTTTGAACAAGTTATGAATTTGTGTCTTGGACTTTAATATAGAAAATCATTTCGATTGTCGCAATTTAATGTTCTTATGTGTGGACATGTTAAAGTATGTTAACATTTGAGCCTATGTGCTTATAATGGCACTATAGTGATCACATATATTGATATGCCTTTCTTCCTTTTATTCCAATGTTTATGAATGTAACTATAGACCATCGAAGGAGAACCTATGGACAGAGTAACATATTTTCTTAATGAAGAGGGTGTCAATTTGGACCATACCATGCAAGACCTTTATGAATTGGTGGCGAAATTTGATGGCATGCCTAATGTTGGCATGACTAATGTTGGGATGAGTTTAGAAATGCAAATTTTAAATCATGTTAGGCAAGAGTTAGATAAAAGACAAAAGATTTGTGCTGTGGTATTGTTATGTTATGTTGTACATGCATTCCATATGTTGGAAACGATGTCAAAGTACACGCATAATCGAATACGTCATGTCAATGAAGACAAAGATCGTAGGCGCGTTCAGTTGATGACACACTTACTCCAAACTGAAAAGTGTCGAGATATCATTCGAATGGGCCCTAAGGCATTTATGCAGCTTTGTGAGAAATTAAGATTGTCTGGTAGAGTGAAGGATTCAACAAGGGCTACAGTTGAGGAGCAAGTTGCCAAATTCCTTCACATTATAGGGCATAATGTAAAAAATCGAACCGTATCATTCTTTTTCCATCGGTCAGGAGAGACAGTTAGTCGCCACTTCCACAATGTTATACGAGCCATCATATCCTTAGAAGAAGAATTCCTTGTGCAACCTTCCGGTACGGATGTACAACCTGCAATACTTAACAATAGCAGATTTTATCCTTTTTTTAAGGTAAACAGTATTGAATTTACCGACTCACACTTATTTGAAGCCATTGATAACATCACTAAAGTGACTAATGTATTAATGTATTTATCAATAAAGGATTGCGTTGGAGCAATAGACGGAACACATATTCGGGTGAAGGTGCCAAGGGTTGATGCTCCTCGGTTTCGTGGAAGAAAAGATTATCCCACTCAAAATGTCTTTGCAGCTTGTAATTTTGATATGAAATTCACATATGTTTTAGCTGGGTGGGAAGGAACAGCATCTGACTCTAGAATTTTAAAAGATGCTTTGTCTAGGGAAGATTCGTTAAAAATCCCCGAAGGTGAGTGTTACATTAATGTCTGTAATATAGTTGTTGTTACAATTTAGGATTTCATCATGTCATGTACTTAGTGATCATGTCTAAATTAATTGTGTAGGAAAATTTTATATTGGGGATGCGGGATTTATGCTAAAACGTGGTGTACTGACACCATATAGAGGTGTGCGTTATCACTTAAAGGAGTATTCAGCACGAGGCCCGCAAAATGCAAAAGAACTTTTTAACCTTCGTCATTCTTCACTTAGAAATGTGATTGAGAGAACTTTTGGAGTTGTTAAAAAGAGATTTCCCATTATAGGTGGTGGTTGTGAACCATATTATTCGTTTCAGATCATGTCAGAAATAGTCATTGCTTGCTGCATTTTGCATAACTTTCTTATGGGTGTTGACATTGATGAAGAAATAATTGCTCAAGTAGATCGTGAGTTGTTACAAACTGACATTGATCGATCCACATCACAACAACGCGACGAAGACTACAGACAAGGAGCAAATTTAAGAGAGAACATTGCTTTAGAAATGTGGAATGCATATGAAGTTTAGTGTGCTAAAAGTCTGATGTATCCAGTTTAATCAATTTCGATGTAGATTTTTATTTGGACATTGATGTCTAATTCAGCTTTGTAATAATAATGGTTTTATTTGTTGTTATGTTTTACGAGTATTCTTATCTGACGTGGTAATGTATGATTGTAGACAATTATATCTTTTATGTCATTACAATGATGTTAAATGATATCTCAAAATGGTGTCTATCACCCAAATATACAGATGAAGTTTAGTGTGCTAAAAGTCGGATGTACCCAGTTTAATCAATGTTGATGTAGATTTTTATTTCCACATTGATGTCTAATTCAGTTTTGTAATGGTAATGGTTTTATTTTTGTTTTGTTTTACTAGTATTCTTATCTGAAGCGGTGATGTATGATTGTAGACAAATATATATATATATATATGAAAATGTCATGTACCTCTTTTGTACTTGTTTTATCAGTTTTTTCCAAGGTTGAATATGGCAAAGGGAAAGAACCCCGCAGGAGAAAGCACTCAGCAAGGTAAAGACAACCTAAGGTGGTCAGAGGATATGGACCTAGCGTTGTTGAATGCTTTAACAGACGAGGCACATAAAGGAAATAGACATGATGGATCCTGGACAACAGAAGCATACAACAATGTAGTTGACTTATTGCGCACAACAATTTCACCACAAATTACAAAGCAACATATTAAGAATCGAATGAAGACCATGAAAGAGAATTTTGGTGAAGCCTTTGATTTGTTTAACAGCCTAAGTGGTTTTGCATGGAACCCAATGAGTAGAAAGTTTGAGGCAGAGGAGGAAGTTTGGGAGGATTTCATTAGGGTTGTAATTCTCAAATTACTTAGTGTAGTACATTAGTTGAAATTTATTTCAAAATTATTGTTTCCCTTTTATGAAACTGATGTTGTGAAAATATACAGGAGAAGCCACATGCTGCTAAATGGAAAAGGATGCAAATCAAGCATTATGACATGTTGCGGGAGTTGTTTGGTGCTGATAGAGCTACCGGGAAACAAGCACTAACCGCTAAGGAAATGTTGAATCGGCGCGAAAAAGATAAACAAAGTTTTGACTTGAATGATTCGTTTGGGGATATGGGGATGCCTGAGGTAGATGTCAACACAGTTGAGGAGATTCCTTATTCACCTGCTACCTTTGAAACCTTCAGTCCTGCTCCTGGACAATCTAATCAATCTACTGGCACATCAGGGGCTAGGGGCACCAAGCGTAAGGCTCCCATGGCGGATAATATAGAGTCACAATATGAGAACATGTCTTCGGGAATTAATGTATTAGCTGAAGCTGTTAAAGATGGGAATTACATCTCCAAAGAACTACAAAGGGTGGCTGAAAGGCACATTGCAGTTGCTGAAAAACAGGTTATAATTGCTGAAAAACAGGTTACAATTGCTGAAAAAGGCTTGACCATTATGGAACAAAGTAGGCCTCGGGTCTACAGTGAGTCCGATGTTTGGAATCTTCTAACCGAGATGGGTTTGTCAGGTCCTTACAAAATGAGTTGTTATCGCTATTTATGTGCCAATGATCTGAAGAAAAGAGAAATATTTGGAGTTCCTGCAGAGATGCGTTTGCAGGCGCTTATAGAAGTGATGTCTGAAGTGGGGATACAATGAATGAACATGACAATGGTTTGGAAGACAATGCAAGTGCAGTATCAATACTTCTATTTGGAGCCTTAAGCTATTTTGGTGTAGTATGAAATCTTTTTGGAGCCATTAAGCTTTGTTGGTGTAGTAGTATCAGTACTTTTTGAGCCATTAAGCTGTTTTGGTTGGATGTACAGGTTGAAACACTGTATAGATGATTTGTAGGCTGATATATAATATGTTTATGGATATGATGTGTAATTATCTAACCCGTATTTTAATGCTTATATGTACCACAAGATGGTTGTAAGACCTTGCTACAAAGGTTAATGCAATTGACTGTTCTATGATGTTATTTTTTTTTAATTTTTAGTAATATTGTTGTTGATTGATGCTACACAACTCTTTGGTTTATAATTAGCAAGAAGTAGATGCTACAGCAGTTGTGTTTTGATTTGCTAAATTAGCTGCACCAAGAGAGTGTGCTCTTTGTTTTAAAGAATTTTAGTGTTGTTGTGTCCTATTAGGCAAACCCGGAATTTATTGGAGTGTCACTTTCATCAACAAATAGTATTTATGGAATATTTGCTTGCTTCTTTTTAACTATTTACATAGAGCTCTTTGGTCTGTTGCAAAGACTTATAGACTTGGCTGGTTGGATCTTCCGGCACATATATGTATATAAAAGAATGTTATATGATTTGAGAGGTCTACTAATTGGTTTCGTATCAGGTGTTTAGCAATAATTTAGGAAGTTGGGACAGTAGTGCTACAACTAATAATTGATGCAATATTTTTGCTCTTAAATGCTACTCACACTTTTGCCTCTTGATATGGTATTGGCAAAATATTTTAGCCATAGATTAAAAATATATTCCCTCTGGTCCCTGTTATAAGTACAAAAGTCTCATTTTTTGGTCCAATATATACGTATATTTCAACTAATTTCATCCTATTTAATGACATTATTCCTAGAATATTCATAATTTAATACCAATTTTGTTTTTCAATACCTCAATCTGGGATGTATTTAATGAAAATTGAAATTTTCTATGAACGTTACTGTAGGTAATATACTTAATTTTTTAACATTACATAAGATTAATCAATTTCCTTAATATGTATGTTCCATTTAAGTTTTGCTTATCATAGAGACCGAATGGGGTAATATTTGTGTCTGCATGTTGGTTAGGGTCCATTGTTTTACACCATATTTAGCATACAGGGTGCAAAAATTGTTGAGTAAAGATTCCACAACTATTTCATTTTAAGGGCAAATATGTCCTCACAATAAATATTCATTTTCTTTCTTTCCACTTTTCTATACAACCAAACAATTGAAAAGAAAATTCATATTTTCTTTCTTTTCTACTTCTCTCCTATTTCTTTTAATCCAAACAATCTAAAACTCTACTCATTTTCTATTCATTTTCTCTTCTCTCCTACTTCTCTCTCTCATACTTCTTTCCTTCCCACTTCTATTCTAATCCAAACAGAGTGTTAAACTGTGTTTGTTTGAGGAGAGTTTGAAAAGAGAGAAAATGAAAGAGAAAAAGTAAGTTCTGTTGTTCGGGAAAGAAGAGAAACAAGGGAGAGAGAAAAAATGATTGAGATTCACAAAAAAAACGAGTAAATATTCAATTTGATTCCTAAAATTGTAGGGTCGTATCAACTTAATCCTTCATATTATCAATATTTCAAAATGATCCTTGGAATTCCAAAATATATCAAATGTATCCCAACATTATTCACTTAGTTTCAAATGCATCCCTGACATTATCAACTTAATATCATTATAGTCCATGCAAATATTAACGAAGGGACGAATCTGATTAACTTTCTGCAATTTCAGGAATTATTTTGGAATATTAATAATATAAAAGATTAAATTGATACAAATCTATAATTTTAGGAATTAAATTGGATATTTATTTTCTAAAAAAAAAAAAAAAAAACCCTCTCCTTAAACGGTGAGAAAACCGAAAGAGAATGGAGATTATAATGAGAAATTACCTCTATGATCATGTTATCTTTCTGTCGGTGCCAGTTCTCTACATCATTTCTCAGCAAATTGGAAGCACTTTTTCTCCATCAAGCCACTAACACCACTGCCTATTTGTTAATTATGACTGCCTATATAGCCTCAGTTTGGAACAGTGGCTATTTGGACAAAATCACGTCCAAAGTGACTGAACGTGAAAGCAGGTATTTTTAGCTTTTAAGATTTTTGTGCAAATTTTTACAAAAATGTTATTAGTGCCGTGATTTTACTTGAACGTGATTCTGGTGTTGTGCAAACAAACACCCACTACAAAATATATGGCAGCAGTCTTTTGGTATATTATGTAAATGTCTTACTATATAATTTTTTATTCTTTATTTTACTAAATATGTCTTTATAAGAAAATTTTTATTCTTTCCATTTTTCTATCAAACCAAACAAGTGAAGAGAAAATTCAACTTTTCTTTGTCTTATATTTTTTTCAATCCAAACAACAATAAAAATTATCCATTTTCTACTTATTTTCTGTTATCTCCTACTTCTTTCTTTCTTACTTCTTTTATAATCCAAACAAAACATTAAATAATTAAAACACATCTTTTTAAAGATAGAAGACCAAATTGGATCTAAAAAATAAGATAAAAAATCAAAAGTCTAATTTAGTGTAAAAGTAAAATAAAATTAATTTTTTAAAAGTCAATTATTTTAAAACTGATGAAGTAATATCGTTACAAAAAAGCTGTTTCCACCATCCTTAAACATTCTTTCCATCCTCTTTCAAATAAAACATTCTTGATTCCTAATTTACATGCAAATAAAAGACATTCTTTAGCGGCTAGTAATTGGCGTAGATGCACCTCTCGTTCCCAAGACTTCGGAGTGATTTTTTTTTTTTCCTGCTGAAAGTTTACCATGACATTCCCAAAGTTCCACCCTCGTCTCAAACGCATGCAACTCACTAAAAACAGAAACATCAAGTGACGGATCATGAGCAATAATTTTGGGTGGCCATAATTTGTTTCAATAACATGTAACCAGGCATGTATAATTTTTGAAAAGGACCAGTGCTCGCCCAGTACATACTTTAAGCTTAAATTAAATTTTGAGACGAGACCTTTTAGAATGATTATTCTTTTTAGAGAAGGTAGCGTAGATCTGACCGATGCTAAATATTTTTCATAATGTAAGTAAATTTTTTTGAGACCTATACAAGAACTTTAATTGCTTTGTCCTTGAGCCGACCTTGACGAGAATACTGATATTTTTATGTGAGTGTTTTTTTTTTTCTTGGATATTCCCCGCGTGCAACTGGAGGTATTTTTACATGAGTGTGATTAACTGATTATATGTAATTATATACTATAAAAATAAATATATAAGGGAAGTATTATCCAATAATACAAATAATAAGATTGATAATTTATCGAAGTACTTTTATAGAGTTTTTAAAATTTTGGGATGATTGTTGCTGCCCCTAGTCTGGATTAAGATCCACCATTGGGGATATAATCAGAGTAGTCATGACTCATAAGCGTCTTGTAAAAAATCATAGGTGCGTTTAATGTATATCGAGGAGGGAGGAAGAGAAGGAGGTGAGAACACAAGGGGTATGTTTTTGGTTTTTTTATATTTGATATTGTTGATAAAATTTAGTCCTCTAATTTAATGGGTGTTATGACCAAGTCGAGGAAGAACTTGGGCCCAATCTTGTTTATGCTACAAATCACTTAATTCGTCACTCACGGCTTGTGACTTGAGGACTTCTGTTATGGCTGAGCTTAGTATACACTCGAGTCCAACCTTTTCTACATAGACCGAGTTAATCCGCCACCAAATGTTGGGCCAGCTGATCACTTGAGCTCAACTTACTGGATGCTTGGGATAACTAAACGATAGAAGAATGCCGAACAGCCAAGGCCATAATGGCTTACCAGCAGTAATGGTTGTAAGCATTATGGACATCAATGACTGCCGACTAAGTAATGATTGGTGGGGAGGCGACTGTTACTCATATGAAGAGTCTCTTAGAAAGCATAACATCTGAGAAAGATTAGTATAAATAGGCCCACAAAGCTAAGAAAAGGGGACTCTTGATGGATCACTCAGTTGCTTGGCTGACTGAGTATCCAATTTTTCCTAACTTCAAGCGACACATTCCTTGATCAGAATTGCGTGGCCTTGATTTCCCTTTGGGAATATGTAGGACCAGAATCATCATTCTGTCAGGCCATATCAACGGGAACCTTCCCCATCTCCGACCAGATATCCCGGACACATATAACTTGGAAGGAACGCTAACGACTCTAGATAGATAGCTTGGTTGCTTGGTTGATCGAGTGCCTAGTTTTTCTGCTAGAACAATGGGTTACCCAAAAAATGAGTTCTCTACCGTTATCTCTTGATTAATTTAAAGATGAAATAAGGTAATTTTTTTTTTTTAATTCTATACAATCTTTTATTTTTAGTAAACCAAACACGCCCGTTGTTCTCTCAGCAGCGGCAGAGTTAGAATGAGAGGCAGCAAACAATGATAATTGATAAGAGGGGACCCTCTTTAAAGAACAAAAGAATAATAAAAAGAACATTACCAAAAAGTATTAGACTTTAAAGTATTTCTTTTCCTTTTAACTTGTAGAGCAACCTTAAGAATCTCACGTACAAATGAAAAGAAGGACGTAGATGCTTTGATTCATCAAATTCACGCATTCACATATTCACCTTAATCTATGATCAAGATTTCGTACATTCATTTTTACATTAATATATTTATTTTACACATTTAATTAATGATCAAGATCTCCTTATAATCAAAAAGTGACAGTTGAGGATCCATTTCCGAAAAAGAATCTTACAAGTGCTCCATAAGTGCTCTACAATTATCCAAATGCAAAGGTAAGGTATCTCTTTTCCTTTTAGAGCACTTAAAGAATCTCTCGTGAAATAATTAACATACTCTTATCTTACATTTGCACTTTGCTATAAAGTAATTGATCAATGCAACTAGTAAAAAAATTTATGCAATGGTAACGATTTTTAAAGAGTGAAGACCCATTTTGATCCCTGATAATTTGTGAGGTACCCAATTTAGTCCTTGAGAAAAAAAACTTGCATGTTAGTCCTCGACAATTACAAAATAGGGACACGTTAGTCCTTCCATTGATGATTGTTATGAAGGCTCTGTTAATTTGCTGGTATGGATCGTTAAGTAACCTAGTTGTCCTTTAACTTGTCCCACGTGGATAGAACCGTTTTTTCAGCAAGAATAAATACTCAAACTAGTTTCCGACAAAACAACGTGAGACCTAATTTTGTCCCTCGGAAAAAAAAAGTCCTCAAAATAATTTTAGGATAACCTAAGACCAAATTATAACCTAAGTGCATGACCTAAAATGCTTTATTAAAAATCACAATACAATTCATTCATAATTTTAAAAGTTGTGATTTTCAATAACACATTTTTATTTTAATTCTTTAATCAATACCTCAAAGAACAATTAGCATTTACCTTAATTTCTTTTTCCAATTTTTATTAAAACAAATATAGATTCATGAATAAAAATTGTTAAAAAAAGACTTGAATAATGTAATAATTTAGACTTGAATACTTAATAAGATATTTTATTTTTATTTTCTATCCATCCAAATAATATATAATAAACACTGTAAACTCGAATAATATATAATTATGGGAGACTATTTCATGACTTTTTTTTTTCCGAGGGACTAAATTGAGTCGTGTTTTTTGTTAAAGACTAATTTGGGTATTTACTCAAATAAAAATAAAATATCTTACTAAATATTCAAGTTCGTATCCTAGTCTTGCGAATGCAGTAGCATTAAAACTCTTGAGAGAGAGATTTACCGCTTTTATGATCCTATCCGACTTGAGAGATTAGTCTTCGCAGTTACGCGCGAATGATAGGTGAAAGAAAAGAGTAGAAGGAGGCAAACTGACTTGACCAAAATATATACACCCGCCGGCTCCGGAATTCAGATCCTCTCCATTTAGGAGGTAAATGACAATCTCCATTTAGGAAAGAGATAGACACAAAGAAGAGATTTCTATTTTAAACTTTTATTATTATTTAAAAAAATTAAATCATTCAAAAATATTTGAGTTTATCTCTCTTTTAAATGGAAGAAAAAATAGAGAGAACAAATGGAGAGAGGAGCTCTTCTCCCTGCTCCATACAGTGATAAAATTGGTTTTAAAACATAGTGATATAACCTAGTGATATAACAGTAAGTAGATTGAAATGAACCACCAACGTTTACATTCTAGGAAAATCAGTCCAAAGAATAGTTCACCATAACATTTCTACATATTTTTGGATCCATATATTTTCTATAAACCTAAACCACAAATTGCACTGGTCTTGGCATAGATGCAGCCAAGATATATAACATTGATCAGTCTCATCCAATAGCTCCCTTCAGCACCATATCCACAGGTTTCCTTTCAATAATTTCTCTATCAATGGTGCCACCTACAGTCCTATCGTATCATGTAAATTAACGTCGCATGGAGAAAAAAGGGGAATACACAAGCACACGCACACGCACAGAAAGAACAAATTTTGTGTGCTATACAGTAACCCACGGCGTGTAGCTAAGATATTGAGGAATCTTAGTACAATGTTAATATCAATCTGATGATGATATTATAAAATCTTCAAAATTGATGGAACAACAAGAGCAAGTTATCTTATGACACCTGTTGTGACTTGTGTGTTCAACGACGACATGAATGTAACTGTCTAACTGATCGATCATATAGATATTCTTGCTAGACTAAGAGCAAAAGCTTATCCATGCCAAAATCTGTTGCTGACAAAGCTCTTCTCCCTGTGCATATTGGGTATCCGCGGACAATGATGAGTTTGCCAACAATAATTTGTAGGAATGATGATTTTGAGACGAAAATTCGTGAATGAAAGTTTAATTTTTTTCCGTGAAGGTAAAAAATAAATATTTCTCAAAATAAGATTTGCCTAATTTACGTGATAATAAAACATTTTATTAATCAAAGTCATGTTAAAATCTTAAATCCTTATTGTATTGGATATAACACTGATGATTCAGTTGGTGAAGGCAGGTGAAAACATTTCATAAAAAATAGAAGGTTTACTTATTCTCTTGGTACCCAGATTATTTAAGAATTTTTAAATAAGTTCCTAAACTAAAAAAATTTGTAATTGAGTCCTTGAATTTCTAAATACTTTATAATTGGATTCATGTATTTTAAACGTTTGTAATTGACTCGCTCAGAGACGGATCTTTTAAGGGGCAAGGGAGAGCCACAACTACCCCCAAATTTTTTATGTTCTATTTTTTTTATAGAAAAAATTATATATGACAACCTCAAAATAATTTGTATGACATTTATTACATGCTAACCCTATAAACTATCAAATATTTTATTTTGTAGAATATTATTGTTAGACCTATTGATTTAAAAGTATTCAAATAGTTTAATATCATCAAAACAGATATTATTTCTAACTTAACACCATTAGGGTATACTATAACTATGTTTCTTCTCATTTGCACCTCTGCTTCAAGCTTCCTCGCACCATTGCAATATAAGCAAGCACTAAATAGGATTTCACATTTTGAACGTTTATTCACCTTATATATTTGAGTGGTAAAATTATTCCTGATTAGTTATGAATTTTAAGTACATTATTTTGTTTAGTGTCTAGTGGGTCCCCCAAAATTTTCACTCAAGATTCGCCACCGAGTCCTTGAACTTGTAAATAATTTGTAATAAGGTTCCTGGATAGGAGAAAAATCTTGCAATTAGAGCACCATATAAATCTCTTTCGAGGTTTCTTGTTGGTCTTGAAGGTTAATAGAACCATTAAATCATCACAATAACAAAGGTTTTAAAAATATCTCATATTCTAGGGACTTAATTACAAACCATTAACAAGTTCAAGATCCGGATTATAAACGTTTAAAGTGCATGGACCCATTTATAAAGTATATCAAATCGGGAACCCAATTGCAAATTTTTTTAATTCCGAGACCTATTGAAAAATTCCCAAATATTCACCGACCCGCGGAATAATTAAACCAAAAAAAAAAGGGAAGTGAAAACAAGTTATATAAGCATAGGTACAACATCGGTTCACAGCAGCTCCAAAGCAGAGAGAGCACTATCATGGCATCCTCGACCTTCAAACTTCTACTATCATCATTCCTTCTTTGCACTTTCTTGCAGGAACCCACCAATGCCCTTACAAATAGAAAGGCATGTTTGCTTTGCTGTACTTTCAAGTATCTGATACAGTGGCCAGTGTCTTCCCAAATTTACATTTTGCTGATGTAACATACATACATCATTTCACCTATTAATTATTTGCTTTTGATTCTCTGTTTCAGACCTACATTGTGTACTTGGGAGGACATTCTCACGGTCCAGACCCTTCGCCTAGTGAACTTGAAGCAGCCACAAATTCCCATTATGATCTTCTGGGTTCTGTCTTGGGAAGGTATATATAGTAATATATATGAGCTACTGCTGTTAAATATTCTGGGACCTTGTTATATATATATATATATATATATATATATATATATATATATATAATGCAGAGAATTTATACAAATGTTAATTTTTAAACAGTCATGAGAAGGCCAAAGAAGCAATTATGTACTCCTACAATAAGCACATAAATGGCTTTGCTGCGCTACTTGAAAAGGAAGAAGCATCAGATATAGCAAGTGAGCAAATGATTATAATGGGTTTCGAGTCCTTTCGAAGCCACAAATTGATACCATGTATTGTGTGTGTTTCTATTGGTGCAGAAAACCCAAATGTAGTTTCTGTTTTCTTGAGCAAAGAACATAAATTGCACACTACCAGATCATGGGACTTTCTTGGTCTGGAAAAAAATGGAAGAATTCCTGCAAACTCCGCTTGGAGGAAGGCGAAGTTTGGTGAAAATACAATCATCGCTAATATCGACACAGGTATGCTTCATGTATATTCTCAATCAAGTAATCTTCAATTAACTGTATAGATTATACAATTTTCTAAATTTATCCAGGCATTTTTTCATTGAATTATGTTAGTTGCATTTAAAATCCATCATGTAACTCACGTCGAATAATTCGATCATTCATCATCTTTCTTATTTGGAAAATTGGATGGGTTTAAATTTCGTTTACATGTTGAGTTTAATTACGACGAACTTTTTATGTAAACTTTTTAAATTATATTATCATCTAATTATATACTTTTCTATAGACTCATATAATTATATACTAGTACATTATTAAAGAATTTTGGATAATACTCACTATTTGGAAAGTCACAATTTTTAAATTATCTGACAGTACATTATTGATGATAATAATAATAAAATAAATTACTTTCATAAGTAAAATGATTATTTGAGAAGTTTAGCACTGTCATTTCCAAATAATGATGTTTTGAGAGTTCCTGGTGTGGATGAAAGTAGGGGACTATAGTACTAGTCTTTTTTTTTTTTTTTTTTTATATAATAATAATAATAATAATAATGAGTACCGATGTCTTGATTAATTATTAACTAGTTATTGTTAGTGAATATTTTGAATGGACAAAATGTTTTTGACAATTCTATCAAGCTACTGGTATTCATGAAAAAGGCTAGGGGACCACCATGGCAACAATATGAAGGTAATATGTTAGTGCCTTACTTGTCACTAACTACAACGAAAAAGTTATTTAGTGGAAAAAAAATTGGTTGTTAATGGTATATAATAGGTCGCTAATTACATTAGCGGTTGGATTTGTGATTCAACAGAGTTATTGCCAAAACCATACCCATAAAATTGGTTCGAATTTTTTGAATGTTCTGTTTGAATCTGAATCGATTAAGATCCGTTAATAATTGACTCGTTTTTTTGATTCAAGGTTTCTGAAACCGAACTGATTAGATATTTTAATATTTATATATATTTATTTTTATTTTTTAAATTCTTTGCATAATAGCTTTTAATACTTTTATCTTAATATTTGAAAAAAAAAAATTATATATTATCTAGTTTGAAAATTTTCCCTTGATATATATTTTTTATGACATGTTTATGCTTTTTTTTTCATATTTTTTGAACCAAATTTCTTTTAGAGCTGAAGCAACACGTTCTTAGTCGTGTTGGTTTAGTTAGGATTTCTTCAAAAAAAATTGCAAATCTTAATTAAATCGAACCAATTAATTTTATTAGTTTGGATTATTTTCTTATGGAACCGAATCAAACCGACTTGTAAACCCATAGCTCTTGTCAATGATATCCTTCAGCCCTCTTGTTGCGTCCATTAATGATCTTCTAATGAAGCAGTGGAAAGTTAAGTTCACTGCTACCATGCCTACAACAAAGAATGCAGCAACTGTGTTAGCAATGGTCACTCTTATCACATGGGGCTTCATATTTTTCCTCGATACCGTCTTTTCTTTCCATTATTATGCTAGCAGACGCCAGTCATGTTCCTTCCACTAGAATATTTCCTTCCTACTTTCTTTGAGTTTTGACCCGGTGTTTATCAAAAAATAATAAAATAAAATAAGTTTATATATGCTAAGCACTAAAGTTAAAAATAACTTGTCACTACCAATCAGGTTCATCATAGTTGGTAGATAACTGAATTTCTTAAGCATGATGTCAGAGGTTTGATTCTTACCGTATGTATAAAAAATGTTTTGTGGGAGAGACAAAACCCACGTTATTTATAATGAGTTTATTTAGACTAATTACAAAAATAAACTTATGAAAATAATTTACGATCTCCCTATAAGTTCTTTTTAGTTTATTTCAATAAGTTTTTTAGAGAAATTTATGAAAATAAGTTATTTTTATTTTATTTGAAAATTTTTTTTATTAAATAAGTGCTTAATTGAGGTATTTACCGAAAAGAACCCTTAGTATTAAATCTTAAACAATTTCTTCATAAATTTGTAGTCCTGGCAGTTTTTCATTCTGTATAGATAATAAATATATGTGGACATTGATTAGTTGCTTTTTGAACAGGCGTTTGGCCCGAACACCCGAGTTTTAGGGACAAAGGATACGGGCCTGTTCCCTCGAAGTGGCGTGGAAACGGGGTCTGTGAGATTGACCATTTTAGTGGTTCAAAGAAAAAATTCTGTAACAGGTAATTTTTCTTGTTATTCACTTCGAAAATTGAGTTATGTTATTCCAAGTTTATACAAATGAGTGCCTTTAAAGGATGGCCACTGCTAAGTTGTTCGCGAGAGATACTTATGTAAATTATGTACTTTAATCTAATAAAGAATAATATAATTATATTATATTAAATGAATAAATGTTGTATGATTTATATGTTAAAACTTAGATGTGTCGATTACAATTACAAAATGATGTGTCAATTTTCATGATTTAGTGTACGGAGTTTGTGTAGAGTAAATCATTTGAAAATTTTGTTGTTGCTAACAGATTACTCATTACAGCCTAACACAGCTATATTATATGATGAATCAGGAAGCTGATTGGAGCAAGAATCTTCAGCAAAAATCACGAGGCAGAAGTTGGAAAACTTCATCGAATGGACCGCACTGCACGTGACTTTGTAGGCCACGGTACCCACACTCTATCAACTGCTGGTGGTCATTTTGCTCGTGGTGCAAATGTCTTTGGTAATGGCTATGGCATTGCTAAGGGTGGATCACCGAGAGCTCGTGTTGTAGCCTATAAAGTGTGTTGGCATAGAACGGACACGGGTGGTTGCCAAGAAGCAGACATGCTAGCAGCTTTTGATCAAGCCATATATGATGGTGTTGATGTGATCTCTGCCTCTGTGGGTTGGTCTACTCCCTATGTTGAAGCTTTGTTAACAGATGGGATTTCCATAGGGGCCTTCCATGCAGTTGCAAGAAATATAGTGGTTGTTTGCTCAGCTGGGAATGAAGGGCCAGCACCTAGATCTGTCACAAATGTGGCACCCTGGTCATTAACAGTTGCTGCAAGTACAATGGACAGGGATTTTCTCAGCAACATTTCTGTAGGCAACAAACAATACCTCAAGGTACGTATCATCTTTCTATTTTAAACTAGACTAGAAGAGGGATTCGTCATCCCGATAGTTAGTTTTAACATAAATCACAAATGAATATCTCCTATCTCATTTTAGTGAACCACATTGTGTCTCCATCACTAATATCTTATCACATAAGTTGAAATTTCTTACAATTTAAAAAAGATAGAATATGTAACAAAATATTATTGGTAGGAATATGATATGGTGCAACAAAATAAGACAACAAATCCTCACCCAATCACAAGTATCTACGTGATTTTTTCAAATTCCGGCAAAATAAAAGTATAAATTAAAAGATAATAGAATATTTAATATTATAAAACATGCACAATAATTAGTTTAAAAGAACTTTAAGTTTGAATTTAAAATTTTATTGTATAAAAAAAAAATTAAAAATTTTAAAGATGAAAAGTTAATATTAATATGTGTCAGTGTCATTATTTAGGATAGAATAGAATAACGGATTCAATGATGCTCAAGAAAACTAGTCTAATTTAATGGATATATGAGTATATATCCAACTTTATATCAACTTAATTATTTGGAATGTGTATCATGATCAGGGAGCTAGTCTGAATAGAGGCTTGCCACGACAGTCACGAAAGTTCTATCCTTTGATAAGTTCTGTCAATGCTAGACTTCCAAATGTGTCGATTAATGATGCGTAAGCACAAATTTCCCAAGCTTATGCTTAAAAAATTTACATTATCTGTTAAATACAATTGCTTCTTGACTCATGTTTATGTGGGTTCCTGAAGTCGACTTTGCAAGCCTGGAACACTCGATCCTACCAAAGTAAGGGGAAGAATACTAATCTGCGTTCGAAGTGATAAGATACAATCAGTTGGTGAGGGCCAACAAGCTGCTCTTGCTGGTGCAGTGGCAGTGTTTGTGAACAATGATAAGCAAAGTGGAAATACACTTCTAGCTGAGCCTCATATTTTACCTGGTGCAAGTATCAACGTTGAGGGTTATGAAGGTCAAGGAGGTTCCCACGGAGATACCAAGTAATCATATATATCACTAATCCGCTTAAATAATATCACATTCTAAATATATATACTTGCCATTGCCGCAAATGAATTAAGTACTTTCATTCATTCATTTAAAACTTATAACTATATTGCAGGCAGCTTGATGCTTACATGACTGCAGCAAGAACATACATAGGAGTAAAGCCAGCTCCAATTATGGCTGGATTCTCATCTAGGGGTCCCAGTGCCGTGCAACCATTGATACTCAAGGTCTATATTTTGCTTCATCATATCATTAATTAAGGGATGATTTGTCAGTCTTACATTCAATAACTCCATCATTCATGTAGAGATGAATATTTTTAAAGCTTGAGTACTTTGTTTTGTGTGTTTCAGCCTGACGTAACTGCTCCTGGTGTGAACGTAATTGCTGCTTTTACACAAGCTGCAGGTCCATCTAATCTTGTATCAGATGGACGTCGGACCCTTTTCAATGTACAACAAGGAACTTCTATGTCTTGTCCTCACGTTGCTGGCATCGCTGGCTTACTCAAAACACTTCATCCTAATTGGAGTCCAGCAGCTATCAAATCGGCTATCATGACTACGGGTACGTACGTTTTCGGAAAATTCAAGCATACTGTACCTCTCACATATATATCCACCACATGAAGAGTATACCTTTTTCCCATTGCATACATCTAGTAAAAACGTAACTATAAATTTAAGTCAACAACATCAAAAAATTAAATCAACAATATATGGACTATATAAAGCAAATATGCACAAAATTGCAGTGTCAGTATTGAGGGGGGAAACTTTTTCTGAACATCTAAAAGGGGACACAACACCTTTTATATTTCTAATTTTGAGATCTATTTTTGAAATATGTGTATATAAAGAAGATATAAACATGAGGCTTTTGGCTTTTCACATCCGTGTTTTCCAAATTTTGGAAACCATGCATACTTTTTTTTTTATCTTATTCGGGTTAAAGCTGGAATCCAAATGCTTTTTCCTATGTAAAATATTCATACGCCACATATATTTTGTACAGCATTGATGACTTACTCAAAACTGTGCTCTTGCAGCTACCACACTAGATAACACGAATCGACCCATTCGTGACGCATTTGATCAGATAGCAACTCCATTCGAATACGGCTCTGGACATATTCAGCCTGACCTTGCAATAGACCCTGGACTTGTTTATGATTTAACCACAACTGATTACTTGAACTTCTTATGTGCTTCTGGGTACACCCAAGCTTTACTCAAGATGTTTTCTAATTTGAAATTCTCCTACACTTGTCCAAAGTCTTACAACATTGAAGATCTCAACTATCCTTCAATCACAGTAACCCATCGCGGGACAAGCCCTATAAATGTTACTCGAACAGTTACAAACGTTGGGCCTCCGAGCACATATGTTGTGAAAACTCATGTACTTGAAGGATTTAACGTTCTTGTTCAACCAAATTCATTGACTTTCAAGAAAACCGGAGAAAAGAAGACCTTCAACCTTATTCTGCAGGCAAGGGGTGTGCCACGTCATGGTTTGCCAATATTTGGGAACTTGTCTTGGACAGATGGCAAGCATAGAGTAACCAGTCCTATTGTAGTCCTGCAACCTCAGAAGTAATATGAGGGATTTTATGTAATCATCCCCACTGATTATGCGTGTGCGTTCGTTGTTTTTAGGCTGTAAAACTGCTGTGTGCTTCGTACTCTTGTTGTGTTGAATTTTGTTGCATCGAAAATAAGAGACATATTTGGATTGTGGCTGTATTGAACTTTGTTAAAGGGGGACCTATGTTCGTAATAGTAAATTGAGTCAAAGTGTCAAACATTATGGAACTTAGAGTTATGTTTAGATTAGAGGAAGAAAACATCAAAGATACTTGACTACTCACACTATGTAGGGGCGATCTTTGCATAATCCTGCAGCCACACTATTAAATCAGTACTTTCATACCAAGATCTATCATGAATACTAATAATTCTAGCCAGACAAACCCTTAAATCTTGTACACCTCATGGTAACATGACAAGCTTAAAGAAAAAAAATTATGTACCGATCAGTCAAATAAAGGAAATGAAAAAGTGTATGACAAACAATCACATATACACATTACAGAAAAGTAAATTTATAATAAAGTTAAAGGAGCAACATAATATAACAAAATAACAAAGGAAAAATAAGGCAGCTAATCTTGTCAAAAAAAAAAAAAAAAAAAAAAAAGGTAGCTAATAAACCTGCACTAGCATTGATGCAATAAGCACCCCAACCTGCCTTGCATTGTAAAGACAAACAAAAACAGATGAACTCGATATATTTACCATCATATCATATTAACAGATAAACTTGATGCAATAAGGACAATGTTTGATTCATAAAACAAAAGTTTTAGAACTTCTAATTAACTCACAATAAAATGGGAAAATAGAGAGAAGGATATAAAAGTGTTTTAAAACTGGTAAAGGTATAATAAAGTCATTCACATGTCTTCAACTAATAGCTTAAGCTTTTGAAATATTTTGGTTCTTGACATGATATCAGAGCCACTATGACCAAATGGTCTAAAGTTCAATCCTCATCACCCCGATTCTTCTAAATAAAAGTTGAATTATAGGCTTTTAGCACATGGTAAATATGAACATAGCATGTCCACGTTTTAAACCCAAAGGGTCTTGCATGGGGGAACATGTTGGAGATATAATAAAGTCATCCATGTTCCTTCACTAGTTCACTTAATAACTTAAGCTTTCGATAGAGTTGATCTCGACAAAAACTATTTGTAACTGCACATAACTTCTTAGTTTCCATCTATATTTGTATCTAGAAGACATCACTGTGCCAAAATTCCCTGGGCATACAAATTAGATAGATAAAAAGAAGGGCATTGCTCCGGTGTCCACTTATTTTGAAGGGCACCGATACCCTTATTATTTGCACCACTAAAATTTTGAAAGATATATAAAATTGTCATGTCAATTGTTATAAGTGTTTTATTGATTCTACTTTTTAGATGGAAACTACTCATACTTATTCATCTCCCAAAAATTAGCACAGTCAAAGTTATATGGGTAAATAATATAACCTTATGCCGGATAACAAATTCCTCCTTTGTCAATGAAAAACACATTGAACTTGTGGATCCCATTATTCAACAAGTACAAAAACTGCGCCTCTGACTCCCCAAACTCCAGCAACCCATTCACGCCCGGGGCTGCACGCGTCAGCTGCACCAGCCTCTTCAATTGGTCGTATGACAAGAACTTGTCCCTGCTATTTCTCTTACGGTTGGAATGAATCCGGAAGTACGTATAAGCTTTCTAATGGTGGTTGGTTGAAGGACTTATCTATCAAAATTGAATAAGTAAACCACTTATAACAATTGACCGGTCTATTTTACATATTTGTCAAAATTTTACTGGTGCAAATAGTAAGAGTTTCGGTGCCCTTCAAAATGAGTGAGCACCGGAGCAATGCTCATTTGGTACAAGAGTTGAACATTATCCCAGGCTTGAGCCTAGTCCTAATGAGTTTTTACAGATGGCCACCTATCCTATTATCTCATCCGTTGGCTTTTATTGGCAACCGAAGAATAATGTAAACTCAAAAGAAAATCAATAAGCAAAATTAACAGAGGAAAGGTTTCCGTTCAGATGAGCCTAACTCTCCAGCTAAGTGAGCTTCAAGCTTAAGCACATCGAAAGCCTGCAAATCAGTGAGACCATACTGAGGATTACAAAACAAGGTGTTAGCCAATAACATGCTATATATGACAGCCCCATCACATTAGTTTTGAATATATAAACATCTCCAAGATATAAATGCTGAAATTTCCAATAAAAAACCTCTGTGGAAAAAGCATTCTAGGCGTGAATTAAGTGGACTGGAAAGGCATTTCTGTCCAAACTCGAATCTGACCTCACCTAACAAGATATAATGACAAATAATGCACTTTATGCAAGTAATGAACTGAAAAACAAAACAAAACAAACCTTCAAATTAGCTTAACATAATGCTCCTCCCCAACAAACAAACAATTTAGTGCAATATGCATCCTCCAAGATAAATTGTTTTGTTCTACAACCAACCCAAGTGGCTAGTCTTGATCTGCCATAAGCATTTGAGTTCTGTGTTCCATTGATAATAATATTTGGATTAGAGCAACCATTGCTCTCTACATAGGTGTTGAACCAGATTATTAATTTATAAAATACTTGCAATTCGGTTCCAAGATTTAGGGTAAAATAAACCTGATTGGATTTTGCTTCAAACCACAGGGAGCGAATAGCAGTATAGCGAAACCTCTATTGGATTCTCCTCTCCAATGTTGCTCTTGCACCTTGAGTATCATAGAGCCAGATCAAACCACAATGGTTACCTATCCACGCTTTCAATCGATTAAACCGTGGACCTCGAAAGTGATAATTCATTCAGCAAGAAGCATCGCAAACATGGTGGTGGTGGATGGACTTGAACCATGCTTGATGGGATCGGCGACGGCGGAGAGCCAAAATCCGGTGACGCTTCACAGAAGAGTGAGAACTGATCACGAGAAGGCATTAATAAAAAAGGAAAGTATAATTATTTTTTAAATAAATACTATAATAAATACTATTCCGAACCTATAAAGAAAAAATACTAAGTTCCCATGTATTAAGAAAGAGCTTATTTGGTAAAATTAGTTATTAGCGGATAAGCTAGTTGATAGCGGATAGAGGATGAGGTAGTTGATAGAGGATAATGGATAAGCTCGTTATTTTCTGTGAAAATGTTTGGTAAAACTAGCGGTTGAACTAATTGAAAAATATAAAATGACATAAAAGGACATCTTCATTAATGATTTTACATAAAAGAAGGAGAAGAGAATTGTTATAGTCAGATGGATCACCATGAGTTAGTTAGTTAGTTAGGACATGTTTGGTAAAGCTATGTGATAGGTATTCCTTTGTATTGTTATAGTTGGTTAGTTGAGAGGTTATTGTACCGGTGACTGTAACTAACTTGAGGGCTTGGGAATGTAACTATATAAGTCTTAGCTTTGTAGAACAGAAATAGTTTTTCAATTCTGTTTTGAGTGATTCATCTGTATGACACTGAGCGTGACAAAGAAGGGGATTATTGGCTCATTCCTTGTAATCTTGCTACTGTTTCATTGTGATGAATAAAAGTGACTCTCAGTGAGGACGTAAGATTTGATGGATCCGAACCTCGATAACATTTGGTGTATATTGCTTGGTTTAATTTCTGCATCGCTGATCGGGTTTTTCATTGCTGTGAGTCTTGGCACAAATCTGGTCCTGTTCATAACAAAAATAAAGGTAGAATTAAATGAAGATAATAAGGATAAAAGTGGAAATAAAAATGAAACGCTATAAGCTATAAGCTCAAACGCTATTTTAATTAGCGTCTGGAAAAAAACGTTATAAGTTCGTGAAAAAATGCTATAAGCTCGTAACAGATACACTTACCAAACGGAGCTACTTTCTTATCCGCTATAAGCTTCTTGAAGTGCCTTGTCAAACAGGCTCAAAGTTAATTATATTAGTTTAATTGTCTTGATTTGTGTAAAAAATAAGTTATAGTTATTAAACTATCTTTTTTGGGAGTGTATATTGCTCTTTAAAGTTGTGTCTTGAGAATGTATAATGTTATTAAAAAAATAAAAAAAATAATTAAGGGTATTTTTGAAATACTAACATTAAATAAGGTTGATTTGTTTGACTTTTGTTTATATTTAAGTCCAAAAAATTTAGGTACTTTTTTGCTTATATATAGGTCTAAAGGGAGTAATGTGCTTTCTTCCTTTAAATTTATTTCATTTTTTAAAATTTTTTTAATTTAATTTTAATAATCAATCACAAATCAGTGTGACTTACTTTTAAATTAATTAGAATAAAATCAAACATTTTTAAACCAGACAGAACTGACAGAATCACCGGTCCGGATGGACCCTAAAACTAAACTTCTCAAAAATCAGACTAGAACAGACTGAACCGATTTAAAAATGAAGAAACGGGAAGTTCGCCGATTTGAGCCGGTTCATAAAATTGACCCCGTCCAGGAAAATAGGTTGATAAGTCTCTCATTTTATTTTTATAGTTCATCCTTTCACATTGCTAGCTCAGTCTCAACGATATGGGACTTGTTAAAACTTGCTTAGATTTCTTGTTGAACTTCCTCTAGCTTCTCTTGGATAGGTATTTAGATATTTGTTTCTTTCCTTTCTTTGGCGTTGTAATGCCCTACTTTGAAGTTCGCTTCCTCCAATAACGAGGATGGTTTTTTTACAATGATGATAAAAACTGTGAGGTTTTTATGTTAGATCGTTCTGTTCTAAAAGCTGTTGCTTGGGTTGACTTGATGCCACTAAGTGGTTCCTGCTGAATTTTTGATGAGAAAAATCACCTACAAACTTTGTGGAGTAAAGGGTGTTTTTCTTAAGTTTTCTTAATGTGGGTGCCGAATGAGGTTAAGACTCTCCCTGTTGGTTTTTTTGTTTCTCTCTTAAGCTTTTGGGAAGTTTTGTTTTTTCTACTGCTAGGCTACTGTAAATCACTGTCTCCTTTTGCTGGTTGATTGAAGCTTGGTTGGGGAGCTGCCTTGCGTTTTACAGTGCTTATCAGGGGACCAATTATATGATGTTCTTTTTCTAAGTCTTTACATCAAATGCGAGCTGCCTGGCGTTTTACAGTGCTTATCAGGGGTCCAATATATTATGTTCTTTTTCTGAGGTAGTTTTATGGTGTTGAAAGGTGAAGAAGTGGTTAATTAATATTAACTTGCTACAATAGTCTTGATATCAAGTGGTAAGGTGGCTTTTTGTTTCGGCCAACTGATAATCTTTGAAAGTCGGCCTGGGTTTTCTTGCTAGGGAGATTGTGTGTTGGCGGCCGTCTCTTTTGACTGGATGGTTAAAAGGTGCTTCTCTACAACTCTAAGGTGCTGTTGTTGAATTGAGGTAATTGCTTATTCTGCAATGAAGATTGAATGCACATGTGCTTTGATGCATGAAGGCTCGACGTTTGTTTGGTGCCACATGCTCAAATAGGTGACACATCTTCTCCTATGCTATCATAAGGTTTTGGCTTCTTCGTAGTACTGCAATGGGATGGTATCTTCACTGTAGCAATTTTTGGAAATTAAGAGTTTACAAGGTTACTATTCGGTGGGTGTAAATGGCTCTTTTCTTTTTTTAGTTGGTTTCTAAGTTGTGGCATTAAGATGCTTGGGTCTGTCTTTGGAGAATTTTTGTATAATTGATTCCAGTTTCTTGTTTAAGAACCGTATCAATTTTAAGTAGATTCTTTTTGTTTATTCTTTTCTATACGTGTTAGAATATTCCTAATATTTTATATTAATATACTTTTGCTTATAAAAAAAAAAATAATAACCTCCCTGTTTGAGATGAATGAGTTGCTTTCATGTGAGCAAAAAAACAAGATGATTGTTGTTATCAATTTTTTGGGGTTCACAAAACAATAACACGCATATCATACAAATATTCGATCAAAATCAACGCTACAAGAAAATGGCATTATAGCCGCGCAAATTAGCGTCGGCCACGAGGCCTACGCTAATTTCTTGACCTAGCGTCGGCCAAATGGACGCAAACCATCGCTAGATCATAAGTTGTTTTGTAAAAAATTTCCGTTAGTGTTGCGTGGGGCTAGCCGACGCTACATGCTGACGATATTCTTAATTATCAGTTTAACATCGGTGTGGCCTACTACGCTAATTTTGCTTGAAATAACACCCGCGCCCAATTTCATCCTTTTGTATTTGAAGCTCTCCCTCTCTCTAACCCCTCTTCTTCCTCCCAGGGCAGAAATGACACTCTTCTGTCGTGCCGCTCCACCACCCCGTCCAGACTCTCCCTTCCCTGTGCGTTGTCCCCTTCCTTCTCTTCTGGTCGTCTATCACAGTTCGTCACATCCACACGACGTTCCCCACAACGTTGTCACACACGCTCCATTCAGGTATGTTTCAAAATCCTTGCACATATCAAGACGACGTTTCCAATTTGCGATTAGGGTTCACGAATTTGGGGCTAGGGTTTAATCTTTGATTTTCTTCGTTCCCTGGTCGCAGGTGATCCTCCCCCACTCTCTCACTCATTTGCAGCAACTTGAGGAACTCATTACCGTCATCGGCAGCGAAGACACAGTTGCAGCAAATGTTATGGCTTAGTAACATTTTCCATCTAGCTGGTAGTTTAAAATGGACTATTTTGCTGATGAGGGTCTTGAATATGTGTGTGACCTTTTGATTGTAACATCAATAATAATAAGAAAATGCGGTGCATCATTTCAGTACAAAAAAAGAAATATATGCCCTATTAGGCTATTGTCTCTATTTAAACAAAGATTTGATATGTTATCTGTCTTATGTTGTAGGTGGATTTGCTCTAATTGGAGGATTATTGCATTCCTTTTTTCACGGAGTCTTGCAACACTGAGCATTGGTGTGCAAGGGCAACCTGCGACGCGTTCTTGGCCAAGTTTTGGGAGAATTGGCGGGCAAGGGCGTGGGAAGAAGTAGGGAGTGTTTTGAGTTCCAGTTCGGGTTCGAGCGGGATTTATTCGAGTGACGGAACGGTGAGGATGGTGGGAGTGTCGGGAATATTGAGGAAGGAGAAGGAGATGTAGGAGAGTACTGATAGGAGCTTGCAGGATGCTTTTCAGGATTTGAATGCTCTCATGGTAACATGTTTATGTTTACTCTGATGATGTGATAACACAGAATGTGATCATGTCTGAATGTTTTTCATATGATTTGCTTATTGGACAATTAAGGGTATATTGAATTGAAGTTAGGAATAGGGAGAACAAATTAGATTAACTGAATTCTGTTTCCGTAAAGTGTAACTGGTTATGAGGTTAAGGGAACTGTAATTATGCCTTTATAGGATTTTGTTCAGATTTCAAGAATGCTTCATTTTCTAAATCTTAATGTTTATCATGATTTGCTTGGGCTACGAGTTACAAGGAAACCCCCACCTAGTGAGAAAAGGTTGTTGTTATTGTTGTTGTTGTTGTTGTTGGCTTGTTGCTATGTTTGCAGATACAATCTGCATTTTTATCATGCTCACAAAGACATTCTAAACCATATTTTCCCTACAACCTAATTATGGAGTAATTTGTGAAAATGTGTTTCCTTGTTTTTTGAGGCTTGGTTAAGCAAAACGGAAACATCACTCGATTTGATTGATGAGGACTAGAAAGGCGAATGATATCTGATTCAATAAATTTCTTAATTTCTATGTTAATTATATATGTGAACTCGTGAGCTGAGTTTTTCCTTTATGTTGTGCAAACAGACTTCAACTCGTTCTTTCTACTACTTGATTGTGACAATTGTTGGAATGTCTAGAAGTATTTTTGTACTAATATCCCCTGTTACCAAAGAGTCTGCAGGTGTTTTGTATCATCAGCAGCAATCTCGTCAGGTTCTCTTATCTCTCTCAATTCCCAATATTATTTTACTCAGTGTTGGTATAATATCCCCTGATTTGATATGTTATCTTTGTCTTAATGTTGTAGGTGGATTTGCCCAGCTCCATATGTTATTTGTTGAGTTTTCTACAACTCTACAAGTTAATCATTTGAATTGCAGGCTGGAGGAGTGCAAACTCAGAAAGTTTTTCAAGCATTCTTCAGTTAATTGTGTGTCACCTCGATATGCCAGCAGTAAGCTTAGCATTTTCAAGCAGCAGGCATGCTTTATCCCAATGTGGCCTGCAGGTGTCCTTTTCTTCTGCCTCAGTGTAAGAGATTCTCTTTTGTCAATCAATTGTAATTGTATGTTTGTTAAAGTCATTCACATTTTCAGGGACTAACTATGCAAATGATGTTTGAAATATTAGCTCAGGAGTTAAAATCTATGCATCTTGACAATTGTCATCCACAAGATTACCTCAATTTTTATTATCTTGGAAACCGAGAGAAGTTGACAACTGAGTTTCAAGTTCAAGTAATTCACATTCAAATCACGGCGACATGGTAAATATTGAAAATATTTTTCATTGACTTTTGGTGCATCTATATAACACACTTACACTCACCACTTTGTACCTGCATGTTTTTTATCATCTCACTACCACCACTGGACTCACATTATTATTTTCTGCACAACTACATTCTAATCCTGTCACATAAACATATACTAGATGGATGTGTTTATATGATCTGTAAGTAGCATTTTTCATTTACTTTTGTTCCTTCGCCTTTAGTGATCCTTGAGGCTCGAGCATACCTTCAATACTAGGTCTTGCTTGGGTTAGTTATGCTCTACAACTAAAGGTCTTGGTTCCAGCATGAGGTGTTCTTTGGGTTTAATAGATCTTAGGTGCCGAATTTAGCACAAAAATCGAACAACCACATGGAAAGGGAGGGAGGAAGTGAAAAGAGAGAAAGGAGAAAAGATTGAAGGTCATGATTATTTCTTCTAATGATTCAAACAGTTAATGCATTTCATTTATGGTATGCTGGTTTATTTATAGGATATGGATAAAGTTCCTGATTAGTGCTTATTCTAAACCAATACATTAACATTAAGATAAAAAAATGCTAATGCTTAACGCAAGTTGTTAAAGTACATATTGGGGTAGGGGCCTTGAGCCCAAGTTATTTTAAGTAACCTTTTCTTTAAGGTGCATTTCTAACTACTCTGTCATGACCAAAATACAATACGACCATGCCATCAATGCATGGTTTCCTAAATTGCATAATGAAAGGCTATTTATTTAGAATAGAGACAATTATTTGTGAAAGAAAGTACAAAAATATCGTCAAGAAAGTCTGCAACTAAATGATCCATAATGTACACAACTTTAGGTAAATCGTCTCATCCTGAAAATCATGGCTTCAATCTGAATTTAAAATTGCTAGCCTTGATGCTTATCAAATAATTAGATGACAATCTATCTACCATCCTTTTTCCCCAGTTTATTAGATAGATGACTTTGTTATTGGGTGGTATATAAGATCCAACGACTTTGAAGTTACTTACATACCATATACATATATATGTTCCTTTTTAGAAATGTATTTGTTCTATTCATGATTTTGTTTTGTTTAAATTTTGTAGGTTTTTGACTTGTTTGACACAGCATCATGGGATACTTGATTTGAAAGAGTTTGCACTTGTTCTCTCTGTCTTTCATCCCAATGCATCAATTGATGATAAGATTGAGTGTAAGTGTGGCTAATGGTGCACTAAGCTGGCTATTTGTGCCCCCACAGAAGCAAGTTGGTCTAGGTAGATTTCAAGTTTACACAACGGAATAAATTTTTAGACTTTAAGTACATATTCAATGATCCCTTTAGATTTACTAGTGATTATTTATTGTATTTGCAATTTGCATTTTAAGTTTGTAGGTTTACTTTGGTGCAACAAACACAAAAAATTGCATTTTACATTTAAAGATAGGGAATTGATAGTAATTATATCATTGGTATGTGGTGTTCTTTTGAAGTTTGATATGTTTCTTCGGTTTGTAATTAGTGATGAGAAGTTGTGTTTTCGATTATTATAATTACTTGAGGAAATGTTTTGAAATAATTGTCATATTCACTCAGAAAATTCATTTGCATGCAAATGTGCAATTTTTTTTATTTGTTTTCTGGTGAATTAGTGTCAGCCAAAGCCCATGCTAGTTAGTGTCGGCCAAAGCCCACGTAACGTAGCGTCGGCTTTGTCCTACGCTGGGTTAGCGTCGGCCATTTGCTTGATGATCTTAGTTGCCAGCTAGCGTAGGCCAAAGTCGACGCTACGTTAGCGTAGGCCTTAATCTCCCGTCGCTAAACATAGCGACGAGGCAAAAGCGTCGGCCCCAATGCCGACTCCACTTTAGTGTCGGCTTTTGCCTTGTAGCGTGGGCTTTTGGCCGACGCTAAAAGCTGATTTTCTTGTAATGCATTTACAATTGAAACCAAGTGGTCTAAGAAAAAATCGATGACATAAAATTTGAAAATATATGGAGTTACCAGAGGCAACGTTGCGTTTAAAGGGGAGAATTTACTTGACATGGAACCTAAGGATAGGTCCCTTACCGGTCTTTTTATGAGCTTTCAATCCCCTGTTAAGATTCCCCATGTTTCTAATGATCAGTTTCTAGTCTTGGCATATAATGCTCAAAGAAGAAAACTTGGCCTCCTTGAGCTTGGACCACTAGAGGTATGTTAGTGTCATTGGTCATCTTATTTATTAGCACTCCCTTCATTATTTCTCAATTGTGACTCACGCCTTAATTCTGTCTTGCAATGCTTTTCTTACCTCATAGAGAAACTCCAACTTGTTAACATGAAGCCTTACTTTCTCAATAGGAATGTTAATCAGGGACGTCTTCGATCCTCCAGAGAAAATAGGAGGATCGAAACTCACATCGAATCTAAGTCGGTAATTTATTAGTTGAAAAAAATAACGACTGAGATGTATCCATATGTGATATAGACAACCAGTCAGATCAGTAAACTGACGCGCCTACCTCAACTCCCCCAACATTCCTTTCCTCCTTCTCGAAGCATCTAACGCCATCATGTCGACGATTGCTTCGGCATCGACACCATCGATGACTTCCTCCTCGACTGCGGCTTCCAAATCTTCACCACCGCCTACCCGGAAGCCCAAAAGCTCCTCGATTACCAATCCCTCAAATGAACATGTGCCACCAAAATTCAATTTTGTCTGAACTCTTTAAAGTTTGAAGTCGTATATCTTCTCTTTTGTTTTGTTTCGTAATGACAACAATTTAAATTTTTGTGTGTCAATGACAATGTTATCTTCGAAAAGTTCACACATGTACTATTTGTGTGTTTTTTTAAATATTAATTTGTTTGTCCTTGATTCTATAATGAAGAAGCTAGGGTTTTATGATTCCATCATCGATAGATTCTTCCGGCTGTTCTTCGACGGGTTGTTCTTCGACACAGAACTAGAAACGACATCGCAGCTGTTCAATTTCGTCTTACAGTGCCTCGCCTGCAGAGACAATACGCTTTTGGCGAACGACATATCGGTGATTTTGGAACCGTTGGCGTCGAGGTTGCCTTCTGGTTCGGTTTTGTTGAACTCAGAGGTCGTTTCTATCGATCTCGATTGCTCTGAATCATCGACGTGTGAGGTTGCAGAATGGTGAAGTTTTGAGGAACCAGTTGAGAGTGATGTGGTTGAAGAACCGACGGCGAAAAATTTGACGTCGAGGAGGGGTGGCAGTTGGGATAGTTGGAGGGGGAGTGGTTTTAGAGGAGGTGCAGCGGAGGGAGGTAGCCATGGTTGCCACATAAATTTGTAACCAGCTAACCTGTTGCAGCCGATCAAGAGTATGGAAGGATCGGTCGTCAACATGCATGTTGGAGGACTATAGACTTGCCTATCTCAATTAAGGATTTAGCGATGATGAACACAAACAGGATGAGATTTTGCAGATTGTTGTATCTTTTAACTTAGATTTCAAATGTATCTCGCTAAAGCAATGTCGTTTTTAATTAGACAAAACTGTTAAAAAATCATTAATCACTAAAAACACTAAAAATATATTTATTATTAGTATGTTAATTTATTATATAAAAGTATACAAATTAATTAAAATCAATTCGACCACAGTTGGCTCATAGTTGGACCTATGAATCGTAAACTAGTGTCTTCACTGATTTAATAACCGGTTCTGTTTTTAAAACATAGGTCATTAGTTGTGGGATTCTTCCTTGAACTATTGACTTCAAAAAACTAGAGTGATATTTGCAGTGTTCTTTACCCATCTAATGTATATTGGATTTTTCGTTGGAAAGACCCAAAAATATGACCAAACACAACCTTAAATCCATATCGGTGTGAGTATCGTTGACAATTTACTTATGGGTTGTGCTAATTAATACTCTAAGAACATTGGTTAAGCAATAAAAAAAAATGAAATGTTTCATTAAAATATTAAGTACATCATACATTCAAATATTAAATACACATATTCTTAATGAAAAGTTCCTTTTAATACCGGTTAGCATTCTTTGGGCAAAGGTTGTTATAGATTCTCAAGCTCCAATATCCGCTTCACTTCATTTATTATGAAAGGAGAATGTTAACTTAGGACACTCGTTAAGAAATCAAAGAGAGAAAATTTTCATTGGGAATTAGTACATTTAATATCTTGAGGAGTGATAAACTTAATTTCTCAATGAGAATTAACTTCTTTTTTTGTAATCCTTAACCAATGTCTTTAAGGCATTGGTTAACATGACCCATAATGTGATTACAGATTTTCCTGAAGGCTTATCCCTGTTAGGATGGCCATGTGGCATCATGCACTAAAAGTTTAGGTCAGATCCTTAAATGATGCACTCCCTTGTGATGATACTTACAGATATGCAAAATATTAATTGCGGTGATGGTATTAAGTACCTTGTTAGATGAATAT
This sequence comes from Ammopiptanthus mongolicus, assembly GCA_039655645.1. NCBI lineage: Eukaryota > Viridiplantae > Streptophyta > Magnoliopsida > Fabales > Fabaceae > Ammopiptanthus > Ammopiptanthus mongolicus. The sequence continues at coordinate 6,467,720 of CM077348.1, forward strand.
AAGGAAATTTTTGTTTGTTGGATGAATATAACTCGTAATTCATTAAACATCAAACTAAAAGGCTTAATTGCACTTTTGGTCCCGCTATTATTGGTCATGTGCGATTTTGGTGTCTATAGTTTTTTTTGAGCATATTTGGTCCCCTATTTTTTCATTGTTGCAAATTCGGTCTTCCTGTCCAATGTTCGTCAAATTTTTAATGATCAATAGAGAAGAATCATTGTTTTAAGGGCATAGAATCTTGATTTGAGCTTAAGTGGTAAAGGATCTTCATGGTAGAACAAAAAAAACGATCCTGTAAAAGAGGAACGAAACCGATAAATGACAATGAGGAATCACTGAATCATGTTAAAGCGGAGAGACAAAAGAGGAAGAAGCTCTACCAGAGCTTCTATGCACTTAGAGCAGTAGTTCCTCTCTATTGATCATTGAAAAAATTGACAGACATTGGACAGAAGAACCGAATTTGCAACATTGAAAAAATAGGGGGACCAAAATATGCTAAAAAAAAACTATAGAGACGAAAATCGCACATGACCAATAATAAAAGGACCAAAAGTGCAATTAAGCCAAAATAAAAATGTATTGGTCGGTCCTGCTCAGTTTCTCATGTAAATGCCATGGATATACAATTGTTTTTGGAGATTATTTTAGGTGACATCTATTATATGAATCTTGCGAATAAGTGTCCTAAAAGAATCTAAAGATAGAAAAATTTCGTTGAAAAGATTAACTTTTAAATATTTAATATATTGATACACGACTTTCAACATAAAGTTTATATCTTACCAACGACAGCATTTGCCATATTATATTTATTTAATCTTACATAATTTTGTTTTATACAATTACCTTGAATAGTTTATTCTATAAATTTTAAAAAAATTAATCATCTCTTTTAAATTTAATCCAAAATTATACTAAACACATGATAAAAAAACCTAATCCAATCCTAACTATAAAATGAATTTAAAATCATAGTCCCAAGTTTTCTCCATTATAAGACCCCTAACTCTAAAAGGTTCGTCCTTCTCTTGCTTCAAAGGATGCCCGGGGAAACAAAGATACGTGGGTAGTTCTCTATGGTTCTTGTCTTCGGCTTCTTAGACAATTAATTTGTTAAAAATTAGCCATGAAAACTCAGCCAAAGAAAGGGATATTGGCAATGGTTACCCAATTAGGCTGGCACTACGATGACTTTCTCTTTCTTGATCAACAATGAGCATCCAACGGAGACATAGTCATGAAGGGCCCAACAAATACAAAAGCATCAGCTAAGGATAATGCAAAATTGAAAAATTGTACTTGAGTTAGAACTGGAAGTAAATCACCATAATTGGTAATTGTGAGATCTCATAAATTCTTATACTTAATGCTTGTTTGAATTAGGACCTAATAAGGAACTAGGGTTCTTGATTTGAAGAAAGGGATTAAGGGTCAAGGAATTGATTTTAATCTAAACTCGTGAAATTGATCTTCAATTGACCAATAGATCTTGGATTGAGAGCAAATAGCGGTTTAATTCATCCATTCATGTGAAACTCCTGCATATTCATTCATTCATATCAAATTGTAGTTCGTATAGCGGTTATTTTGAGTTGATAATTGAAATACAATCCTCTAAGAACGATACTTTCACTCATCACTTACTACTTGGTTTGATTTCATAATTTACTCATACTTACTATTTAGTTTGATTTGGTAATTGAAAATTTTAAATACAATCTCCTAGAATGATACTCTTATTAATGGGGAGGTTACGGGTTTTACATCATTTAGTTTTTTTTTTTTTTTTTATCAATTTTGTCTAAGTAGAAACCATATTGCTAAGTATTTTTTGATCCGTTACTAAAAACATTTTTACTTATTTTGATCAGTTTTTACAACCAAGATGATGACAAGTGTGTGTATGGAAACCCTTAGTTGAGGGCAAGTGTTTTTGACATAAACTACAATGCATAGCTTTGACGGTAGAAAAATACTTACACACGAAAATAAAGAAGCTTACACCACAAAAGTAGCAGCAAAAAAAAAGAAAATGCTAACAACACAAAAGAAAACAAGTTCAGTTATATAGGAGTTGTCCAAGTGTGATAAAGGGAAATGGATCTACTAAAGGTGATCTTGGCATCACAAACTCCTTGTACACTTGTTCCATGGTGGGGCGAGAAACTGGACTTTGACTCAAGCAAGCAAATGTTACTTTTGCAATCAAGATCACCTCCTTAACAATTGGCCTCACTGGATGAGGAAGCCGTTGGTCCAATACATCCTTCAATAGTAAATTCAAAGCTTTAGGTTTTGTAGACGTTGAAAACAAAGAAGAAATGAGATCTCCCGGATGCTTTCCCCTGACTATTTCCAAAGAAAGCACCCCAAAACTAGATACATCACATTTTTCATTCACTTCCATAGTATAAGCAAGCTCTGCAATAAATTAAAATATGAAAATAACATCATGCATAAAGTATCGAAGTTTATGATTGACGCAAGTGTAGTATAAAAAAGGAAGGGCCAAACCTGGTGCAGCATATCCATAGGTGCCTGCGAACGAGGTGAAATTATGTGAATTAGGATTCAGAATTTTAGCTGTTCCAAATTCAGATATGTGAGCTTCATATTCCAAATCTAAAAGAACATTCTTGCTTGATATGTCACGATGAACTATAGGAGGAGAGCAGCCATGATGCAAATGGTGTAGAGCATTCGCCACACCTTTAACTACATTCACTCTCCTATTCCAATCAAACATTATTGAATGTGGGTCATCATTTAGCACTTGATCCAAGCTACCACCTTCTAGGAACTCATAAACCAGAAATGAGAAGCGTGGATGTGAACAAAATCCATATAAATTCACAATGTTACGATGTTTGATTTTTGTCAAGGCTTAAACTCATTTGTAAAAGCTTTTAAATTTGGCAATTTCCCCACTGAGTGCAGCATGAAGTTTCTTCACTGCAACAACTTGGCCAGCGGATAAGTTAGCCTTGTAAACAGCTCCAGACCCTCCTTCTCCAATTAGGTACTTGTCATCAAACTCTTCTGTGGCTTCAATGATATTTTCATATATTAATTTTATATTGTTAATCAATCACAAATCATTTTATGTGTGACTTTTAAGGTGGTTAAGAGTTAAACATTTTTAATTATGTGACAATTTACGATTGATTGACTGTATAAAAGATCTTTACACTAGTAGTGCATACCAATTAAATCATCCTTTAAATCTAACTATTACTTTAAATATTAAATTAATTAATTGTTATTTTCTTAAATTTAGAATTCATTCAAAATTTTGGTTTTCGAGAGCATCTCATACCTAATTACGGAAATTAATCCCTCAAGAAGGATAAGATCATAAGGGCGACAAAACTTTCCTTCAAGAGTTTTAACATTGCTAATATCGAATATAATAAAAGTGACTTATTAATTTATGAAAAAATAATGACTCCTTTATGACTTATTTTTTTAAAACAAAATTGATTTATTAGTCTACATAACAGTGCTGACGTGACGGTCCGTTAACCACGTCAATACTTAACAGATGAATAGTGATAACAGAGATCAAAACCAAAGTTTTAGAACTTGTAAGAATAAAAATCAACGGGAAAAAAAATATAGGGATTAAAACCAAAATTAATTTTATAGGGACTAAAAATTTATTTAAACCTCGTATTAATGACCCCCAAAGAAAAACATTTTGGGTCAACACCAGCATGATTGATGGAGCTTTTGCTTTTGCTAGCTTTCCAAATTGTGATTGCCCGGGCTTTAGTGGAAGGATAAAATTGTTTAGAGTCAGATTATTTTTAAATAAATTAAATAAGTAAAGATGTATTTATGATCTAATAAAGGTTATAGAAATTTTAATCCATTAAATAATTTAAGAATCGCTTTACTTATTCACTTTAAAGAGAAATTCAATTTATAGATATTTTCTTATTTTATGTTTTAATCATTATTTTAAATTATCAACAGTAAAAAAAAATTATTGTCAAGGACTAAATTACAAAAACAAATGCTAACAAGTGCCCTCAGGATATTGATTAAGGAAGCAAACATAGAAACTTTGCATTGAAAGTGATGCATTCAATATATTAAATAATCAAAAGTTACATTTTTTAATAATTTTTTTATCTATGAATTCTTTAAACAATATTCTTTTATCAATCAAAATTAAATTTTTTTTGTTTATAGTAAAAATTTAAAATATTGTATTGGTTGTTTTTCCCCCTCAATATAAATCATTTTTTTGTAAATTATGATATTCTTTTGCAAAATCAAAATTAAATTACACTAAAACAGATAAGAAAAACTACACTGAACTTCAACTTTTGCAAATCCAAAAATAGTCATTTGCCAATAAGCTTGTAACTCAACTAATACGTACTTGTTTTCCAGACTTGCTTGGAATGATGATGTATAATAAATTATCAAACAACTTAATATCCTCTTCCTGTACTTAAAAAGTAATGTTAAAGATATTCGTTACGTTAAGTTTTCATTAGAAAATTAAATATATCATTTTTTTTTAAATATTAATTATATTAATTTACAATGATTTGTTTTTTTATTGAATCCTTAACTAGTGCTCTAAATCGATGTCATTCTCTTGATTAGCATTATCCTTACTTTTTTTTTTTTCATGGAACATTCTCCTTACTTAAATACTTTACTTTTAATGTAACAAACAAAAATTGCCACCCTCAAACTAAGCCTTTTTAAAAATTTATATTATATTTTTTAATAATCTTCTACATCAAACTATTAGGTGCAAACTTTATCACCCATTACCAAAAAAAAACTATTGGGAGCAAACATTATCCCAAACACACAAGTAAACATCACCTTAGAAGTTACAACACAACATACATTAGCAAATTTAAGAAAAAGCTTGAAACACATAAGAAAACCAAGTTCAATTATGTAGGAGTTGTCCAAGTGTGATAATGGGGAATGGATCCACTGAAGGTGATTTTGGCATCACAAACTCGTTGTGCACTTGTTCCATGGATGGGCGAAAACGTGGATTTTCATTCAGGCAAGCAAATGCTATCTTTGCAACCAAGATCACGTCCTCAGTAATTGGCGCCACTGGATGAGGAAGCCGAGGGTCCAACACATCCTTTAATAGCAAATTAGATGCTTCTGGCGTTGCAGCAGATGATGAAAACAATAAAGAAGTGAGATCTCCCGGATGCTTTCCTATGATTATTTCCAAAGCAAGTACACCAAAACTATACACATCACATTTCTCATTCACTTCCATAGTATAAGCAAGCTCTGCAATAAATTAAAATATGAAAATAACATCATTCATAAAGTACCAAAGTGTATTACTGAAGCAAGTATATATATATATATATATATATATATAGTACAAAAAGAAGGGCCTAAACTAAACCTGGTGCAGAATAACCATAGGTGCCTGCAAATGAGGTTAAATTGTGTGAATCTGGATTCAGTATCTTTGCTGTTCCAAAGTCAGAGATGCGAGCTTCAAATTCCAAATCTAAAAGAACATTCTTGCTTGATATGTCACGATGAACTATAGGAGGAGAGCAACCGTGGTGCATATGGTATAGTGCATCTGCCACACCTTTAACAACATTTACCCTCCTATTCCAATCAAACATCATTTCATGTGTGTCATTGTTTAGTACTTTATCCAAGCTGCCCCCTTCTAGGAACTCATAAACCAGAATAGAGAAGCGTGAATGTGAACAAAATCCTTTGAACTTCACAATGTGACGATGTTTGAGTTCTGTCAAGGCTCGAACCTCACTTGTAAAAGCTTTTAAATTAAGCATTTCCCTGTCCACTTCAGCTTTAAGTTTCTTCACAGCAACAACCTCGCCTGTGGGTAATTTAGCCTTGTAAACAGCTCCAGACCCTCCTTCTCCAATGATATATTTGTCATCAAACTCCTCTGTTGCTTCCATGATACTTTTAAATTCTATTTTCCCATCATAACTCCAAATGGAAAATTGTTCTTGACTTTGTTCTTCTGCAGCCTGCTTTTCAGTTTTTCTTGCCCTTTTACAACGAATAAATAATGAAACTCCAACGGCGGATACTACTAGCAGTAGAGCACCCAAAATAAGGGATAGTGCCAATATCATCACACTTTTTTTATTTTGACCATGAGGGTTGTGACTCGTCTCTGAGCAAACCACCAAGCCAGAGACGTTACCACACAAACCTTTATTATTTTTCAATGCATCAATTGGAGCCTTAAGAAAGGCTGGACTGTCAGGAATTGCACCCTCTAACTGGTTGTTAGATACGTCAACATATGTCAAGCCGGGCATGTCCTTAAAATTAGATGGAATGCTGCCAGAGAGATTATTGTGGGAGAGATTCAATGTTTCCAGCTTTTGCAACTTTACAAGCATTGTTGGTATTTGTCCATTTAACAAATTCCAACTAAGATCAAGAGTTTGGAGAGATTGCAATTGGTTAAATTCAGAGGGAATGCCTTCCATGAACTTATTCTTGCTCAAATTCAGGTGAATTAAATTGAGCAAGGCTCCAACCTGTTTTGGGATTTGACCACTTAAATTATTTGCTGCCAACTCCAAACGTTGAAGGCTCAGCAAAGATCCTATTTCTGGGGGAATGTTGCCTGAAAGTTCATTGTTACTTATGTAGAGTTCAAACAATGAGGTCAAGTTACAAAGTTCTCTAGGAATTTTCCCTATCAGATTATTTGAAGAGAGATCAAGTTTTTGTAACTTGGGTGCCTGGCCGAGTTCTGGTGGTATAACCCCGGATAGCTTGTTGTTGGAAATTATAAGGCTTGTGAGGCTAGGGCACTTTGCCCAATTTGGTGAAAGGTGGCCAGAAAAATTATTGCTGCTAAGATCAATGTAGTCCAACTTTGGATATGCACCAAAATCATCTGATACATTTCCAGTCAATAGGTTATTTTCAAGTTTGAGTCTAACAAGGCTGAGGCAATTCTTCAAACTTATTGGAACCGGACCGGTGAAATGATTATTCTCAGCAGTAAACTTTCTAAGTGACCGTCCATCGCAAATATGTTGTGGCAAAAGGCCAGTGAAACCATTATTAGATAGTTGTAAGTTATGGAACTTGGTGAGCTTATTCATTGTTGGTGGCAATCTACCACTAAGATTATTCATATACAATAATAGGAAGTTGAGCTTTGTCAAATTTCCAAAGGTGGAAGGAATAGGTCCAGAAATGTTGTTTTCTGAAATGCTGAGCCCCTGTAGATTAACCAAGTTTCCTATGGAGATAGGAATTGGTCCAGAAAGTCTGTTTTTGGCCATGGACAAGCAGACCAACTTTGTCAAGTTTCCAAGAGTGGGAGGAATTGATCCATAAAGTGAATTATTAGAGAGTTGAAGCATAGTCAAATTGACCAAGTCTCCTAGGGACGGTGGGATTGTCCCAGACAAGTTATTGTTTAACAATCTGATTGTTGTGAGAGCATGGAGTTTTCCCAATTCCTCAGGAATGGGGCCAGAGAGACTGTTGTTAAATAGCCAAAGTTTTTCTAAATTTCTCAAGTTTTTAATTGATGGTATTGTACCAGAGAGAGAGTTTTGTGACAAATCAAGTTCAACAAGATTTGTCAACATTCCAATTGTTGAAGGAATGGAACCATGAAATCTGTTTGATCCAAACAATAGATACTTCAAGTTCCTCAATTCTCCAATTTCCTGAGGAATGTTGCCTGAAAGTAGAGAGCTTGTTATAAAAGAAAGAAATGACAAGTTGCCTTACTTCAAAGTCGGAAAAAGCAATGAATCATTAAAAGGTTACCATTCATTTGCAGTTAAAATTTTTGGAAAAGTTACCAGTTTAGTGAGGAATATACTTCCATTGAACTTGTCTTTACTTACATGAAAAAAGATGAAGAGTACCTTTTAGTCCAAGATTTGTAACATTTATGGTAGAGACAGACTTGGATTCGTCACAAACAATTCCTTCCCACATGCATGGACTGGTACCAGAGGTCCAAGAAGATAAAGAAGCTTGGCTTTGGTTGTCAAGGGCCTCAAGGCTGGTTTTCCACTTTAATAGAGCATTTGCTTCGCTGTTTTGATCTTCTACAGCTGCATAACCAAGTGTAATAGTAGTGGCAGCAAAGGCTATAGAAGCAAACGTGAAAATGGCAGTAACTTGAGAGGATGTCTGAGTGGATAACATGTTTGAGGTTTGTGGTGCTTATGGTAAGATGTCAGTGCTACTTATACAAAGGAAAATCCGAAAAATTATGACTCGTGAAAGGAGTGACCCCCAAAAAGCGTTTACGGGTCAATTGCACCAACGTACGTAACAATAATGCTTAGTAGTGACGCTATTGAAGTCATGTTCAACGTTTCTAATTTGCCATATATCCAACCAACTCATATTTTGTCGTTTATTAAGATGATCATTTAAGGTTACTTTTTAGTAGAGCCGTCAATTTGGGCCAGCCCATACGGGCAAGGCATGTTTCGAGTTGAGTAGGGACGGGTCAAACGGGGAACGGGTCACCAATTTTTTAATCCACCTTGGTCATCATCGGGCTGCGGGCCAAACGGGCCAGCCCATGGGCCACTATTTTTTTAACAATTGTTTTCCTTTTTTTAAGTTTTAAATAATCAACTATCAACATTGGAATAATAATTAAAATCAACACTAAATAAAACCCATGATAAAAAAAATCCATGATAAAACATTAAAATCTAAAACTAACGCAGTTTAATAGAGACCGAGGGAGTGACGTGGTCACTGGTTAGGGTTCTTTTTTTTTTTTTTTTTTTGCAACAATATAATATTATTATTAATAATATTTACTAATATTACTTAATAAAAATTTAAAATCTAAATGTATTTAAAAATGGTAAGTTTAATTTTATTTGTTTCTGCGGGCCAACGGGCCAGCCCGACCCGAAGCAAGCCAGTCCATGCGGGTTAATGAATTTTTGGGCAGAGTCGGGTCGAGCCAAATTCCTTCCGGATTAGTATTTTAACAGTCCAATCCACCTATTACCTTGGGCCAAATGGGCCAGCCCTTTGGGCCGGGTCCATTTTTGACAGCTATAATTTTTAGTCCCTATAAAGTGGACGAGTTTTGATTTTGGTCCCTATAATTTTTTTTCGTTGGTTTTGGTCCCTATAAGTTCCAGAATTTTGGTTTCAGTCCCCTGTCGTTAGCGTCCATTCGTCAAGTGCTGACGTGGCTAATGGTGCGCCACGTCAGCACTGCCACGTAGGCTAATTTAATAATTTTTAATGCCACGTAAGATTATATTTAATGAAGTTTTTAGTCACTGCAAAGTGTACGAGTTTTGGTTTTGGTCCCTAAATTTTTTTTAATTGGTTTTGATCCTTGAAAGTTCTAGAATTTTGGTTTTAGTCCCTAAAAGTTCCAGAACTTTGGTTTTAGTTTCTGTCGTTAATGTTCATCCGGTAAGTGCTATCGTTACTAATGACACGCCACGTCAGCGCTACCACGTTTGGGGATGAATTTCGGAATAATAATTTCACTTACCTTCCAATTAGGGCAAGTCTAAAATTGTCCGTTCGGATTCTTCTTACTCTTGGATGTCATCAGCTTCAACCAATTTTCTTAATCACAAACCCTATCACGGTATTGGAGATTGAAGTAAATGACTCAGGGTCTTCTAATCAAGTTGGCTTATCGGGACAATCTTGGTGATGGGAAGGGGAAGGACTAGAAAACAAAGAAGAAGTTGGATGAACGAAATGCGAGAAATGAGCTTCTTCTGAAACACGCGAAGAAGGTTGACGGAGTTGGAAACGCGAAGAAAAACATGAGTGAGATTCTATTTAATAGTTTATAAACTAAAAGGGAATAATAAAAATAAATTATTTTAATAATTGTAATAAATAATAATAAGTATTATTATAAATTAGAAAAAATAAATGATTTTCCTACATGACATCTTACGTTCCTTTAAAATATAAAAAAATTAATACAACTAACAATAAGGACTAAAACCAAAGTTCTGGAACTTTCAGGGACCAAAACCAAAATTCGTGCACTTTACAGGAACTAAAAACTCTATTATATCTAATCCTACGTAACATTAAAAATTATTAAATTAGCCTACGTGGCATTGCTGACGTGGCGCACCGTTAGTCACGTCAGCACTTAACAGATGGACACTAACGATAGGGACTAAAACCAAAATTCTGGAACTTATAAGGATCGAAACCAAAGAAAAAAATTGTAGGGACCAAAATCAAAACTCGTCCACTTTGTAGGGACTAAAATGTTTATTAAACCATCATTTAATGAACTGATGTTGTGCTTGCACACAAAGTTATGATAGATTAATTATTTGAATTAATCAAAATTATGGATTAGCATTAATTAATTCTCTAAAATTATAATTAATATGTTGATTATGGTTAATAGCATTTTATCAATATAATGAATAATATAGGGCTTATATTCTGAATAGTCTGTGATGGGTTGGGCAATTCAATTGATGTCCAATGAGAGGTCTCTGACTTCATACGATAGATTACTTAATCGTTATCCCATTAGACGGTTAATATACAGCCCGATGAACCAATCGTGATTGAGGGGAGTCTACTCTCATTCCAATGCTCAACCAGTAAGTAAGATGAAATCCTTATTTAGTGTCTGGTACACGTTCTTAATCTATCTCTTGTATATAACGTGTATGATTAATAATAATATGCTATAATCTTGTATCGATTATTGATCTGGGTTTATAGAATTTTCAATTAATTCCTTCAACTTATACTTACATGGTCGGACATTTCTCATACTTTGGCAGGCACGAATCTTTCGACATTTATAAGTAATTAACAAACAACAGGTACAGGGCCCTACAAGCTCCAGAACGTACCGAACCTATAGATAAGAGATAAGGATCCTATGCATGCAGTGTTTCTGTTTTCTCAAAACAAAGAGATGTTGTTCCTTGAATCTTTTTTATTGTGTGGTATGTGTGTGAACATTTAAGGTGCCGTTTGCTAGCCAACTACCATAAATGTAAAGGGTTTTTGAGCTGAATTAATGCACATTTAGAGGATGACACAGGTTGAGCAAGATTTCATTGTGGTCCGACTTTGGAGGTGCTAGATATTAGCCTCTGGAAACCGCAACCTCTACCCCTTATTCAAGGTTTTAAATTGCAGTCACAATTGCGGTTCGATTGCATTTTTCGTTATTATGAAAAATTACGGAAAAATGTTATTGATGTGGTCGCAATTGCAATCGCGGCCGTGATACGATTTTGGGAACTGCCAAAATCAAAATATTGCGGCCCCAATTGCGATTTCAGACTCAGATTTAAAACCTTACCCATATTACAAACACCTCTATCTAATCTTTCTTTAAAATCATGACACACCCAAGTAAAAGAGTGACCCTAAAAGGTCAAATCCATTCATTAGCAGTATTCGCAATTGAAAACTTTCGTATAGATGAACAGCTATGACTTGGATCACCACTCTTTCAGTAGGTGTTGATCAAGTGTCTCAAAATCTGATGCAAGCTAACCAACTAACTGTTATTCAGTTTTTTCAGTTATAACTAATTCTAGTAAATCAGTTACTAGCCATAGTTGTTTGGAGATTAGTTATTTTCTGTTATGATAGTTAGAATCAGTTAAAGTCTTGCTCAGTGTTGCTATATATGATAGGTTATTCCTATGGGTAGAATATATAAGTGAGGCAAGGATTAATGTAACTCTCTACTGTAAAAAAGAAGATTAGAGAGATTGAGTGATCGGGGATTGAGAAAAATAGAGAGATTGAGAGGTTTGGGATTGTTAACGGCTGTGACTCAACAGTGGTAGAACATAGAAACCAAGGGAACATCTCTATTGTACTGATTCAATCTTGTATTCCTCTCAATAGTGAATTGTTTCTTCCTTCCCGTGGATGTAGGTCTTCATCATAGAAGGTTGAACCACGTTACATCTGGTGTTACTTCTTCTTTCCTTTTAACTCTTTGATTGATTATTTTATTAGCGTCTTGTATTTCTCTGTTTCGGTCCTTTTTCTATTTGCTGTTGTGTTGTGTTGTTCTTTGATTGTAGGATAATTTTCATAACAGTAGGAAATCCATATGCATTAAAATCAATCATGACTAACCAATCACCACTTATCCCATCAACAATAATCTCAAGCTCTTGACAAAGTTCATCCTTGAGATTCGCCCTCCGACTAGCATAGACTTGCTCGATAATTTATAAGATTTGATGATATTGAGACTTAGATAAAAGATTCATCTCCTCTCATCTGAGTTTTCTTATATGGTTTTAAAAGGATGTTTTGTGTAATATTGAGTCAATTCAGTTGGTTAACTAGAGAGACATAAATTGTTAGTGTACGAGTTGAACTTTTGCAACGCTCTCTGTCTCTTTCTCATTCCCTTCTCCCCGAGGTCTTGTATGGACCTCCCATTTGGACAAAAAAAAAACTCAAGAAAATGGTAAAGAAACTTGAATAAGACATTTTAAAAAAAGGTTAAATTATTCTTTTGGTCCCTCATTTATTTTAATTTATTCAACTTGGTCCCTTTATTTTAAAAATGTTCAAGTTGGTCCTTTAATTGCCAAACCTTAAGTAATTTGCTACTTTCCGTTAAATTTCATCGTTAACTTTTCCCTTTGTCGGAAAATTTCGCCGGATTCTAGGAATTTCTCTCCCCTCTCTCTTTCTCCCATTTCCTCCCCAATTTCTCTCTCTCTCCCCCTCAATCTCCCCCTTCTTATTGTACGAACAATTTGAAGAGAGAAGAAAACTCTGTTAAAAACACGTATAATATTTAGGGCATTGCTTTGCATCTTAAGATAGAAGAAATTGGCAAATTAGAAATGAAGATGGTATACCTAAAATGGAGAGAGCAGATAGAAAGATTGCAAAAAATATCACCAATTAATAACCCAAAATCCCCAAAAACATCACAGGAAAGTGGTGGTGCTCCGGCGAGACGACGACGGAAAATGAGGGGCTGAGTGCATGTGTGCATAGTGCGGTGGAGAGAAATAAGGAAAGGGGTTTTAGGAAAAGGAGAGGGAAAGGGTTACAGATGGGTGAGGTGCGTCCTGTGCTCACGCGGTGAAAAGAATTGGGGAAGAATATATGTGAGTTCTGAGGATTTATGATTTCAGGACTGAAATTAATGGACTGAAATTCCCCAAGATGAAGGGAGAGAGAGAAGGGAGGGGGAGATGAAAGGAGAGAGAAAGGGAGAGAAATTTCTAGATTCCAGCGAAATTTTCCAACGAAGAGAAAAGTTAACGGAAATGACCAAATTGCTTAACATTTGGTAATTAAAGGACTAACTTGAATATTTTTAAAAAAGAGGGATCAAGTTGAATAAATTAAAACAAATGAGGGATCAAAAGAGTAATTTAACCTTAAAAAACATAACGATGTAATGCTTTTAATCTATAATTTTTTAAAGAGTTTAATTTTGGTACACTGTGAGTGTAAAGTTTTACATTGTTAATCAATCACAAATCATTTTATGTGTGACTTTTAAGGTAGTTAAGAGTTAAACATTTTTAATTATATGATAATTTACGATTGATTGACTATATAAAAGATCTTTACACTAGTAGTGCATAACAATTAAATCATCCTTTAAATCTAACTGTTACTTTAAATATTAAATTAATTAATTGTTATTTTCTTATATTTAGAATTCATTCATAATTTTGGTTTTCGAGAGCATCTTGTACGTAATTACGGAGACTAATCCCTTAAGAAGGATAAGACCACAAGGGCGACAAAACTTTCCTTCAAGAGTTCTAACACTGCTAGTATCCATTATAATAAAAGTGACTTATTAATTTATGAAAAAATAACAACTCCTTTATGACTTATTTTTTTAAAACAAAATTGATTTATTAGTCTACATGGTAGTGCTGACATGGCGGTCCGTTAGCCACGTCAGCACTTAACATATGGATAATGATGACAGAGACCAAAACCAAAGTTTTAGAACTTGTGAGGATAAAAACCAACGGAAAAAAATATAGAGATTAAAACCAAAACTGATTTTATAGGGACTAAAAATTTATTTAAACCTTATATTAATGACCCCAAAGAAAAACATTTTGGGTAGGGTTGGCAAAACGAGCTGACCCGCCTAAAACAGAGCAGGATGGGTTGACCCGTTTGAACAAAATGGGTTAGAGCTCCTAACCCACCCCGTTTAGTGGTGGGTTGGCGGGTTGACCCACCAAAAACAAAAAACTAGAAAAATAGGTTGATGGGTTGGCGGTAACCCGCCAAAAAAAAATAAAAATAATTATCAAATATAGAAATTAATTATAAAAATCGAAAATGGTTTGGCGGGTCGGCGGGTCAACCCGCCCCACCCGCCTCTAAACTATTAAAATGGTAAAAAACTAATTAAAATATATATATTTTTAGAGCCAACCCGCCTCTGACCCGCCTTCTTGATGGGTTAAGCGGGACGGGTCAAAATGGGTTGGTGGGTTGAGAACCCCAACCCAACCCGTCAAAATATGCGGGTTAAACGAGTTGGCCCGTCGGGTCCAACCTATTTAGGGATGGCAATGGGTAGGGTCTGGGTAGGATACTATAGTACCGTCCCCATACCCGCGTTTGAAAAAAAAATACTCGTACCCGCGTGGGCAGCAACTTAAGTATCCTTACTCGCACCTTCTGGGTACCTAAGTACCCATACCTTCACCCATTACCCGCACTTTAGCTAAGAAAAAGTGAAAAAATAACACAAAGAATATCAGCGGCTGCTGTTAGTGCTTAGGTCAGTAGGTGATTAAGTCGGAAAGAGAAAATTAATTAAGAAACCGAAAGTTACATTAATTTATTTTTAAAATTTGATATATAATTATAATTATATATATTAATATAAATAAATAAATATATATTTATTTATATATGCGGGTGCGGGTGCGGGGCAGAGTGGATACTAGAGTCCCCGTACCCGCACCTATACCCTCTCTTGTTTATAGATAATTACCTAGACCCGTACCCGTACTCACAAAGCGAGTATTTATCCTACCCATCATGGGTATTTTTTGTCGGTACCCAGCGGGTAGGGTCCAAATTGCCATCCCTAATTTTGGGTCATGCTGACGGACTCAACCCATTTTGCCACCCCTAATTTTGGATCAACACCAGCATGATTGATGGAGCTTTTGCTTTTGCTAGCTTTCCAAATTGTGATTGCCGGGTAAGTGATATGCTTCAGTGGAAGGATAAAATTGTTTAGAGTGAGATTATTTTTAAATAAATTAAATAAGTAAAGATGTATTTATGATCTAATAAAGGTCATAAAAATTTTAATCGATTAAATAATTTAAGAATGGCTTTACTTATTCACTCTAAAGTGAAATTCACTTTATAGATGTTTTCTTATTTTATGTTTTAATCATTATTTTAAATTACCAACAGAAAAAAAATTATTGTCAAGGGCTAAATTGCAAAAGATGAAATTTGAAATACTAAATAATAAATCAGATGACATGACTTCATTAAAAGCAAACTCATTCAACTATTGATCCAAAAAATAACGGTATCAAAACTCTTAGATTTGTTAGGGTACAATAGCAACCCCAAATCTCAATGCTGAACTTTCTAGTTTCACCACAAACAACTTTTTTCAAAAGAAAAATGGTGTTTTATGTGATTAAGGAAGTTAAAAATAGTAAGTATTTATTAGAAAACAAAATTTATAACTTCCCAAAAAATTAAATACATCAATTATCAATGAAAAATTTCTTCTCTTGATTTTTTAACCAGTGTCCTTAGGGTATTGGTTAACATTCTCCTTTATGATTTAATCTAACTTTCCAAATATACTTCAGCATACTCCCTCCATAACAAAATATAAGCAAAAATTGACTCATCTAAGTTGTAACAAAATATAAGCAAAAATTGACTTTTTGCATCCTATTTAAAGATAATATACTAAAAATGCCCTTCATTTAGCATTTAATTGAAACAAGTTTACATACAATATAATTAATAGCAATAAATAAAGAGGGATAATTTAGGTAATAAAGTTGAACTTTTAAATGAGAATAATAATATTAAGTGTGAATAACTAATTATCTTAATAAGTGTAAAAGTAGTTAAATTTACTTATATTTTATTACGGAGGGAGTGCACTCCAAAACAACATTTATCTTTAGGGTGTTATTAATCTGTGTCCTACGGATATTGATTAAGAATTCCAATAAAAGTAAGTATATATTGAAAAACTAAATAGAATACTCCTTCAAATATTAAATACATTATTTTTCAATGATAAATTTTTTCTTTTAATTTCTTAACCAATACACCCTCCGTAATAAAATATAAGCAAATTTAACTACTTTCACACTTATTAAGATAATTAGTTATTCACATTTAATGTTGTTATTCTCATTTAAAAGTTCAACTTCACTGCCTAAGTTACCCCTCTTTATTTATTCACATTAATTGTATTATATGAAAACTTTTTTCAATTAAATGCTGAATGAAGGGCATTTTTGATATACTATCATTAAATAGGATACAAAAAGTTAATTTTTGCCTATATTTTGTTACAACTTAGATAGATAAACTTTTGCTTATATTTTATTATGAAGGAAATATTCGTAAGACACTGATTAATATTTTCCGTATCAGTAAAACAACTTTTGCTCACAAAAATTCGGTGTACCCGGACACCCATTTACTATCCTCGGTATAAGTAGGCTCCATTGCTTTAACACTGATATGCTGAAAAACATGCTTTACTTCTGAAAAAGAGAGACCACTAGTGTAGTTGACTAATGCATTGTTTGGATAAGAAAAGAAATACTACTCCGGTCTCTATTATAAGCAAAATTTAAATAAAACACACATATTAAGAAAGTTGGTTAATATCATTTAATTTGTTAAAAAATTAAGGATATTACCTAAAGTAACCTTCATAGAAAACTTCATTTTTTATTAAATGCATCACATATTGAGTTATTGAAAAACAAAATTGGTATTAAATGAAGGGTATTTTAGG
Source organism: Ammopiptanthus mongolicus (assembly GCA_039655645.1). Lineage (NCBI taxonomy): Eukaryota > Viridiplantae > Streptophyta > Magnoliopsida > Fabales > Fabaceae > Ammopiptanthus > Ammopiptanthus mongolicus. The sequence goes on from CM077348.1 coordinate 6,484,722, forward strand.
AACAATATCATTAAATAGGATGGAAGTGGTTGAAATTTGCTTATATATGAGACCAAAACTTTTGGAACTTTTTTGCTTATAATAAGGACCGGAGGGAGTAGAGAAGAAAGAAGAAGGAAGAAAGAAGTAGAAGAGAAGAGAAAATGAATAGAAAATAAATAGATTTTTAGATTATTTTGATTGAAAGAAATAGAAAAGAAGTAAGAAAGAAAGAAAAGTCGAGTTTTATTGTAAAGATATATCTATCCCTAATAACCTATTTACACCTTCCAAAAGTGAAGGATTAAATTGTCAAATCAATTGTTTCTCCCTTCACACTATATTCTCTCAGCTGGACAGCGAAGAAAATTTTTTGACGTAGGACCCACTCAAAGTATTCTCTCCTTCCTCTTTTCTCTCCTTTCTCGAAGGGTGGAAGTGATAATTTTCTCTGACACTTCTCTCTCCCCCACTTCTCTCTTATCTAAATCGCTAGAAACAAACGTAGTCTAAGTGATCGGATCCAATCCTTTGGATCCTTTAACTTTTAAAATATAAAAATCACGGATCTTTTTTCTTATCTCTTTTTTTATTTATTTTTTTTTATTTTTATCTTCTCATTTTAATCACTTTTTTTTTCTATAGATATTTCTTCTTTTCATTTCTTAACTAATATCCGTAAAATACTGATTAACATTTTTCTTATCACCAAAACAACTTTTGCTTACAAAAATTCAGTGTACCCAGACACCCATTTACTATCCTCGGTATAAGTAGGCTCCATTGCTTTAACACTGATTTGCTGAAAAACATGCTTTACTTTTGGAAAAGAGAGACCACTAATGTCTTTGGATAAGGAATCAAATCACGTTCATGGAGAAGTTATATCTTATAGCTTTCACGATCGAAACGTATGTTGGACCATTTCTACGACTGATCCAAACGTATTATTAAGTCACCAGATCCTTATTTGGATCCTCTACTTTTAAGATAAAAAAATCATTTATCTTTTTTTATATCTCTCTTTTTACTTATTTTCTCTCTTATTTTTATCTTCTCATTTTAATCATTTTTTTCTTTTTTCTATACACATAAAATCACCATAATTTTTTCATCCTAAAATTAAAGGATGCATATCTATAAGTCACTCTGATCAAAGTTGCTACAAAAAGGCTCATAATTGCATCTGTAATTCTTTGTCTATGTGATATGACTACCATTCCTTTTGGCATTACGTTTACGTTTACCAACTACTCGCACTTTGAAGCATAACATTATCAGCCACTTATCTTTTTGGATATTTGTTTTATACTATACGAATCTTGCTAATTAATTTCTTAGGAATACTAGTTAAAGAATTCTTACAAAAATAAGTTTTTATTGAAAATATAAGTGTCTAATATCTTAAAATATTAAGTATATTACTTTCCAATAAAATTTTTCTTCTTTTAATTCCTTAATCTACGCTTTTAGGATACTATTTAATATTCTCCTTTATACTCCCTCCAGTCCTATATATAAGAAATATTTGACAAAATCATCAAGACCAATATATATATTGAAATGGGTTAATTTCAATTAATGATGTTATAATTTCAATTTGTTTTCCACATATATTAAGTGACTCAAAGCGAGAGAAACAATTCATTACAACTCATTATATTGAGTGACTCAAGAAAACATTTCACAATAAATATGGGTAAATATGAAAATGAGCAATTAATGTGGTTGAAAATAAGGTTTTGTTTCTTATATGGGTCATGCTAACGAGTGTTTTAAGGACACTCTTTAAGGAGACCAAAAAATTAACTTTACATTGAAAAACTAAGTAATCCACATCTTCAAATATTAAATTCATCAATTTTCAATGAAAAATTTCTTTTCTTACATTCATAACTAGGATCAAGAAAACAACTCATTTTGTTTCTTATATATAAGGTCGGATGGAGTATAATTTATTAGGGCAAAAATAGGCACCCGGACTTGCCACAAGCCACAAGCCACAACCTAGGATTCATCTTATGCTTTGTTTCATTTCTTATTCCTTAATAAGTACAAAAAAAAAATGTTATAATTAATTAAAAATTGAGAGGAATTCGGATCATACAAGAATTTTAGAAAATCCGACAGTAATTCAAGCTATTAATTAGGGAGCAGAGAGTTACTCTGGATCATCTCCACTGATTAAAAGCTATGGAAGAAAGGAAATGAACCCAGGAAGTGGAGGGGCAATGTGATAATAGTTCATGATTGTAAGTGTGTGTTCGGTTTCACTTCTGAATATATCAGAAGTGCTTCTATACCCATCAAACATAATTCTAATAAAAAAAAAAAGATATCTAATTACACGTTTATCTGACCCAACCTCCCTTTTACATAAGATACTCCATGCTAAGAATTACCAAAACAAGCATAATAGACTTACCAATTCTGAAAAGTTATGTTAACGAGTAATAAACCATATAAAAAAAGGAAATAACTCACACAAGTGATAATAACAATAATGCAAATAATCTGTAAAAAAAACAATAATGTAAATAAAAAAAATTTGGACTCGTGCCTGTAGCTCTGTACTATTATTCCAATGTTTGAGATCAAGACTTAGGTACGTGACACTGACACAGTGGCTGTTTTGACTCGGCTTCTTGCCTGGCTTTCGATTCGATAGTGGTCACTTTTCAATGTTAATTCTTATTGTTTCATAAAATTCTGGACAAACAGGGTCCTGCAAGTTTAGTAATCTGCATCATAAAACAAAGATGCCTGCGCATATTTAGTTCTTCATAATTTTATAGCGTTATGACAATGCCATATATATAAAATGGATGAAAACCATGGCTCATGGTGTGGCATACTTGGATAACAACCAGCTCATCCAAAAGCTTGCGGGACTTCCCCACTTTGAAGTTTGAATGGCTCTCCAACCCAGTTTTGAAAGAATTGGGCTTAAGAAAAGTTTTGATCTGATGATGTGTACTTGGACGGAACTACATGATCCAACACTACCTCAGGAACCGTACGTAGTCCATTCAAAACTTACAAATCCTCTTTTTTATTTAAACTTCTGGAGCTCGCTTGGAAAGTTAGAGACGTCTAATGTTTCATGAGAATGGATGCTCCAAATATATATATATATATATATATATATATATATATATATATATATACACGGTACCCTAACAAATTTAGGGTTTTGGCACCGTTAATTTTTTATCAATAGTTATATGCATTTACATGTAATAAAGTCACGTCATACATTAACTATTTGGCATGAAATTTTCACATTACAGCTAAGTCCTTGACTAATTAAATATGTTTTTTTACTTTTATATATATATTTAAATTATGATTAGTTTAATTTTAACTTTTTACGTTAGTCTTACATTTAATAAAGTCACAACAGACATTGTGTTTTTTCACTAATTACTTTTACTTTTATTTTGATAAGCGTACTATAGTAATATGACTTTATTAAAAACAAACTTATTCAACTATGGGACCAAAGAATAACGGTAACAAAACCCTTAGATTACTTCTCAGGGTATCGTAGTTGTGTGTATATATATATATATATATATATATCTATCTATCGTGAATGTAGTGGTCGAGACATTTTTGTAAAATTACCTAGGTTAATAATTTTTAAAAAAATCTTTATATATAATAGTGGAGTCTGGAATATATTTGGCATATTTCTTGTCTAATTGAGAAACAACTAGGTCATTTTATTAACATAATAATCAGTGGTATTGTTAAATGTTACTTCCTCTGGTCCTATATATAAGAGACAAAACCCTTAAACACACCGACCAAGGATATGCATTGAAATAAACTATTTGTAATTAATATTCATATAAATTTACAAAATTACTTTTATTAACCTTAATAAATGTATGAAAAGTTGATATTGTCTCGTAAATATAAACTTATTATAAATAAGGATCAAATTGGAAATGAGCATTTAATATTTGTCAAAATACATGCATGTCTCTTATATTTTGGACAAAAAAAATAGTCATTTATCTCTTATAATAAGGACGGGAGTATAAGTCAGTGGCTGTTTTGCTTTTAATTCATAGGTGGGGAATAAACAAGAAATTGAGTAGAAATCAAGTAGAAATCTCCTTCTGAAGACCGAGAGTCACAAATAGTTGGTAATCCCAATTTTTTTTTTTTCATTTTCATTTGGAACCGAGCTCTCTCCCTGCTTCTCTTCATGTTCACTTCCCTAAATTAGGCTATAATCATTTTTGTTTTTGCAGGTTTAATTGTTTTTTGTGAACTACCAAGCATTTTGAACAGTTGTGGCTGAACATGTTCTGAAGAATTCTTTTCACAGAAGAAAAAAACTTTGGGAGGTACTGTAAGGTTTGCTTATTTTTTTCTCTCCTCATTTTCTTCGTTGTTTGTTTCTATTTCATTCTTTTCTTTTAATGTGATTTCAATTTTCTCGGTTAACTACTGAAGATGAATCTAGATCACTTTCAATTGGGGTATTATGTAACACCCTGATTTTTCAAACTTTTTAAGATCAAAATGCGATATAAATGAGTTTATATTTTATCGGAGGTTCTAGAGAATGAATTTAAATAAACTAAGACCATAGTTACACTCTACGTTATCGTAGGAGGTTACAGTTAAATTTTGGGTTGAAAATTCAGACGGAGTCTGGTCTGCGTTTTCACTGACAGTAAGATTTTACTGATCAGAAGACCTAGTTTTGACTCGTGAACGAGTTTAGATTCGAATTTCCAACGATTTTGATAAAATAGGTTTTTTGCACTAAAAAGTGAATTAATATAAGTTATACGGACGAAATCTTAAATCACGTAATTAACGGAGCTGAATATGGATTTATCGGGACCCGCTAACGCATAAACTTGAAGTCATGTCAGGTCAAGTCCCCAGGAAAGCGTGCCATGACTCACCACTGTCATAATGACAAACGAAAATATCTGAACGCGTTCACACTCCGAAAAGACCAAAATATCTCTAACCTTTTTCTTAATTACATTTTGCCCTATGATGAAAAGACCATTTTGTCCCTTAAGTGAAAATTTTTGTACATCCTTGCCCTCCCTCTTCTCTCCCCCACCCCCACCCCTTCATGAAGCCTCCATCCATTTCTTTCTTCATAACTCATCTTTGCACCTTACTGTCTCTCATTTTCTCAAGCAGAACTCAAGGAAATTTGTGAAGAAAAGTGGTTGATCTTGCTCATTTTCGTCCTCCAAGAGGTATGAATTCTCCCTTTGATCCCTTAAGCTTCATGTTCTTCACTTAAATCTTGTTGTTCAAGCTTTGTTTATCTTCTAACACCAAAGATCATAAATTTCTAGAAAATTGTAGAAAAATCCTATGATTATGAAACCAATTTCTATGAACCTAATATGATGCGTAGATTGAGTATCTAGAAGCTTGAACACAAAATAAATTTCCTCCCTTTTTTCTAGCAAGAGGCTGAACCCTAGATCAAGGGATATAAGGAAATTTATGTTGTTAAATGTTGATGTTTGAATTGATTGTGTAAATGTAGTTGGTGTTGAGTGTACGGACGAGTAATAAGAAGATTTGCGGACGAATCGGACAAAGTTCAGTCAGAAATTACCTTGAGAGGTAAAGAGAGATAACTTGAGGAATTCAATTTCCGATGGCTACGTACTGTTTGTATGGCTGAAATGTAAAGTTGTGATGTATTGTATTTAAAATTGTGGAGTGTTTTACTTATTGCTTAATTATGCTTGATTGCGTTTATTATGCTTAAGTATGTTTGATTATGTTTAATTATGCTTAAGTATGCTTGATTATGATTGACTATGCTTAACATGATGTGTGGACTAAAATGGTGATCGGTATTGTGCTAAGAACCTAAAATTGGTTAGAGTTCAAACTAAGTAAAGGTAAAAGCTTTAAAAAGCTTGAGACATAAAGTTAAGCAGAGGAAAAGTTTAAGTTTTTGAAAAGGATTCAACGACAACGCGTATTGATGTTTTGTTTCAAGAAAACGTGAAAGTGAAATATATTTGATTAACAAAATAAAAAGACGTAAGGAAAGAAAAGTGAAAACAATTTTAGTTCAAGAAAAGTAAGCTTTTAAAATAAAAAGTGCATTTAGAAATCATCAATAGTTTTTAAAGCAATAAAACGAATCCTTTTGAGTAAAAGTAAATTCAAGTGATTCAGTTTTAGAAGCAAACTGTTTTATCAAAGAAAAAGGAGTTTGTGTATTTCAAAGTTTTGATGGTTTACCAAAGTGTTTCAAAAGAAATGTGGTTTTTAACCAAGAGTTTGTTTTTATGGAAAACCGATTCCGAGGGCTTTGTGTGTAAGCTTCGGAGATGTGGGTTTTGTTTTTTGTTTTCAACAGAGAAAAGTTAATTTGGAAAGTGAACCTCGAAACCGAGACGTCGGGGTTTTAGTGTTCTGCAGAACACGTGGATCGAGGATCCGTGTTAGTGATGTGGTCCTGTAATCTTGTGGTCATTTTGTGTGCTCTAGAATCCAAAATCTGAGACTGGTGCATCGGTTGATGATTTTTGGGTTTGGGCCGTGTGGACTGTGTGTCCTTGAGCTGTTTGGACTATGTGTCCTTTTTGGTTAATCGGATTGTGTCCTTTTTGGTTAATCGGACTGTGTTTCCTTTTTGAGAAATGTTGAAAAGACTTGAGGGTCTAAAACTTGTGGTGGTTGATAGCTTTGTGCTTCAACGAGGAAATAATGATACGAAATAGAAAAAAATTACAAAAATAAAGGTTTTCTCATGTATATGTTTTCTGGCAGACGTACCATAAAAAATAAGGGACCCTGATGGCAGGGAAACCTGGGATGACTTCGGTCATTGTTTATCATTGTGCCTTAATGGACAATGGTGTCATACGTGTTATGGGAACGTATTGTGCCTTGAGTTGGACAATATAGTATGACCTAATTACGATTTGTTAAGTACCTCTGATTGCGCCCACATGTGAAAATCGCGTAGTGTCATGGGATTCATGTACTTGGTTATAGCACAGTGGTGCTAGACATTGTTACCTGAGGGCCAATGTATTGCGAGTCTGATCCGCTCTTTGAAAGGTGATGAGATTTCCGGAAATTAAGAATCAAATATTAAATGATATATGTGGAAGTGCCATGCATACATTTTGAAAATGACGATGACTGTTGGGTACGAAATCCTTGTGTTTTATCTTATTAGTATAATATTCTATGATATGGTTATCATGCTTAAGAGTGGTGTTTGATACATATATATGAACTTGCTGTTGTACATGATGTATGTAGTTGTCGTATTTTGAGTTCATATATTGGTTTCTCACCCTTTGATGTATCCTTGGCTATGTTGTTTTTCGCTTGGCATACATTATTATTTGTGCATAGATGGGACCAGAGCACGAGAGCCTAGCCTTCTCGGGGGTTCGCTCTTTACATTTTAGCAGCGTGAGGACCCTGTTGCGTGGGTCATTCATCCAAGAGCCGGTAGCGCAGCCTATACTGGACCCGTATGCACTCTACGTGGGAACGTTGAGGTGGGACCTCAGGAGAGAACCATTACTGTGGAGACGATCCAGATCCCACTGCCGCCGATTTGGATGATTCTGTAGTATCTGGTGGATCAGGGGTCACTACAGCACGAGATCCTAGCTGCCCAGCCCTTGCAGCAGCAGCCGCCCATGACCCTTTCTCCTCCGTCCGTCTTAGTAGCAGAGGGGCAGGGGAGATCCCGAGGAGGACCCTCAGGAGGCTCCTGAGTATCAGCCTCAGGAGAACAGCGGTGCTCCGGATACGAGAGCCCGGGAATTAGGGTTGGTCAACAGGAATGTAGATTCCTTTTATCTCTCTTCTGATATAGACGTTGGACCCTCCTTTGGGGGACTATCCAACGGGTTTCACTAGAGATGGACCAGCTAGGGTTTTATTTTTGAGGTAGCGATTTTTGGGTAGTCTGTTATCAGCTACTGATGGCCATGAGCTTTAGAGATGTGATTTCCAGACTGTCGTTGCCTAGTCTCTAGGATTGATAGTATTTTTACTTTTCTGCTAGTTATCTTTTGAAACGGACATGTTGTCGAAGGTTTCTTTATGTACATGACCTCCTGATGATGCATATATATTTATATACGAGTAGTGTTGATAATTTCTCTTGAGCACTTATTATTTAACGTTGTAAGAAGAAAAAAATTTATCACGATTTTGGAGTAAGAAAGATTTAAGTAAAGAAAATCTGTTTTCCGAAAGTAAATTAGCAAACTTTTATTTCGTATGTTTTACGTCGTTTTTGGGTCACCATGTGATGCCAGATTAGGGTGTCACATATTAAATTGGAATCAAGAGAAGCAAAATCAATATAAAAACTCTAATTTGTTTCTAAATACCTACCTTGAACTGAAAGCTAAACAAGAAGTGTATCTAAATACCTACCTTGAACTGAAAGTTAAACAAGAAGTGTAATTTCTATCTTTAGAAACAATTTTGCTGATAGTGCTTGTCCGAGTATCCAGCAAAGGGTCCCCCAGTCAAACACAAACTTTTATTTCCTCCAATTTTTCTGCTCAGTTTCTAAGCCTTTTACTATAGTGTCATTGAAATATAATAATATAATTGCATCTACCCATAGTTTTTTATATACTAGTATGTGACCCGTGCCATGCACGGGGGTATATGATAATATTTATGCAATTAAAAATATTGAAGAAATAAATTAAGTACATAGATACAAAAATAAAAGAAAAAACCAAAACCATAACAAAGGTATTAGAGAGCCTAGATACTTTGTTCATAAACATAGAAAAAGTCTTTCCTCAAAAACATACATACTAAATCACATAAGTTTGACAAAATATTCTGAAAACATGAACTATAAATGAAGTAGCAAATAAAAAACACAAACGGTTCAAATATTTTTCTATCTTCAAATAGCAGTCCACCAAATCAAAACTAAAGCTATCAAATGACACCTAAATAGAACAGTATAGGGGCATTGCAATAAACATATCAGCTTAGAGGAAAAGACATGTCATTTTTTGAAGCTTTTATAACCACATCAATAAACGCAACCATTCCATAACAGTCCATTTATGCACAATTATGTTAAAAGGAAAACTATAGGAATGCTTCAAAATTCATTCTGTTAAAATCTTGTCTGTTAAACGGAACCATTTTGCAGCCTTGGAGTCACTGTAATGCTTCAAAATCCATTCGGTTAAAAGGAAAACACATTCCATCTCCCAAAAATTTTAAGCACTCGTCCACCATTGTCTCTTTACAAAGATAATAACCATAGCAACTTCCTTGCTTATTCTGGTCCAAAAAATGTAGTAGCAAACACAGTTCACAAAAATGATCTTACTGAATAGGTCAAGCACAAATATCAATTGTTTTCAGCTTTAGGAACTTTCATCTCATAACTACTTCTAAACAATCATACTTCTTCGAATAATGACAACAACCTGTGAGAAATAGAATTAAAATGATGAGAAATAGAACAAAGAACAACCTGTTAATTGTTTGATTCTTCATGCACGGGGTATATGATAATATTTATTTATGCATATAAAAAGTATATAAATTAAGTATTTAGATACAAACAGTGCATTATATTTGAAAGTTACTATTAACCATGATAAGGTTTATACAGAAATTGTACTTCCATTGTTTATTACTGCAATAAGGAAAAGAGGAAAATTCAGACCCTTTAAAAGATCTTACAACATTGACAATTTGACAATCAAAATCACTTACCTTGAACCCAAGAAATCTTGTACTTTTACATCATGATCCAACGTCTTGAAGGTTTTTTTAGAGCATATTTAGTGAGAGTTCCTTAGGGGTTCTTTAGAAATAAAATGCTATTATAATATGTCACATGTGATTTTGCGTTTCATAAATTTAAAATGGGTTCCTTATATAAGGAACTTAAAAAGATAGTTCCATAGCATTTGAATATTAATTTTTTTGCATTTGATAATGTAAAGATGGGAGACAGAATATGTAATGTTGCAAAGAGAAAGAAGTTAAGAATCTTGGCAATAAAACCCCCATTGGAGTAAAAATTGAGTAAGTGTCATAAATTTGAGTTGGCATACATACACCCACTTAAAAACTTAAAATAAGTTCCTTAAAACTTTGCCATTAGAGATGCTATTAGAGCCTATGTTTTAAACTAAATTAGAATTTTGAGCATCAGCTAAAGTTAAAAGACACCATCAAATATGCACTTGATGCAACAAAAGCAGTATATGTAAAATGTTATGAGAAGAGCAAAGTGATCTTACTTCAAGGTTTTCAAATTTCTCGCTCAATTAAAATCAAAAAAGATATTAGTTCAAAACTAATTTTAGTATGTAAACAAATTTCTATGCTTTGTATCCTTGTAATAGCACCAAAAGAGCCTATTTGCCACCAAATTACACATCAGACTTCCTGTTTGTTATTTAGTATGTCAGAATAGACAACCAAGTATTTTAACATTTTTTTAAAATAAAAATAAAATAGGTAACAAAAGAATTGTAAGTATAAGTTTGTTTTTTTCATTCATTAATCTTTTGTCCTCCAAAGTGAACCTTCCACTGTACTGAATCTCATAAACTAACACAAATAATAAGCAGGAAAACACTAAACTTTATCAGTATTTTTAGAAGATATACAACAACTGTCTTTCCACAAGAGAATGAATAAGATCTACATAGTATTATAGTGAATCTCAACGAAATAAAATCAATAAGAAAAAAAAGATGAGCAGGAATGGCAGTAGGCTTGAGGGGAATAATGATACTTTCAATGTAATAAATTTACAACCTTACATAAAAAAAATTTATTATGGTTATGTAAGTTAGAATGATGAGATCATATAAGTTTCTACCTCCAATTTTTCCTGCCTCTCCATATGCTTGTTTCTTGCATGGGAAGCAACTGAAGAAGCATCCTGAAATCAGATGTTAATTGGAATATATTTAACTCATTGAAATCAATAGAATAGCTATATTGGGTAGACAACTTGGCATTACCCCAGTTTTTCTATAAGTAGCTATAATTTCTTCATGTGTTCTAAGTCTTGGCTTTATATCATCATTAGTCCCACCTTGAAATAATTTCTCCCTATCACATAACTTATCTACTGGCAAAAAGAAGAAACTCTATCATTGAAGATTGATGTGAAACTAAAACTAACCACCCAAATGTTCTTGCAAAGTCAAAACCAGTTTGGAGGGGGATGAGCTGCAAAAGGCCAGAACATAGTCATATTTTTCATAGTTCCATTCGACAAATTTACACTGGAGGAGTACCCAACTGCATTTTGTAGTGTAGGGACTGAAATAATCCATAAAGTTCAAATTAAAAAACACAAAAAAAGACATGTAATGCAAGTTAAAAAACAACTAACAGGTATTGATTGGACAGAGAGCAATTTAGAAATATATATCACTATCTTCGAGGTTTATGTTTTTAAAACAACAAAAATAGAAATTTGAGCCACATAAACAAACCAAACAATCTTTGGTTTGAAGTTTTTAACTTTGAACTAAACAATAAGAATCAGGAACCGTGGAATGCAATAAATTGATGAAAAAAGAAAGGCAATAATTTTAGAACTTTCATCAAATACGTGGTGACGTGAACATAATATAATCAAATAGCTAACCTGTGATGACGTGAACATTTATCATTAGACCCTTAGTAATTCCAAATCAGTCATTGATAACCTGTGCTGTGAATACACGGAACCACCATTAGCAGCAACACCAAAGTAATAGATAGAATACACGAAACCAAATCCCATGCTTCTCAAGTCACTTGTTTAGTACCTGCATTATGCTGTAAACCAAACAAAATTGGACACTCTTTTTATCAAACAGAACAGCATGGGTTAAGAACAGGCAACATATGAAAATTTTAACTATAATATTTTTATGCAGATATACATTGGCAAATTCGTTTTCTCTATGTCTCTATTGCGACGGAACGTCCAGACACCATGGTTGGAGGTTGAAGATGCAGCAGAGACTTCATGAAGAGATAAAAGATAAAAGATTTCAAGATAAACGGAGAAAGAGAGAGAAGATTGGAATATTTGGTTATCAATGCACCCTTTAATTATTTGTTTAGTTGTTATATGAGCATTAATTAATACAATTTGAAATTTGAAAAACATTGGGAAGTAAAATAGATGGTGCATGCTTCTAGTGAATGCATAGGGACGTTTGATAGAAAAGAGAGATGAGCATTTAATTAATAAATGAGAGATATTATTATTAGTTGGAAAAGATGAGAGTGAGAAAGATGTAATTAGTTATAAAGCAATAATAACTATACCATTTCTAAAAAATAAAAAATATTAATTTGAAAATTTACCTCAAATGGAAACTTAAAAAAAGAGTATAGGAGAAGCCATTTCACCGGAAGCTGTCACCTGTACAAACTTTCCAAAATACTATCCTCTAAATATATTTTATATAGATATAGATAACTTCACTATCCAACCCTTCATTCTCATTCTCATACCAATAAAAAGTTGATCTGTCTCTTTACATTTGGTGAATACAAATTCAACAGTTGCCCTATTTGCTATAATGTTGAAGTCTGGGTAAGCAAAGCTGAAGTTTTCATGGTATACTAGCCACCTAGAACCGTCTCTCTTCATTTTAGTTGTGATGTTCATTGGTTACTGGAGCTTGGACATTTTCTTATTTTCTGTATAAATATGTGAATGATGTGACACCCTTCTACCTCACATGTTATAATTACATTAAATATAAATAATAATATTAAAGGATATACAAATACAAATAAAAATAAAAATGCAACTTTTATTCAAAAGGTTCAGGGGTAGAAAAGGTATCACATGAGCTAGTTCTCAACAACGTGAAAAATATCAAACCAAAGTTTTAAAAGGGAAAAGAAACATCAACATAAAATAAAGCCAACCCCGGTGTTACAATTCAGAGCTGGTACCACCGTTTCAGAACATGTTCGGAATATAACTGAAAAATTAAAAAAAGTAAACAACTAAGCTGCAGGCCCTAACTGTGAGTGGTGGCTCCTCAGAGTCACTCCTCTCCGAGCTGCTCGTCATCCTCTACAAAAATCATACATGCCAAACAAGAAAGCAAAGAACGGGGAGTAAGGAAACATATAAACACAACGGCATGGAGATAGAAATAAGATGGTTATATATCATGGCATAGCAACAGTCATAAGCATACACTTATATACATAAACATCATCTCAACATCATAAATCAACCAGTATGCTATATGATGCAATGCAATAATACTCCACTACTCCATCAATGCATGCGGATCCAACTAACTCAAGAAGAAGAACTTTGGAGTTACATATCCATATTGGCAACTAAAGGAACCAACGCTGGCAGTTCACCAAATCATGGGTGAACCCCTTGGATAGCCAACGCATCAAACCATGGATGCCTCATCACAGGGGGCCACAGTTCACCAAACCTTGGGTGAACCAACCGTGGATGGCTAGATCATCGTACTCTAGGACGACCTCCCCTATGTTGAACTTCCCTAACTAACATCTCCAATGTGATGCATAAACACAACAACAAACAACGGGCAACCACCACCTACGCTTGGGCCACTCAAGGCACCCAAGAATATCATTCTCATTATTGAGCCACTAAAGGCATCCAATATAACATCATAACATTGGACCACTAAAGACATCCAATCATAACAACCTTGATAACATTGGACCACTAAAGGCATCCAATTATATCAACCTTGACAACATTGGACCACTAAAGGCATCCAAATATATCATCATGTGGTAACCCCGAGGGCACCGACTTAACCAAATCATCGTTCCTCAACGTCTTAATTATTATATAATTAAGTTATCTATCTTCATGATTTGTTTGGTGTATTATTCTATAATTATTGGAAATATTGGGGTTAAACCCCTATTAATCATAAGCCTCAGATTCTGACCAGAGGGTGGCACGGATGTGCTTAACCCTGGCATGGGCGTGCTGCCACTTACGTGTAGCAAGGGCGTGCTCCCTATTAGGCACGACCGTGCACATATGTACGGACGTGCTCCTATGCTGCACGGCCGTGCTCAAAGCGCGGCCATTCCCAGAATTCAACTGGGAGCATGGGCGTGCTCCCTGTTCAGCACGTTCGTGCTGATCGCGCGACAGTACTGTTCTGGACAGCGATTAATTAACTAATGGTTTAACCAAAAAGATCCTAACACTCTCAAAAATAATCCCTTTGTTCATAACTAAACCATTAGCATAAAAACCTCACCTTTTATTGATTCATGTTTTATGAATATTTTTGGGGAACAACAGTCCCTTTATTATTAAACCAATTAAAGTCTTAATTAACCAATTTAGGGATATAGCAGCAGATTCGTCACAAATAACCATTCAGCCATCAATCATCATATTTAACAACTCAACCAACAATCTATGATATAAACATACCAACATAACAAACAACGCATATATCATTGGCATATTGGCATATAGCAACAAACATTTATAGCAGCAGACATGTTAAACAACAACATACAATTAACCTTGGGATCATGGGAACCCCTCATCTTACGCTACCCCCACTGCTTAGTGGTTATACTATCCTTCTCCCCATATCTGGCGTGAGGATTCCAGCCTACGAGCCAATAAGAGTGAAGTCCATGCTTGACTCCTCAAAACGGGTTCAACAGGTTCAACGAGTTTTGATCAAGAGCACCAAGACAAAAGGATAAGTTAATTCCCAAACAAAGGAAGGGAATAACATAAGGGTTATGCACATACCTCGATCAGATCCTTGGGGAATTAATCTGCTAGCTGCCGTTCACAGCACCGGCACACGAACAACGAAATTTGGTTTGATAGGGAGAAAATGATTCCACACTAAACTTAAAGGATTCAAGGAAAAAGATGAACAAGGTTGGTTACCTTACCTCAGAGTAATACTAAGCTAGCAGCTTAACCCCAAACGCAACAGCAAACACCATAGAGATGTGTTTTTGACGAAGAACACCCAAACAAGGATTGGGGACGCTCAAGGATTCAATGGAAACCTAAGAGAAAGGTTAAAGACGGCTGTTTCTAACTCTAGGAATGACGGCTATGAGTTTTAGGTCGAGCAAAAAGGGCATAAAAAAGATTGGAGTGAAACAGGCTGACCAAAAGAGCCCAAAATGCGTGCTCACTGGTTTGGCCCTAACTTAGGCTACGAGTGTCCGATTTAGGTGTTTTTTGTGGCGTTGGAAAAGCTAAGAGAATTTCCTACAAAATTATGTTTCACGATCAATTCCTAATTCGAACTCTAACAGGGTCAAAAATGCAATATAAGTTCAGCGTTAAAAAGATAGTTGTTTCTAGATAGGATTTTTAGAATATTAAGATAAGATAATCTTATCTATTCAATGATTAAATCTCTATGACATCTAATTGATCTTATACCAACACAACTATAATTATCATAAATATAGATATCTTATATCAATATAAACATGATCTAAATATGAATATAGATAATCGTATATTAATATAAATCTATTGTGCATTAATATAATTGATCCGGTCTCAATATAAAGATATATATAATTGATGACATGTAAATAAATATACGATCACATATTAATTACATACATCATATTAGTCCATACAAGACGACATATAAACACACGAGATCATACACTTACATATTAATATAATCAATTATATATTCATATAGATAAGATCACTTATTAATACATGCAATATAATTAATAATTAATAATATAAATATAATTATGCAATTATCTATTAATACAGTCAATCGTATATTAATATAAACATAATTAATATAAATCATTTACATATTAATAAGAATCAATTACATATATATATATATATATATATATATATATATATATATATATATAGAAAATATATAATAACATTTTAATATATAAAATATAAACATACTTATAACCATACAAATATAAGTGTGCATGTTGTCACTTAAAATATACACACATAAATATACATTCATATAGATACTTATAAAATGCAGTGACGATATAAATAAGCATATTATCAAATAATAATAATAAAAATAATAATAATATCTATAATTATAACAATACATACACATCCACATGAAAAACGGGTGTTACAAATGAAATAAACATTTTGGGACAAACAGAAAATTGAAAAGTACTTCTGTTTCTTTATGTTTTTTTATTATGAAAGCAAGGTTGTTTGTAGTGTCGTTTGTGGTGTTCCAATATTAGATAGTTGTAAGAGGTGTAACAAAGACCAGACTGACACGGAAGAAAATGTGTTTGAGAATGCAATGGTTGGTGGTGTAGCCTTGATTGCTGCTTCGTTTTTTTGGTGCATTTGTTATATTTAATTCTGATACAGGAAGAAAGACTAATATTGACGATGGGGTGGGGACCATTATGCAATAAAGCAAAAGATAAAGTTTAAAAGAGATATTATACATGATTGTGACAGGCTAAAATTGGCTGCAGGACCGATGCCCTATTGCTCACATGGAGCATCGTATTCGTCTTTTACATATCTTTTAATTTTTTTATATATCTTCCAAAATTTTCAACATATTCTTTTATATATAATTTTACACATTTTTTATGGAACAATGTTTAAAGTTAAATTTTACATAAAATTATATAAAATTTTTATATAATTAATTTTTTAATATATTTAATCATACATTGTTATCTTATAAAAATTATAGCTTTGGTAATAATTATATTAAAAAATGTTGAATTATTATGTACTGTTAATATAAAATTTTTTATACTGTCAATTAATCAGAAATCATAGTATGAGTGACTTTTAAGTTAGTTAGGATAATAATCAAACATTTTAATTTATGTAACAATTTCTGATTGATTGACAGTATAAAAAAATTTTACAAAACTTTTACACTTACAATATATACCAATTAAATCCTATTAAAAAATTACATCCATAATAATATATGATTAATATTAAAAGGAATTATATTGATAACAAATTAATATTAAATTCTTTACTTTAAATCTTCACATTAATATAATAAAAAATCCAATGTACTTTTTTAATAAAATTTGGATCAAACCAAATATGAGATGTATAACAATTTAATTGATAAATACAGTGAATATAAAAACATTTTATATTGATAATTATTTATAAATTATTATATCGATAAAATTATTTGATTTTTATTTTAATTATCTTAAAAATTATTCATATTATTATATAATATTTTTTTATTAATTAATAATATAAAAAAATTTATAATGAAAATACATATTAATAATTATGTCAAACTGCCATAATTGGGGATATTTATTTGCTAATGTAGGATCTAACTTCCTTGAATCTCTCGTCTTAATGATTTCTTGCTGGGAATTTGGAAAGGCCTTCGAAGCTGTCTCATCATGCCGTGTAAGAGTTGGGCCAAACCCGGGTGTGACTTGTCCTTTAGAAGCAAATCAACGTTATTATTCCTTTCCTTTATTTTTATATTTTTCTTTGTGGGAGCGTCGTACGGACATGTGGCGCTTTTATGGTGCACCTCTTTTTTTTTTTTTTATTGAAGAAGTTAAAAAAAGTACGATACTTTATGGAGAAGTCTCAAAACTATCTTTCGGACACTTGTTAAATTTCGAAGAAAAATAAATTTATATAAAAAAATGATGTATTTATTATTTTAAAATATTGTATATTTAATTTTTTATAAAAATATATTTTTTTATCCCTTAAAGAATATTTTTAGGATATTCATTAACAATATCCATATTTTATACATGAGAGTCAAAATTAAAATTTAAACTTTTTTAAAAAAATTACATAAAAAAACCCGACTTCAAGAATTTTGGAGTAATTATGCTCAAATAAATACTACCCGCTACCTCTGCTCTGCCTACTGCCAATCTAGAGCAAATCCCCAAATTGAGCTGATCCTTCTCATTGTGTATTTAGTGAACTCAGTCCAAGGATCCTTCTCATTCTTGGTCCCATCATTTGTACCCAGAAATGAATTCATGTTAAAAACTAAAATTTTAAATTGAAATTAGCTTCTTTTTCTACTTCTCTTATGTTCTCAAAAAGTGACTAGTGAAGTGAGAAAAAATAAAATAATTATCATCAGACATGTCATGAAGGTTGGATTTGATATTAGATGGCCGCCAACAAAGAGAATTTAGAACAACGAGCTCCCATTGGTGAAAATGCAAATCCCACAAGCAAGAATTGGACTCTGGGTGTCTGTTACTTTATGAAGGAATAGGATTGGGGTAGAGATAAGAACGTGAAATTTGCTGGTGTTTGGGAAAAGAGAAAGTCGGGTGGGAAAAAAGATGAATCTTTTGGGTGAGTTTTGGTGAAGTTCCAACTAGTATTTGGACTAATTTACCAATTGCAATTGCAGAGGGAAGGAAACCAAGGACAGAGGGAAGAGAAGAGGGGAATGATAATAGTGAGGTGAAAAATTAGGAAGTCAAATAAAAAAGAAATTCAAAATCAAAACCTAACATAGTATTAAAATGGTCCTTGAAAATGGTCCAATGAAGTGGACACTAGTTGTTCCTTGATACGTGGCAGATAACGTGCCACCTCAACGTCGTTAACACTGTCAACTAACTGAGACTGACGAAGGGACCAACTTGATTAACATTTGACAACTTCGAAGACTAATTTGGAATTTCGTTAATGTTAGAGATCAAGTTGACACAACTTTATAATTTCACAGACCAAATTAGGGATTTACTCATAATTTAATTTTAATAATTTTTATTAAGCAGGTTGTTTCACAAATCCGTAAACCAAAACTCATTTAAATTGTAATTAAACAGATCAAATTGTGTAGATCCACAATTAGACAAATCAATACATATTTTACTTGATCCTAATGCGCCTAGGTCGCGAGTTATGAATAACAACCCATATCTAGTGGGAGATGATTCAGTATCTATTTGATTTAGATTATTTTCAACGCAAACGTGAGAATAATACTTCCTGAGACAATTATTTTGGAAGTTAGGTGAGAGAAATTTTCTCTTAACGTGATTTTCAAATGTGATTTTGCCTTACTCAGAAGGAGTTCACGCACCTCGAGTTTCTTTTATTTCATACTCTATAAGAATGGTGAACCCTTGGAAATAAACTACAATACAAAAGCAGTATATTTTCATCATCAATTTCCTTTAATCAATAAGTTGCTACACTAAAATCAAACATTAATCTCTTTCCCGTGAAATTCACAGGGAAGGTCCCAATACAAATTGATTCAAATGCCATGCATCAACCCTGTCAAAAACACTAAAAAGAATGACAGGTTTGTAAAAGTAGTAGATGACACAATTTTCAAACAATCAGAAGTGCATTCTATATCAAACATGATTGATCGAAGCCATGGAACAACTTTTCAAGGGCGTAATATATAGGGGCAAACGGAATTAACGGCCCTATTAAAAGAAACAAGCGGGCAAAATATTACTCCCTCCCTCTATTATATGTCATATTTATAAAAAAAAAATTATCTGAAAAATATATGTTATTTTTTATTTTTAATATAATATTAAATATTTTTTTGTTAATTTTATCTCTAATTATGTTTTTAGAATTCTGTTATGTAATGCATTAACCAAAATCATCACTTTTTTTTATTTTCAAAGTGAAACATTTGAGTGACTAATAACTAGATTTTGTTCTATTATCAATGTCTTAGAATACATATTTTTTCTCGTTAAATATAGTTTATCATTAATGATAACATAATTTGTAAAAATAAAGAAAATATAAACAATGTTAATTTGGTAAAATATTTATTCATTTTCTTTCATTTATTATTTTTTCTTAAACCGTGTGATTTAACTAAGCATGACATATATAATGGGACGGAGAAGTAATGATTTGTTTGTTTTAGTTATGTCCAGGGCCGGCGATAAGGGCGTGCAAGAAGTGCAACGACACAGGGCCTCAAATTTGGCCCAAAATTTGGGGCCCCCAAAATTTATTTTGACCAAAAAAAATGTGTTAGAAAGAAGGCTCTTTTTAAGTAGCTAGAAGATTGATATTAGCTTGAAGTTGTATTGGTAGGATTTTAATAATCTTCTTTGTATTTATTGTTCTAAAGTGGGTGTTTAAGATTAGAACAATTGTCCATTTTGAAATAATATTTAAGATTGCCTTTTTTTTGAAATAATATTTTGAAATAATATTTAATTATTAAAATTTTCCTTTTTTTTATTAAGGGCCCAATTTTTAAGATTAGAACAGGGCCCCCAAAATGTTTAAGACGGCCCAGGTTATGTCTTATAAGTTTAAATATTCATCATGAAAAAAATGATTAACAAAGCTTCTTTTTTTTTGATGAATAAAGCTTAATTTAATGCATTGCTTGTGAAATTTTTTTAGATCATCTGCTAATTATGGATCATGTATTAGTTTTGATGTAGTTACAATGAGAGTAAATATTTTAAATATTTAGTTTGAATGCACTATCAATTTTTTTTACAAAAAGTTACCCCCTGGTTTAATCATGTATTATCACATTATAACTATTTTATAAGTCACATATATAGTGATCCATAATTGTTTGATGTTATAAAAATTTAGAGATTAATTTTGATATACAGTCAGTAAAAAATGATTGGTTGACAGTATAAATTTTTTTTACACTGTTAGTGTATATATACCAATTAAATCCTTAAAAGTTAAACTCATATTTTCAATATTGTAATAATATATGATTAAATAAAAATATTTTTACAATATCGGTGTATTCAGAATTAAATCCTTACTGTGCCCATTTTATGTATTAAGATATCTTAATATTTTATAAGTATGTTGATGGTTAAAATGCCTAAATATCATCCTCAAGAACTCTGAATCAAGTGATTTCAAGTATATTTACTGTGATCAATATTTTATCTGCACTTTTCATTTGCAATTAAAAGAGAAATATAGGAGTAATGGAGCTAAATAAGTTTGGTCCATCTATTCTGTAGTCCATGTTAAATTACCTTTGATAACAGGTAATCCTACATTTGGGATTTTGTCATTGACAGTATAACTTATTGCAAAGCTCATTGGGAAACATCTATTCAAAGATGCATTTTTGAACTTTAAATTGTGTTCTATAATTTTGATTTTTCACAATCAAGTTTGATATGTAAGGGGATGAATCTCATGGCCATAAAAAATCAGTAGATGAATATCGGTTTTACTTTTCATTTTTCTCTATTATCTGGTTCAACCGTTGATTGAATCATTTGAACCGACTCGAAGGCCTCTCCGAATCAATTTCTCATTCATTTCTTAAATCTCTTATGTGTCTCTATTTGTAATGTGAATTTGAGTTTGTGTTGCTCATGGGAATCCTATGTAATTAAAGGTCATCTTTTTTTCATGTCATTTACGTTGTTCTCTGTTTTCTGTTATCGTCTTATCTTCGATATTAAAAATTCCTTATCTATATGAAATCTTGAACAAATCAATACTCATAAAAAAAATTAGGCAGCATAAGAGCTGCAAACAAACAAGGAATGATAAAAGACACATCTGATCCTTAGCACCTATTATTTAAAACGTTTGACAAAATACACCATCACAAAAGTAATTCACCATGATCCAATGACTTGTAATATGATTTAATTGATATGTATTATTACGGTAAAGATTTTTATAATATCAATCAATCATAAATTTTCATATTATTAAAAATATTTGACTCTTATCATAATCATCTAAAAAGACACGCATAACATAATTTGTGATGGATTGATGGTTTAAAAAGTTTAGAATATTTCACCTCTCCGTATTTCATTTTGAGAAATGATGAATGTATGTAATAGCTGAAATTTTTAGTATGG
The DNA here is from genome assembly GCA_039655645.1 of Ammopiptanthus mongolicus. NCBI lineage: Eukaryota > Viridiplantae > Streptophyta > Magnoliopsida > Fabales > Fabaceae > Ammopiptanthus > Ammopiptanthus mongolicus. Next base: position 6,506,547 of record CM077348.1, read on the forward strand.
AAGTGAGAATTTTTAAGATCAATTTTTAATATAATTTTACTAATAAAAGTTTTTTTTGCGGAGAAGGACTAATAAAAGTTATACATGTATTTTCTATCCCTATTTTTCTTCTTCACCAAATTAACCCTTAATGCATGCATTGATTTTTTTTAATTAATAAAAATTTAATACGTTACGTATTTTTAAGTTTTTATTAATGAACTTAAAAATAATTAGTTTAATTTTGATATAATTTCAGTGTAAAATTTTTTATACTATCAATCCATCACACATTATCATTTATATGACTCTTAAGATAGTTATTATGAAAGTCATATATTTTTAATGATTTAAAAATGCATGATTGATTTATAATTTAAAAAATATTTACACTGTATCACAGTTAAATTCAAAAGGAATATAAATATTTTTTTATTTATTAAAAAGCAGCATCAATCTTTACTTTTTTTCAAAACTTTATTCTTTGTCGTTACTTTGTTAAAAGAAACATAGTCCAACCTCTTCTGGTTTGTAACCCACAAAGTAAAAGCCACCACCAAGAAAAACTTGGTACCTTGGGGATAAGAACCCAGTTCTTTAGCAAAAGCTTTACGGGCAAAACAGATTTGCAGAATATTCGACAGCACAAGTTCAGTCTTTAGTCAATGCATCATCCAAAAATACGGCAAAGAAATTAGATAAGAGAGTTGAGATGGTTTAGGATATTGTGGAAAGGAAGACATCAACATGGTATTATTGTACCTGAATTGCGATGACATGCAACAAAGTTTTAAATTGCGGTTGCGATCATAATTGCGATCGCATTGTATTTTTGATTATATATAATGGATAGTTATGGAAAAGTTCGGTCAATATAATTATAATTGCAATCGTAATTCAATTTCGGAACACACCAAAACTCTAATGTCACGATCCGAATTATCATTGCTGATCCAAATTTAAAACGCTGACATGTGGTTAGTGCATATTAAGCGCCTACGCATTACAAGTAACTTGTAGACTTTAGTGGCCTGAGACTAGCCCTATTAATAATGTTCCTTACCATACAAAAGTGTAAGATCTCATAAATCACGACATGGCTCTTGGAAGCTAGGGGACCTAAAATCAATTTACTCACACTCTAATTCGATAATTCTTCTAATATCTCAAATCTCAATCTCTAATGACCCACGAGTTCTAAACATGAGTGATGCTGGTGATGATGTATATATTATTTGCCGTCGATCACCATCAGTTACCTACTGTTGATCACTGCCGCCACTTCGGTTGTTGTCGTCAGTCATCACCTCTGCCACTGAGTTAGTGTTTTTAAAATTTTTTTAGGGTTTAAAAAAAGGTGGTGTGTTAAAATATGGTGATATGGAAGGATGGTGTGGGAAAATATGGTGACATGGAATCAATGTGAAAATGGTGTTTAGAAAAATATGGTGAAATGATAATTAATTAAGGTGACGAGGAGTATTAGCAACACACTCTCTAACACTTTTTTCAATACACTTTTTCCTATTGATTCAAATTCATATAAGTCTCACTTGTATTAATTTTTTGGTACCCAGGATAGACTTTATCATGTTTAGGTGACTCAATCATATTGTGAGAACCATTTGATATGACCCACTAATTTGACTAATTTAATTGAGGTGATATATGCTGATTAAGCAAGTTAACTTTTATCCTTCTATTTATTGGGTATTAGAGAATTCATCATTAATTAATTAATTATTGATATCATTTACTGCTTTTTTGTATACACTTTTTCTTTATTCGTTTGTGTTTCTTTTTGTGATATCTCCTGGATCTTTATTTATAGTTTATAATAAGAGTTTTTCTATCATGTGTAAATTTGTAAATGTTAAGGAATTCATATATAAAAATTTTTTATGTAAAATCACATTTTTAATTTTTTAATATATTGAATGTAATATTTTTCAAGAGATGATTATTATTATTAATTCTTTAACATGTACAAATTTGCTCATAATAAAAAAAACCCTTATAATAATTCATAATACTATCCACTGCCACCAGCATAATGCACTTTTCTCAAAGTGAGGTAAAATAATGGCGCATATAACTATAATAATATTCAATTTTGACCAGATCACAACTAATTTGATTTTATATTTCTGGAAAACTTTTATACATGATAAAAAAATCCAAATTCATAAACATAATTATATGTACAAAAGATATAAATAAAAATAACTTGCTCATTAATGGTGATATGGCTGGGGCATGTTTACCCCATAGAATACAGTTGGTAGTTTAGTTCTTTCTTTCCGTTCAGCATAAACCTCTTCTTGTAAAAAAAAACAAAAACAAAAACTTTTATCTAAATTTAAATACATAGCTTGACTTTTAGGTCTCAAACAAGCAAATAAAGGAACATATATAGAGAATACTTTACCATCAATAAAAGTACTAATGAACAAGCCTTGTGAATGAAAAAAAATAGAAGTTTGTTGGTTTAGCTTTTTTTTAAAATAAATGTTTTTTCAAAAAATCAGTTATGATATTTTTAACCATTTTTAGTTGGACATGTTAAAAAACAAGTTCATAAAAAATTATCTTGGGAGAAGTTGAATTTTTTAACTTCTAGGAAAAATATTTTTTTCAAAGAGGAAAATAATCACTTTATATTTATTTTGACATAATTATCCCTTCAAAATATACAAAATTACCACTAATATCGTCACATTTTTATCAAATAAATTATTTTGAAGTAAATATTATAAATATAGTAATTTTAAAACATATTATTAATTTTTAGCATGTTTAAAAAAAACACTCTCCTTATCCAAAGTCTTTATTTAAAAGTATTTTTTATGTCGTTTATTGTAATTTTGTACGAAGAAAAAACACTTTTTGTAACATCCCACCATTTCGAGTATCACTTTCGTAACCCTAACATTATAAAGTAAGAAAATGATTTGCTGGTTCGCTTTCGGAAAAGATTTTCTTTACTCATATCTTACTTATCATGAAAATCGTGATAGAATTTTTTTCTTCTTCTTAAAGAACCTATACTCATAATAACATTAACATACTCACAATATCACACACACACACACACACACACACACATATATATATATATATATATATATATATATATAAGTAAACATCATCTATTAAAATTCATCAGTCTACCCCACGGCCATCAGAAGCCGAAAATAGACTAACCCAAAAGAAACTACCACAAAATAAACCTAAGTTGGTCTGACAAAAGGAGTCTACAGATAACAAAGTGTACTACCCCGACCTCAGTCATACCAAAAAGACAGGGTCACGTCGTCACCAATCCACACCTCTTCGTTGTCAACTTCCGGCTCTCAAGCTAGAACGATCAGCGAACTGCTAACAAAATATCTGTACGTGTATCCAAAAACACAACAGGGCATCCAACACGTACAGGCAAGGGTGAGAAACCAATATATGAATCCAAAAACGACAACTATATGCCCAAACACAACCAGCAGATTCATACAAATATATCGCACCAAATATCATCATGCATCACATTGTACAACATATATACATATCCATGTACTAACAGTAAAAACACACGGGTTTCGTACCCCACAATCAACGTTATTCTCTTAACGTATGCATGATACTTCCATATATCTCAATTAATATTCAATTTTAGATTTCTGGGAATCCCATCACCAAAAGAATGAGTTGATCAGACTTGATTGCCAATCAAGGCACACCATACTTACCACATCACACTGACCGACATAGGGTACAACGCTTTTCCTTATATGGATTTCATTATCACACCACGTTGTCCAATCCAGGCATAACGCTTTCTATTGCATGGATTTATTTACCATGTCACGTTGTCCAATCCAACCATAATGTTTTCCATTACATGGATTTATTTACCATGTCACGTTGTCCAATCCAGGCATAACGTTTTCCATTACATGGATTTATTTTACCATATCACACTGTACAAATGCTTTACATTATATGGATTTTATCCATTGCCCATCAAGGTACAATGACACATAATGACTTATAGTCATCACGGGGTTTCCTATCATCAGGATCTCACGTTTCACGGCACGTTTGCCTCACCCAAATGCATGAGAAAACTACTTAATTTCCGTCGGTTTATCTTTGTCGTAACAATATTTTCTCGTTGTAGCATCAACGCTAACAACCACCATTATGTCTTAGACTCCTTAAGCCATAACAACATTTTTCTCAAAACAGGACATCTAGTCCAAAACAGCTCAAATCCAAACATCCCTAACCGATGCACTAGTTTAGGATTTTGGATTCAAGAGCGTAAAAACATCCTCAAGCTTACAGGACCACAAAGATCGTCACTAAGCCGACAGGACCCACAACTAACACAGGCCCATGATCCACGTATTTCTGCAGAACCCTAGAATCCCGACATATCGGTTTCTAGTTTCTAAGTTAAAAACCACTTTTTCTCAAAACTCAAAAGAACCAAAACCCAAATCTTCGATACTTACACAAAGTCCTCGGGATCGGTTTTCCATAAAACAAAACTTAGTCCAAAGACTATTTCTTTTTCGTTCGTTGTTTTTCGGTAAAACACAAACCTTAAAACAAAGCTTGTAAAAAAACCTTTTTCCTTGGATAAAACCAAATTAATTTTGAAAATCACGTTTCTCAAACGCTTTTGCTCAAACGGTTAACTTTATTAATTTAAAAACTAATAAAGGTTTCTAACGCCCTATTTTATTTAAAAACATCATTTTTCATTATTAAAATCACACTTTCACAACTTTGCTCTTTTAAGTTGATTTCTCTTAAAAACAACTGTTCATTATATTTTATTTCGAAAGAGATAATTAATTTTTTTCTCTTAAATTAAATTGAGAAACAATAAAACATATTTATTTTTCTCAATTCCGCATCTCAAGCTTTTAAAGCTTTTATGTTATACGATGTCGGATCCTAATCGATATTAGGTCCTCTAAAGCCTTAAATGTCATAGCAGGCACACGATACATCCATACAGTTATTCAACAATTATAACATGCATCCACATATATCAGCAGTTATGTAATGCATAGCCAAATCAACAACAGTAAATAAAACAATCCACCAACAATCAGATATAGACATTTATTTACATTACAAACAGCCAAAGCAGCATATAGCTGTCGGAATTGGAATTCCTCAGGTTTGTCCCCTTACCTCTTGAAGTTCCAAGATAAGCAGCGAACACCCGATTGATCCGGAAACTTGCTCGACTAGCGGCTGGTCACTACATACACACAATCGATAAAGGCATTAACTCAAAAATACAAAGATTTCTCCTATTGCAATACCCCTAGGGTTCGGCCCTTGACCTTAAAAATAGATAGGGAACTCCAAAAATTCTCTTTTCTTGGATAACACCCTAACTACGTGAGATAACCTTGGATACCAACTCAAAACATCAAAAACCAACCAAAAACCCTACCCTACACTTAAGGGGGGTCTCGGCCTCTCTCTAAAAAAAATAGCTAGAGAGATTTATTGGCTCTAAGCTCTTGGATCATACAAGTATGTCATGAACCTAGGTCATAGAAATTGGTTTGGTATTAAAAGGATTTTTCTACAATTTTTCATGGATTTTTTTGAAAATTTTAGGGACAAAACCCTAACATCTATGATCATGAAAATTTTGGGGAGATAAATGAGAGATTGAGAGAGATAGAGATTACAAGTTACCTCCTATGATGATCTCCTTCAAATTTGGTGAAGATTGCTTCACAAAATTCAAGCTTAAAGTTTCCAACAATGGAGTTCCAATGGAGAGAAAGAAAAAGAGTAAGAAGAGAAAAGGAAAGAGATGAGGGTATGGAGGGCTGATCGAAAATTTGGGTGGGTGATGGTGAGTGGAGATATTTATTTACTTTACTTACTAATGAAGTTAAGGTAAAATAGTAAAAGGAAATTAGTAAAAATTAATCAAGGGCAATTTGGTCAATTTACGTCCCGACATTTTGAAAATTCTTATGACACTGGTAGGAGTCCCCAGATGATTTAAGATAGCCCTGGTATGAAAATTATCGGCTCAAGGTTCTTGAAAAATCCTGAGACAGCTCGAATCGTCTCCCCGATCGATTATTGGCCCGAATATAAAATATTATTTATATTTTTGGACGTCAGGACACATTTTAGCAAAAATGTAGAGGATCCAATTTTAAGACTAATGGTGTTGACCGTTAGTCAAAAAGAGGTCTTGATAGTAAAAATGAAAAACACAATCATCCGAAAAAACATAGATCGAGCATCGTTTGAGTTTTCGGCCCAAACTTTAACTGTAGGCTCCTACGATTATTTGGAGCATGAATATGATTTTAGTTTTCCTAAAATCATTTTCTAAAACACAGATAAAAATATAAACTCATTTATATAGTTTATTGGTCTTAGAAAGTGTGAAAATTGGGGTGTTACACTTTATTATTACATTCAAACAACTTAGAATTATTTTTCAAAATAAAATCACTTTTCGGACTTCTACCCAAATCCAAAATAGCTTCTGATTTTACATAAATCACTTTTACCAAAAAATGTTTATGCCGAATCACTTTCTTAAGACTAAACAAACACGCCCTATATTTTGTAAGAGTTTTGTCCCTTAAATGACTCTTTCCAATTACTCAATTTAGATTAGTCGGAATTTAAAGTGATTTTTAAATATCGAAAACTACTGACAAAGCACAATACTAATGGGACAACTATTGTTTTTAGGTTAAATTACTCTGTTGATCCCTAAACTATTTGGAAATTTTCAAATAGGTACATGAACTTTAAAAGTTTGTAATTGAGTCTATAAACTTATTAAAATTTGTGATTGAGTCTCTAAACACATCTTGTTAGGGTTCCGTTAAATCCCTGTGAAATGATTCATCCATTTGTGCATTTGTGGATCCCTGAACTTTTAGAGAAACTTCAAATAACCTTTTTTTTTTTAAATTTCAAACAGGTCCCTATGTTTTTTGGAAATTCTAAAGAAAACCTAACAGAGATATGTATGACGGAGTCAATTACAAATTTTATAAGTTTAAGGACCCAATTACAAACTTTTAAAGTCCGAAAACCTATTTGAAAATTCCAAAATAATTCAGGGACCAACAGAGTAATTAAACCTTGTCTTTAGATACTTTACAGCGTACTTATAGGAGTTAGTTTGATATTGTTGCTGCAGTGGTTGAACATGATCAAAATAATAAGGCTGAGTCGTGGACTAAGTCGCGGACTAAGTCGCTCTCTTTAAGACGTTTCGCGGCTCTACCTAGAATGTGAAGCAGTGTACAGTCTCATCGTCCTTAGGATAAAATAGCCTCACCAGAAAATATGGTTATCTCTGCACAGAAGAGAACCACCAATCCACACCCTCACACACTATATTGCTCGGAAATAGAGTAAAAGGGGATTCTCCGAATTCTTTGGAAGAAATCTCTCAATATAAAAAACTTGGGTCACAAAAACCTTTTCCAAAGAAGGTTTTATAGCCAAAAACGAATAAGACTCGTATCTGATGAATGAAAATGTGTTCCAGAGAATTAAACCAGTTTTAATGAGCTAAAACGGCTCAAAATCGGGCAGAAATCCAACGATCCCATCTGTATATCGATGTACTTATAGAGTACATCGATGTATTTAAATATTTTCATCAAAAACGCTTTATGAAACCTGTACATTGATGTATTAGACATATACATCGATGTACTAATTTATTTTTGACTAACAGGTGTTTTTACATCGATATATACAATATTACATCGATGTATCCAAAAAACTTTTTTTGTACATCGATGTATTTACCTTATACATCGATGTACTTGTGTTTTTTAGTAAAGCATTCAATAATCCCCCACTTGTTTTATTTAAAAAACATCCCATCGAGCAATAAAGCATTATAAAATAAGATTGAGCATAAATAATGGTGTCCGTAGACTTGAATCATTACATAATGATGATGCTTCAGAATATACTAGAGTGACACGTAGTCTTGAACTCTATCTCTGACAAGATTACACACTCAACCTTTCAGGATGTAGTCTATAAGCCCGTGCATTTACGACCATACACGTATATCTCAGTATAGTGAATGCTCTAGAGAATTTTGCTCCAAAATTTCATAGGCAGCGGCCTCACTTCCACATTCACATAGGTGAGTCTATCAAGAGTACTCCTGTAGCTAGGTACTCTACTCCATATAGAGTATAGAACTCATTAAGAATCAAATATTGATTCAACCTTTCAACACTACAGGATGTCATGCTCTAAACATATGAATGAGACTTTAAACTTTTTATCATAGCATGATTCTCACATCTCTTTATAAGTTGTTATTAACCTTTGAACCTATTTCTTGGGATCTCCAGTCTATAGGTTGGATTACCCTTATAAATTTATTCTATGGGCATAAGTCTTATTCCTTTAGAGGTTTTAAAAAATTTTTCTCTTGTTAATCATTTCGTCAAAGGAACAACCAAATTTTCTTCAGACCTTATATGATCCAATCTCACAGCTCCAGTAGAGAGAAACTCTCTAACAGTGTTATGCTTGCGACGTATTTGTCGCCTCTTACCGTTATAATAATGGTTTTGAATCTTTGCAATAGCCGCGGTGCTATCATAATGGATCAATATGGCTGGAATCGGTTTATCACACATAGGGATATCTGACAATAGGTTTCTCAACCATGCTGCCTCCTAACTAGCAGTTGCGAGTGCAATCATCTCAGACTCCATGGTATATTGTGCTAATATGGTCTGTTTCTTAGATTTCCAAGAAACAGCCCCCCAGTTAAGCTGAAAATATAGCCATTGGTCGCCATGGAGTCATCTGATAGGGTATTCCAATCAGCATCTTTGTATCCTTCTAGGACAGCGGGAAACCTTTGATAATGTAATCCTATGTTCATGGTCCTCTTAAGGTACCTCACACCAGTGCTCATTAGTAGGACTTCTAGTAAACCTACATAGTAACCCCACAACATAAGCTATATCAGGCCTAGTGCAATCAGCAGAATACCGAAGGCTGCCAATGATACTCGCATACTCAGTTTGTTTAACACTATCACCAGTGTTCTTGAACAACTTGACACTAGGATCATAAGGGGTACATGCTGGTTTACAATCAAAGTAATTATATTTCTTTAAAACTTTCTCAATATAATGAGACTTATCTAAAGAAATTCCTTTTTCACTTCTAGTAATTTTTATTTAAGAATTACATTTACTTCACCAAGGTCCTTCATGCTAAAATTTTCACAAAGCATATTTTTGACATTTTTCACAACATGAAAATTAGAACCAAAGATAAGCAAGTCATCCACATATAAGCATATAATAGTGCAAACATCATTTTCTTATTTATAATATATGCACTTATCACTTTCATTAATTTTAAATTCATGTGAGATAACTAGATTATCGAATTTCTCATGTCACTGTTTAGGTGCTTGTTTCAAGCCATACAAGAATTTAATTAATTTGCAAACTTTATTTTCATGGCCAGAAACAACAAAACCATCAGGTTGATCCATATATATCTCTTCTTCTAAATCATCATTTAGAAAAGCAGTTGTTACATCCATTTGATGTACAACAATATCATGCACAGCAGCAAGAGACAATAACACACGAATAGACCTCAGTTTAGATACAGGTGAAAACCTGTCAAAGAAATCTATGTTTTCTCCTTGCCTATATCCTTTAGCTACTAATCTAGCCTTAAACTTATCTATCGTTCCATCAGGTTTTAATTTCTATTTAAGAATCCATTTACATCCTATAGCTTTGCACCTAGGAGGAAAATCTACTAATTCTCAAGTTCTATTAGACTCAAGAGAGTCCATTACATCATCTATAGCTTCTTGCCAAAAATTGGCATCAATAGAGGCCAAAGCCTCGTGAATAGAGGAAGGATTCTCCTCAACATTATAGGTATAAAAGTCAGGACTAAAGTCCTTAGCTACATGTGTCCTTTTACTTCTTCTGGGTTCATATAGAAATTCATTATTAGAACTACTTGTTCTAATAGGTGCATTATTAGAAGTTGAACCCCCACTACTTTTCAATTTAAACAGAAAATGATCTTCGTAAAAATCAGCATCATTAGATTCAATAAAAACTTTTTCATTTAAATCAAAAAACCTATAGGCTTTGCTATTAACCGCATAGCCTATGAAAACACAATCAAATGCTCTACTCGCTAATTTCTTTCTTTTAGGATCAGGAATCCTAACATAAGCCAAACAACCCTATGTTTTAATATAGAATAAATTTGGTTTCTTATTTTTAAACATTTCATAGGGAGAAATTTTACTTTTTGATTTAGGTACTCTATTAAGCACATAACATACATTTAGTAAAATTTCACCCCACCAATAAGATGCAGCACCAGAATGAAGCAAAATAGCAACAACAGATTCAATAAAAGTTCTATTTTTTTCTTTCTGCTTTCCCATTCATTTCAGGAGAATAAGGTGCAGTTTTCTCATGAATTATTCCATTGCATTTGTGGAAATCATTAAAAATTTTAGAATCATATTCCGTTTCTCTATCACTTCGAAATCTTTTTATTTTCTTAATTAGTTGATTTTCAACTTCAGAAACAAATGATTTAAATATTTCAAAAGCATCACTCTTATTTTTCATAAGGTATACATATGTGAAATTAGAGCTATCATCAATAAAAGTGATGAAATATCTTTTACCATTTCTAGTTAACACTCCATCAAATTCACATATATCATATGTATTAAATCAAGAGTTTATGTTTGTCTAATTACTGATTTATGAGGAGCCTTAGTAATTTTAGCTTGGCTACTAAATTCGCATTTTTCAAAATCATTTGTAGATAATTTAGGAATTAATTCCAAATCGCTCATATTTTTAACAATGCGTTTATTAACATGACCGTGTCTAGAATGTCAAACATTAAAAGAACACAACATATAAGAAGAAATAATTTTATTCATTTCAATGTTCAACTTAAACATGTTATCAGTAGCATAATCCTTTCCCACAAATACATTGTTCTTTGTAAGAGTATACAAATCAGCCCCAATGGTCTGAGTAAACCTAGCTTTGTTAAGGAGATAACCCGAAACCAAATTCTTTCTCATCTCTGGAGTATGCATAACATCCTTAAGAATCACAGTCTTTCCAGAGGTAAACTTTAATTCTACATCCTCTGTCCCAGCAACAACAGTGGTGTATGAATCACCCAACAACACTTTTTGGATTTCAGCAGCAAAATAAGACTTAAACAGAGACCTATCATAGCAGACATGGCGTGTTGCGCCGGTATCTACCCACCACCCCTTGGATCCACCAGCAGCATTGATTTCAGAAATCATAGCAATGAGTTGGTCCTCAGTAAGGTTCGCCTGCAGGGCAGGACGACCCTTAAGGCGGTAGTTTCTAGCTGTAACATCCCTGTTTTCGGTAACCCTATATAATTAAGATGGATAATCTTAATCAAGTTTTCTCTTAGGTATGTGTTAGGTTGTGTGTTGGTTATAAGGCCAGCTGAATGTTTAGAACTAGGCTTGAATCATGTTGGAAGTACTAAAGGCGTAACACGAGAAAGTGGGAGAGATCAGAAAGCTGGAAGTTCCTACCCAGTTGACCAGAGCGCTCAAGCATGGGAGGACTCCACGCTCAAGCGTTCTAAGTGCGTTGCCAGCTGTTCTGAGTTTTGACGCTTGTAGAGCACGTGGCAGACCACGATGAAGGCGGTGTAGACGAGGTTCCACGCTTAGACATGGAGAGAGACAATGCTAGAGCGTGGGAACGCTCAATCATGGAGAGTACAGCACGCTAAAGCATGCTGATCAGTAACCTTAAGTGATGTGTTTTTGGAATCATTTCACCAAAACACGAAAAAACTTCTAAATTTCGCCTTCCTTGCTAAGAGAGAGAGTTCCAGAGAGTTTCTTGAGAGTTCTTGATCATTTCCGGTCCATTCGTTCATCGAAACCCTATTCCGACTACACGTTTGTGATCGTAGCTTCGGACTTGCCTAAGGTGCGGCTTTGGTTTCGAGCTTCGTTGAGGTGCTTAGGTGCCGACATCGTCGACCGTAAGTTCTTTTTGGTATTTGTCTTGGTTGGTATCCTTTTCTTACTTCTACTCCAACCTAATGATGTTTTGCTAACACATTAGGGCTTTATGGGTGTTTTTGTGCGAGAAATCGTTCAGGGAGTCGCGCGAGGACCTGTGTGAGGTGGCAGCTGCGAGGTCAGCCACGGTTTGGTAAACCTTTCTTCTTCAATTTCTTGGCTACAACCTTGAATCTTGTGATTCATTGTTGCTCAGTTGTTTATCGTTGAATCTGCCATTGTTTCTGAGTTTCTGGTAGTTTCTGGATCTCGTACGTGTACTCGGGGCAATTGTTGGCCCAACGTGCGTGCCAGGGGTGCCTTTGGCAGTGTTGGAAGCCGCGTGGTGAGCTCGTGGTGGTCGTGGCTGTGTTCATGAGATCGGGGGTCAGGGCTGTCCGTGGATACGGGAGTATATCGGGACGAACTGTCAGGTGAGGAGGAAGAAACCACATATATCTGGGAATTTTAGGCATAGTATATAATTGTTAACATGTGTAGGGCTCCTCAAAACCTACTAGTGGTTGAGCCCTAATAAAGTACCTAAACCCTAGGTTTAGTTTACTTTGGGCTATTGCCGTAGGATCGATTTATGATATATTTTGATTGAGTATGTGTGCTTACATGCAGTAATTGATAACATGAGTAAATGATGTCGTATATGATAACATGCTAGATGAGATGCTTGTCGTGATAATATGCTTAATTGCTAGTTGGTATGCCTGCAATGATAATATGCTGCTATACTATGACATGTTGATGTGATTGTGAATGATGTGACCTTGATTGGCTGTGGAGACAGTTGATGTGTCGTTAGAAGGATAGAGAAGTTGGTGTTGTTGGATTCGTAGTCGACGTTGTAAGCCAGTTGATCTAAGTTAAAGGTGACTCTCATGGTTGGAGAGTGACATCCTCGCAGTTGGAGGATATGGACCTTAAGACGTTGATAAGATGTCGTTGAGACGTTGTTGAGGTGATGGATGCATATCATAGCATTTACATTGTTGTGGTGAAAGTCGTGTGTACAACTGCAACAACAGTTTGAGTGGTTGTCACACGAGGTTGGTGTTCGAGGTGGACACTCCGGGGCGACCAAGATGGCTGAACTCACAGTTGGAGGGATGCAGGTGCTTTCTCGCAGTTGGAGAACTTCTCAGGTCTTCTCGTAGTTGGAGGGGCTCGGGGAGGCAGTGCTCCTCATAATTGGAGGAACCACTGTTGCACTGTCTTGGAAAATCAAGAGGCGGTTACCTGAAAGTCCGACTCCTCGCAGTTGGAGGGGCCATTCTTACCTGGTGAACATCCACCCTCGCAGTTGGAGATTGGATTGTCATTCCTCGCAGTTGGAGATTGACTGTTGTATTCCCATGGTAAGAGTGTGCATTGTAGAATTGGTCAATCATGTAGACTCAGTTGTGCATTTAGAGTAAACGGTGATCCCTAGTTGTGACAGCTTGGAGGTTGACTATTGTGATGAACTCGACAGATGAATGTGCTTGTCGATTGTGCTTGCTGTTGTGCATGTTGATGTGTTATATGTTACGTGATCTCCCTTTGAATGATATTGTAGCATTTCTTACCTCTTGTGCATGCTTCTTTGCGTTTCATATGTATGTTGTTGTTCGAGTCGTGATCCAAAGGCGGAGGTGTTGGTTGGTGGCCGGAAGTGCTGCAGCGGGTGAAGCTGAGTCGAGGCGGACTCCATCTCGAGCAACAAGTTTGACGTTCGCACTTCTCGAGTAGAAGAAGAGAGATCTCAGAGGTATTGTTGAGTCTCTTGTGAGTTGTACCACGACCAGTGGGGCGTCTGTTTTTGTTGTTGATGTATTTTGCACCATGGCTTCCAGGCAAAACTCTGATGTGTAATTGGACTGTATTAACTGTTTATTGATTTAAGTTTAAATTAAACCGTATCTGCATGCTTATGGTATCAGAGAGAGTGAGGTTATGTTTTGGGAGCGTCACCCTAGCCAAATGGCTAGGCTTACCACAATTATAATAGCTAAATTGTCCTGAAGGGGGTTTCTGCCCATTCTATTGCTGACTACCATTTTTATTGTTGTGCTTATGAAATTTAAATTTCATAGTTTTACCTTTCGATTTCAGGACAGCAGAAATGGATTTAACCACAGCAAGAACCTCTTCTTTCTGGTCTTGTTTTCAGGCTTCCTCCTCTATACGCAATGGGTTATCAAGCTCTCCAATGAGAACTCTTTTGTTCTATGCTTGAGGATGTTCTTGAAGTCTTTCCAACTATTTGGCAGCTTATCAATTATTACAGCTACTTGAAATTGGTCATCTAAAGTCATACCTTCATAGACGACTTCATGTACAATATTCTGGAGTTCATGGGATTGTGCTTCTACAGACTTGTCATCAGTCATCTGAAACTTCGGATAGTGGCTGACAACATACTTCTTGGTTCCAGCCTCTTTAGTGTCATACTTCTTCTGTAACACTTCCCAAACCTCCTTAGCAGTGGTATTGTTACTGTAACAATCATACAAATCATCAGATAATCCATTTAAAATAAAATTCTTACATAAAAAATCATTCTCATTCCAATTCTTCAGATTCTTCTGTTGCTCTTCAGTCGGGTTCTCTGGCAGAACTAGCTTGTCAGTGTTGAGTACTGAGGCTACTTTGCGCACAGTCAAGAAGAACAACATCTTCGGCTTCCATCTTTTGTAGTGAGCACCTTCAAAACGAAAGGGCTTGTTGAGATCAGCAGAGACAACATCGTATTCAGAAGACTGGCATATTAACGTCTTAAAATTGTTGTTGCAATGGTTGAACACGATCAAAATAATAAGGCTGAGTCACGGACTAGGTCGCTCTCTTTAAGACGTTTCACGGCTCTACCTAGAATGTGTAGCAGTGTACAACTTCGTCCTCCCCAGGATAAAACAACCTCACCATAAAATATGGTTCTCTCTGCACAGAAGAGAACCACCAATCCACAACCTCACACACTATATTGCTCGGAAACAGAGCAAAAGGGGACTCTCCGAATTCTTTGGAAGAAATCTCTCAATATAACAAGCTTGTGTCACAAAAAACCGTTTCCAAAGCAAGTTTTATAGCAAAAAACGAGTAAGACTCATTTCTGATGAAAGAAAACGTGTTCCAAAGAATTAAACCAGTTTTAATGAGCTAAAACAGCTCAAAAACGGGCAGAAATCCAACGATCACATGTGTACATTGATGTACTTATAGAATACATCGGTGTATTTAAATATTTTCATCAAAAACGCCTTTTAAAATCTGTGCATCGATGTATTAGACATATACATCGATGTACTAATTTATTTTTGGCTAACAGGTGCTTTTACATCAATGTATCCAAAAAAAATTTTGTGTACATCGATGTATTTACCTTTTACATCGATGTACTCATGTTTTTTAGTAAAACATTCAACAGATATCATCCCGATTGGAAAAATAAAATTTGTGTGATAATTTCATTAAAAAAAAGTTGAGGAAATGAAGAATAAGTGTTATGTAAAAAGGAAGAACGGGTTTTTTTGGGTTTCTCGTTGTAGCCCTGCGTGCAACTGTAGGGACTAATATCCCGAGATACTGGATATAATTGAAGAGCTGACTTCTCACAACCATATTTACTCTATACACAAGAGTCAGAGATCGAACATCTGACTATTTGCTTAAGAGATCCGTATCCGTTATCACTTGAAACAACCACATGTTGGTTGCAAAGTGATTTTATTTATTTGCTTTCGTATCTTACTATTCTTGGGTCAAAGTAAGATTGTCATCATTGAATTGATTTATTTTTAATTTATTCAATTGATAAAATAATTTTGACTAAAATTTGATTTACTTTCAATTTTATTTCTTGTCAAAGTGTGACACCCTCAAACCGGTATCACGTTTGTAACCCAAAACACCAATTAAAACGTTAAATAAAACTTACTGGTTTTACTTTCGGAAAAACAAACTATTTAATATATCTTATTAAGTCCTGAAAAATCGTGATAAATTTTTTTTCTTATTTACTAAGCATAAAAACCACAACTCAGAATACTCATATATATATATATATATATATATATATATATATATATATATATATATATATATATATATATATATATATATATATATATATCATCAAGTAGTCATATACAGACGGACTACGGACAACATGCCCTTTCCAAAAGAAACTATGAAAGATAAGCTGCTAAAAAGCTAAAAGCTAGGCAGCGATAGTCTGGAACCATATCTCTAAAACTCATGGCCATCAGTAGCCGCTAATAGACTACCCAAAAATCGATGCCTCAAAAGAAAAGTCTACACCCGAAGCTGGTCAGACTAATGGAACCCATTGGACAATCCTCTAAAGGAAAGTCCGATGCTAGAACCAGGGGAAGAAACCTGGGAACCAACGTTCCCGTTCTCCTGTGGATGAGGTTCGGGGGCATCCATAGGATGATACTGTGGGTCCTCCTGAGGATCCTCATCAGGGTCTTCCTCCTCCTCCTCATCCTCCACTACCTGCTCGCCCGCTACCAAAACAAAAGGCGGGGGAGATGTCTGTGGTGGCTGCTGATGCGGGGGCTATGCAGCGGGGACAGGATGTTCAACTAGCCCCTACTGCATAAGAGCCTGCAGCAACATACGGATGGGAGGCAGAGGTACCTGGATGGTCTCCACAGTGTGGGTCCTCTCATGAGGTCCCATCTCCATCGACCCTCTCAAAGTGCAAACTGGTTCCGTATACGTTGCGCTCTCTGCTCCAGAGTGAATAACCCACGCAGCTGGGTCCTCTCTCCGATCAAACACTAGGGAGCGTAACCCCGAATGGGTGAGCGTCTCCGATATCGGCTCCATCTGTAAACAGGATATAATATATATACCAAAAGGACAGACCAGTCCAGAAAATATGCACGAGTGAGAAACCAATATATGAATCCAAAAACGACAACTACATGCCCAATCCAAACAACAGATTCATACAATATATCTCACCAAATATCATCATGCATCACATAGTACAACATCTATAGTCATATACTAACAGCAGTAAATACACAAGGGCTTCGTACCCCACATCAACGTTATTCTCTAAACGTATGCATGACACTTCCATATATCTCAACTAATATTCAATCTAGATTTTCGGAAATCCCATCAACATCAGGATGAGCTGATCAGGCTCTAAAATCATTGACCCGCAGGTCACAAGGATTATCACCAAAAATGGCCCAAAAGTAAGTACTTAACATCCCAGATTTATAATCCATGGGTGCACATGTCAGTGGTACTTACGATGTGTAAGTCATACTATATTGTCCACTCAAGGCACAATACGCACAGCCAACGGCACGTATGACATCATTGTCCATCAAGGTACAATGTTATATAATGACAAATAAGTCATCTCAAGTTTCCCTTGCCTATTAAGGTCCCCCGTTTTCACGGCACGTCTGCCCCACATAAAATGCATGAGAAACAATTTAGTTTCTGATAATTGATCTTTGTCGTATCAATATTTCCTTGTTGCAGCATCAACGCTAACAACCACTATAATGTCTTAGACTCTTTAAGCCTCAAAAACATTTTTCTCAAAACAGGACATCTAGTCCAAAGCAACTCAAATCCAAATCCCTAATCGATGCACCAGTTTAGAATTTTGGATTCAAGATCGTAAAAAACATCCTCAAGCTTACAGGACCACAAAGATCGTCTCTAAGCTGACAGGACCACAACTAACACGAATCCTTGAGCCACTTGTTTCTGCAGAACCCTAGAATCCCGACGTCTCGGTTTCTAGTTTCTAAACTTTAAAAACCATTTTTCTTGAAAACTTTAAAAACCAAAAACCCAAATCACCGATACTTACACAAAGTCATCGGGATCGGTTTTCTATACAATAAAACTTGGTCCAAATACCATTTCTTTTCGTTTCGTCGTTTTCAGTAAAACACAAACCTTAAAACAAAGCTTGTAAAAATCTTTTTCCTTGGATAAAACCAATTAATTTGAAAATCACGTTTCTTAAAATGCTTTTGCTCAAACGATTAACTTTATTAATTTAAAAACTAATAATGATTTCTAACGCCCTATTTATCTTAAAAACATCGTTTTCATTATTAAAAACACATTTCTACAACCCTGCCATTTTAAGTTCATTTTTCTTAAAAGCAGCTATTTATTATTATTTTATTTTAAAAGAGATAATTAATTATTTTCTCTTGAATTAAATTGAGAACCACTAAAACATATCTATTTTCTCAATTCAACATCTCCCGCTTTTAAAACTTTTAATTTACACGATGACAGATCCTAATCGATATTAGGTCCTCTAACACTTTAAATCCCACAGTAGGACACACGATACATCCATATAATTATCTAAAAATTATAGCATATATTTACATATATCAGCAGTTATGTCATGCATAGTCAAATCGACAGCAGTAAATAAAACAATCACCCAATAATCAGATACAGACATTTATTTATAATACAAACATCGATTCAGCATATAGCTGTCGGAATTGAAATTCCTTAGGTTTGTCCCCTAGGGCTCAGCCCTGTTGACTGAAAAATAGCTAGGGAGCTCCAAAAATTCTCATTTCTTGGATAACACCCTAACTACATGTGATAACCTTCGATATACTCAAAACATCAAAAACCAACCAAAAACCCTACCCTACTCAATAGGGGGTTTCGGCCTCTCTTTGGTTAATTACCCTAGAGAGATCTCCTAGCTCTAAGATCTTGGATCGTGCAATTATGTCATTAACCTAGGCCGTAGAAATTGGTTTGGTATTAAAAGGATTTTTCTACAATTTTTCATGGATTTTTGAAGATTTAGGGATAAAAACCCTAACATATCTATCATAAAAATTAGAGGAGAAAAAGGGGAGATTGGGAGAGATAGAGAAGACTAACTACCTCCTAGGATAATCTCCTTCAAATTTGATGAAGGTTGCTTCAAGAAATTTGAGCTTAAAGTCTCCAAAAATGGAGTTTCCAAAGGAGAGAAAATAAGAAAGGAGATAAAGAAGAAGAAGAGGTTGGGCTGCTGTGTGTTGCTCGAAATTTGGGGGTGAGGGTGTGAGAGAATAGTGTATTTAAAGAATTTACTTAAGACATTAAGAAAATAGGTAAAAGGTCATTAGTAAAAACTAATCAAGGGCAATTTGGTCAATTCACGTCCCGTCATTTTGAAAATCCTCACGACATTGATAAGAGTCCCCAAATGATGTAACATAGCCTTGGTATGAAAATTATCGGCTCAAGGTTCTCGAAAAACCCTAAGACAGCTCGAATCGTCTCCCCGAATGATTATCGGCCCGAATATAAAATATTATTTATATTTTTGGATGTTAGGACACATTTTAGCAAAAAGATAGAAGATTGAATTCTAAGACTAATGGTCCTGACCGTTAGTCAAAAAGAGGTCTTGATAGTAGAAAAACACGATCATCCGTAAAACATAGATCGGGCTCCGTTTGAGTTTTCGGCCCAAACTTTAACCGTAGGCTCCTACGATTATATAAAGCATGAATATGATTTTAGTTTTCCCAAAATCATTTTCTAAAGCATTGATAAAAATATAAACTTATTAATTGAGTTTATCGTTTTTAGAAAGCAAGAAAAATCGGGATGTTACACAAAAAATAATTTGTAAGTAAAACATGTTCAGCTAGTGTCAAATTTTTTTTGATATACATGCTATCTAAATCGATCTACCAACAAGACTTATCACGGTTGATATATTGTTGAGTTCCTGAAGTATGATGTCAGAGGTTCGATTTCTGTCGTGTGTATGAAAAAAGCTTTGTTGGGAGAGGTAAAATCCACTTCGGTGATCTCTACGCCTTGAAAGGAATTAGTCTCCGACTATCAGCCAGAGATATCCTTGTGAAAAAAATCTACATCGATCTCATATATCTAAACTCATGCCTTGTGAAAAACGTCCAATTCATTTGGGGTCAAATAAGAGAAATATATATTTATATTTGGTTTAATTAACTTTTTAGTCCCGGAAAAGTGAGTCAGATTTGATTTTGATCCCTGCACTTTTTTTCGTTGGTTTTGGTCCCTACAAGTTCCAAAACTTTGGTTTTAGTCCCTGTAATCACTATTCATCCGTTAAGTGTTGACGTAGCAAGCGGACCGTCACGTCAACATTGCTATGTAGGCTATTATAATATTTTTATTTTTATTATAATGTTATTATTTGTTTTTCATACTTTTATTAAATGAATGAAAGGCTGAAATAACAAAATTCAGGAACATTTTTAGAGTTCCCGAATACCTCTGTCATATTAAATATTATAAAAGAATTTAAAAATTTAATATTTAATCCTATGTGATATTAAATATTATAAAATTAGTCTACATAACAGTGCTAACATGATGGTTTGTTAGTCGTGTTAACACTTAACGGATGGATAGTGACGGCAGGGACGAAAACCAAAGTTTTGAAACTTGCAGTGACCAAAACCAACAAAAAAAAAGTGCAGGGACTAAAACCAAATTTGTCATACTTTTCAGGGACTAAAAACTTAATTAAACCTTTATATTTTGTTTTTAAAAAAAGAATTTTTGAATAAATCACATAGAGATAGTGTTAATGATTTAGTTTGCATAGTTTTCATAAATAATAAATAATTCATGTATTTAAAGCAATAATATGTAATAACTAAATAAACAAATAATACTAATAATAATTAAATTGAAAATAAAAACAAGTTTTGATGGGGAAAATGACATGATGATACCACTTGGAACTTGACATGAATTCCATTTGAATAAACTTTATTTTCTATTATATACTAGATGTTGTACTTGTGCGATGCAGGGCATATTATGTGTGTTTGCACTATTTTGTTTTTTAAATGTAGAAAATAAGAAATTAAATTTGTGCAGTTTTTGAAATGAAAAATCATCGAATGAGTGTTTTGTGTTTTGAACTACTAAATATGTTTTTATATTGACAAACAGGGTTAGAGAGTAGAGATCCTTATATTATAAATGAAATTCAAAGTAAACAAACTCGATGACATAACACGCTGGAAGAAGAAAAATAATGATTCAAGACATTATTGATATAGATATAGTTATACAAACTCCATTGAGTACAAAAAATTGATAAGGAATATATATTAAACAAAATGTAAGTGCTTACTTTTTCATCGATCAACAACAATTCCACATTGTTTGTTTGTACGACATTCTTGAAGTCTGAAATTTTTCAAAGACTTACCACATGTACCCTTTTGATCTAGTTAATCCTCCTAAGGACGATGTCATCAAGTAATGTAATCTTTGGTGGCATCCTTCAATTGGATAAAAACAACTATTCTATTAGATACAATATCGTAAGTGCATAATTATACAAAACTCATGAATAATAAATGACACAAAAAATCCCAAAACCGTTTTCAACAGAGTTTTTAAAGAAGAAAAGTAGAGTGCTTTAGTCTTCATTACAATAGCAAAAGCAATGTTCTAATCCCAAAGTATTGAATGTGGAGACAAAATCAATCATGCATTCCTATGTGTGAAAACCCAAAAAAGAAAATGAATAAAAAATTGGAAGCTAATAGGGAATATGGCATGAAATAATTGCAAATGGTGCTGATAGTAAATGTCTACAATGTGGCATGGGGTAGTATGTGTGTCGCCAGAAAAACAGAAGGGTTAAGTATATTTTTTATCCTTATAAAATTGGTATAATTTGATTTTAGTCCCTATAAAATTTTATTCGTTTTTAGTCCATACATTTAATAAAAGTAGTATGTTTTTAGTCCCTCACTAGGGATTAAAAACAAATAATTTTTGTATTTACTAGGGACTAAAAACTAATAAAAAAATTTAGGGACCAAAATCAAATTTTACAAATTTTATAGAGATCAAAAACATACTTTCACCAAAACAGAAACCCAAAAAGTAATAGACATATATCGCAATATGTCATTGACATTTATGGCCTTAAGGGTGAGACTGCGACTTTTCTATTTTGTTTTCCTTCTCCCTCTCTTTATATTCTCCTTTATAGGCATGAAGAGAAATATCTAAGCAAATTCAAGAAAAACAGTTGTTAATAAGATTCTTGTAACACCCTGATTTTTCGTGCTTTCTAATAATGATAAACTCAATTAATGAGTTTATATTTTTATCTATGCTTTAGAAAATGATTTTGGGAAAACTAAAATCATATTCATGCTCCATATAATCGTAGGAGCCTACGGTTAAATTTTGGGCCGAAAACTCAAACGGAGCCTAATCTATGTTTTTCGGATGATAGTGTTTTTCTACTATCAAGACCTCTTTTTGACTAACGGTCAGGACCATTAGTCTTAGAATTTAATCCTCTACCTTTTTTATAAAATGTGTCCTGACATGCAAAAATATAAATAATATTTTATATTTGGGCCGATAATCGATCGGGGAGACGATTCGAGTTGTCTTAGGGTTTTTCGAGAACCTTGAGCCAATAAATTTCATACCAGGACTATGTTAAATTATTTGGGGACTCTTACCAGTATCTTGAGGATTTTTCAAAATGTCGGGACATAAATTGATCAAATTGCCGTTGGTTAGTTTTTACTAATGACCATTTATTACTTTTTTACCATGACTTAAGTGTTAAAAAAGCCAAATAAATATCTCACACCCTCACTTTCAGTCCCCTGAATTTTTCGACCAGCAAACAGCCCCAAATCTCCATCTTCTTCTTCATTTTCTCTCCTTTGGAACTCCATTTTTGGAGCTTAAAATCTTGAGATTTTTTGAAGCAATCTTCACTAGCTTTGAAAGAGAAACTCCTAGGAGGTAGCTCACCATCTCTATCTCTCCCAATCTCTCCTTTCTCTCCTCTAATATTTCATGATCATGGAAGTTGGGGTTTTTGCCCCTGAATCTTCAAAAATTCATGAAAAATTATAGAAAAATCCTTTTAATACCAAACCAATTTCTATGGCCTAGGTTCATGACATACTTGCATGATCCAAGAGATTAGAGCCAAGAAATCTCTCTAGATATTTTTTTTATAGAGAGGCCGAGACCCCCCTTAATTGTAGGGTAGGGTTTTTGGTTGGTTTTTGATGTTTTGAGTTGATATCTAGGGTTATCATACTTAGCTAGGGTGTTATCCAAGAAATGAGAATTTTTGGAGCTCTCTACCTATTTTTAGTTTAATAGGGCCGAACCCCAGGGATGGTGCAATAGGAGAAATCTTTATTTTTTTTTGAGTTAATGCCTTTATTGATTGTGTGTATGTAGTGATCGACCGATAGTCAAGCAAGTTTTCGGAACAATCGCGTGATTTCTACTTACCCGTGGAACTTCAAGAGGTAAGGGGACAAACCTGAGGAATTCCATTTCCGACAGCTATGTGCTGCATCGGTGTTTGTATTGAAATTAAATGTTCTGTATCTGATTGTTGGGTGATTGTTTTATTTACTGTTGTTGATTTGACTATGCATGACATAACTGCTGACATATTTGGATATATGCTCTAATTGTTAAATAATTGTATAGATGTATCGTATGCCTTGCTGTGGGATTTAAGGCGTTAGAGGACCTAATATTGATTAGGATCCGACATCGTATAACTTAAAAGTTTTAAAAGCCTGAATTGTAACACCCTAATTTTCTTAATCTTTTAATTAATCAGTAATTAATCAGTAATTAAGTAATTATACTTTATTTGAGGGTCTAGAAACTTTAATAAATTATTCCGAGGCCATAGTCACACTATACGCCATCGTAGGAGACTATGGTTAAGTTTTGGGCCAAAAACTCAAACAGAGCCCGATTTATGTTTTTTCGGATGTTAGTGTTTTTCTACTATCATGACCTCATTTTGACTAACGGTCAGAACCATTAGTCTTAAAATTCAATCCTTTACCTTTTTGCTAAAATGTGTCCTGACGTCCAAAAATATAAATAATATTTTATATTCGGACCGAAAAGCTATCGGGTAAACGATTCGAGTTGTCTTAGGGTCTTTCGGGAACCTTAAGCCAATAATTTTCATACCAGGACTATGTTAAATTATTCAGGGACTCCTACCAGTGTCGTGAGGATTTTCGAAATGTCGGGACATGCATTGACCAAATTGCCCTTGGTTAATTTTTGTTACTAGTTACTTTTACCATTACTTAACTCTTAAGTTTTCTAAATGAAATATCCAATCTGTCACACTCTCATTTTTCTCTCTCGGCCAGCCCCCCTCCTGATCCCAAACCTCTTCTTCTTCTTTCTTTTCTCTTCTTTCTCTTCTTTTCTTCTTTCTCACCATTGAAGCTCATTTTTGGAGCTTTAAACCTTGAGATTTTTTGAAGCAATCTTCAACAAACTTGAAGTAGATCATCATAAGAGATAGCTTGTCATCTCTATCTCTCTCAATCTCTCTTTATTCTCCTTTAATTTCCATGATCATAGAAGTTAGGGTTTTGTCCCTAAAACATTCAAAAATCCATGATAAATTGTAGGAAAGTCATTTTGATACCAAACTAGTTTATATGGCCTAGGTTCATGACATACTTGTATGATCCAAGAGCTTAGAGCCAAGAAATCTCTCTAGCTATTTTTTTGAGAGAGAGGCCGAAACCCCCTATTGAGTAGGGTAGGATTTTTGGTTGGTTTTTGATGTTTTGAGTTGATATCTAGGGTTATCACAATTATTTAGGGTGTTGTCCAAGAAATGAGGATTTTTGGAGCTCCCTAGCTATTTTTCATGTTTTTCATTCAATAGGGCCGAGTCCTAGGGTTAGTGCAGTAGGAGAAATCTTTACTTTTTGAGCTAATGCCTTCATTGATTATGTTTAGGGATATCTAAGGATCATTGATCCAAAAGTTAGGAATTGTTCGACATCCCTAGCCTAATTAATTAAATAGGGGCAATAGCTAATCTTAAGGAATTAGGGGGTTTTTGGTTTAACTGTATTAAATTCTGAATGTGTTTTGTTGTATAGAATCGGACAAGATTCGAACATCCGACAGCGCACCCGACTGACAACTGCGGAGTCGTAGCCGGAGCTGCACGAGGAAATCACTAAGGTGGGGAGAAAGAACTAATATCGTCGGGAGGGCAAGCTTAGTATAGAGTATAT
Organism: Ammopiptanthus mongolicus; assembly: GCA_039655645.1. Classification (NCBI taxonomy): domain Eukaryota; kingdom Viridiplantae; phylum Streptophyta; class Magnoliopsida; order Fabales; family Fabaceae; genus Ammopiptanthus; species Ammopiptanthus mongolicus. The sequence continues at coordinate 6,531,735 of CM077348.1, forward strand.
ATATATATGTGTAGGAGAACCCTAAAACCCTACTAGGGTTGAGCCCTGGATAAAGTTCCTAGACCCTAGGTGTAGGTACTTTTGGGCTATCATCACTAGGTCGATATTATGAATGATGAGACTGATTGAGGTTGATTGTGTTGAATTATTTAATTGATTACCTGTTGATTTTATTTTGGTGAACTGTCTGTTTGATGAACTATTGTCTGAATTTATGATGATAATTGTACTGGAAAGATCTTCTTTTGCGATGTTTATTGTGATTGGTTGGTTGAGTGTTGATGAGAGTATGGTGAGCGTTGATGTTGTTCGGGTTGATATCGTTGTGGTCCCGACCGTGGAGTTGTGGCTCGTAGACGCAAGGCGTCGTGATGCTGATGCTAATGTGATGTTAATGATGATGTGATGTTGATGTTGATGTTGATGATTGATGTTGACGTTGATGTGATGCGATGTGTCGTGGTCGTGGTCGTGGACGAGTGTTTAGGCGTAAGGTTCCGATATCAACCTACGATGGATGTTTGTTGCATTTTCATAACATTTCATACCACAACATTTGGTCCCAAAGGGGGATGTCCAATTGGGGACGTTACGTAAAATCCCGAGGCGAGATATGATGTGATGTGATGTAATCCCGACAGGGATGTCCAATTGGGGACATGATGTATCGGCCGACATGCATATAGGGAAGACAACATATACATAGGGATTAGTATTCCTCCTATAGGCTTATTCGAGAGAACGATGTTTGAGATGATTGTGATGGGTGACTTAAGAGATGGATGAGGTTGTGTTATATATGTTATTCGTGTTGTGTGATGTATATATATATGTTGTACCGATGCCCCTCTCCCATATTGATGAATTATGTTTCTTATCTATCGCTATTTTCTGTATGTGTTGCATTTATTTAATGGAAAGACCCCGAGGAGGAACCAATTGCTGAAGAGCTGGACGACATTCCTTACGAGCCTGACGCTGGAGGACGTGCCACAGACCCTAGCCTCGAGAGGTTGGGTAATGATCGTGGCTAGCCGGAGAGCTGTCTCTTGGCTTAGTTATGTATTTTGATTTCAGTCTGTACTAATATACACTATGTAGTACTTTATTACTGTAGCCCTACTGACGGGACAATGCTGTATGTGATATATTTCTTTATATTTAAAGTTGTGTACTCTGAAGCGTAGCGACCGTTTATTGTTTTGCTTCCGCGCTAAATTTTTTGCTTCACTTCATTTTAATAAGGCGCGGTAACGTTTATTATGCGATTAAGATTAGTTAATATCTTAAGTTCTATTGACGGGACGGCGGGTCGTCTCATGAATTGTGGAATTGAGAAAATGAACATGTTTTATTGTTTCTCAATTTAGTTTAAGAGAAAATAATTAATTGTCTCTTTGGAAATAAAATATAATGAACAACTACTTTTAAGAAAATCAACTTAAAAGAGCAAAGTTGTGAAAACGTGATTTTAATAATGAAAAACAATGTTTTTAAATTAAATAGGGCGTTAGAAACTTTTATTAGTTTTTAAATTAATAAAGTTAACTGTTTGAGCAAAAGCGTTTTAAGAAACATGATTTTCAAATAAATTGATTTTATCCAAGGAAAAAGGGTTTTTACAAGCTTTGTTTTAAGGTTTGTGTTTTACCGAAAAACGACGAAAGGAAAAAAAAATGGTCTTTGGACCAACTTTTGTTTTATAGAAAACCGATTCCGAGGATTTGGTGTAAGTATCGGAGATTTGGGTTTTTGGTTTTTGAGTTTTCAAGAGGAGTGGTTTTAAAGCTTAGAAACTAGAAACCGAGACGTCGGGGTTCTAAGATTATGTAGAAACACGTGGATCAAGGATCTGTATTAATTGTTGGTCCTGTCGGCTTAGGGACGATCTTTGTGGTCCCATAAGCTTGAGGATGTTTTTTATGCTCGTGAATCCAAAATCCTAAACTAGTGCATCAGTTAGGGATGTTTGGGTTTGAGCTGTTTTGGACTAGATGTCTTGTTTTCAGAAAAATGTTGTTGAGGCTTAAAAAGTCTAAGACATTGTGTTGGTTGTTAGCGTTGATGTTACAACGAGGAAATATTATTACGACAAAGATAAACCGACGAAAACTATGTAGTTTTTTCATGCATTTGTGTGGGGCAGACATGCTGTCAAATGGGGGACCTTGATGATAGGAAACCCTATGATGACTGTAAGTCATTATATATCGTTGTACCTTGATGGGCAATGGATAAAATCCATATAATGTGAAGCATTTGTACAGTGTGATATGGTAATGAAATCCGGTAGAGTGAAGCGTTATGCCCTGTGTGGATAGTGTGATATGGTACTGAAGTCCATGTAATGTGAAGCGTTATGCCTGGGTTGGACAACGTGACATGGTAAATAAATCCATGCAATGGAAAGCGTTATGCTTGGATTGGACAACGTGGTATGGTAATGAAATCCATATAAGGAAAAGCATTGCACCCTGTGTTGGTCAGTGTAATATGGTAAGTATCGTGTGCCTTGATTGGCAATCGAGTCTGATCAACTCATTCTTTTGGTGATGGGATTCTCGAAAATCTAGAATTGAATATTAGTTGAGATATATGGAAGTATCATGCATACATTGAGAGAATAACGTTGATTGTGGGGTACAAAACCCGTGTGTTTTTACTGTTAGTACATGGATATGTATATATGTTGTACTATGTGATGCATGATGATATTTGGTGAGGTATATTTGTATGAATCTGCTGGTTGTGTTTGGGCATGTAGTTGTTGTTTTTGGATTCATATATTGGTTTCTCACCCTTGCCTGTACGTGTTGGACGCCCTGTTGTGTTTTTGGATACACATACAGATATTTTGTTAGCAGTTCTCTGATCGTTCTAGCTTGAGAGTCGGAAGTTGACAACGAAGAGGTGTGAATTGGAGACGACTTGACCCTGTCTTTTTGGTACGACTAAGGTCGGGATAGTACCCTTTGTCATCTGGAGACTCCTTTTGTCAGACCAGGTTAGGTTTATTTTGTGGTAATTTCTTTTGGGTTAGTCTATTTTTCGGCTTCTAATGGCCGTGGGGTAGACTGATGGTTTTTAATAGATGATGTTTACTTATATATATATATATATATATATATATATATATATATATATATATATATATATATATATATACACATATATACATATATATGGTATTGTGAGTATGTTAATGTTATTATGAGTATAGGTTCTTTAATATAATAAGAAGAAAAAAATTCTATCACGATTTTCTTGATAAGTAAGATATGAGTAAAGAAAATCTTTTCCGAAAGCGAACCAGCAAATCTTTTTCCTACTTTATAGTGTTGGGGTTACAAAAGTGACATCCGAGATGACGGAGTGTTACAGTTCCAACCCCCAAAAGTGACTATTTCATAACTCTTTATTGTTATTATAGTAGCAGCAAAACACTTATGAGTGCATGCAAAAGTAAGCAAAAGGTGATCTCTATATAAATAAATAACTATTATATGATTGTATTATGAGTGCATTCACATTATTTTATCTTAAGTTTTTCACAAAGTAAGAAGAGGTGTGGGTGCAAGATCACAAAACAAACAGTGTTACAAATAATGCTTATACAATCACCACACTTATACAGTTATTTATCCATTTACGAAATTAAAGCTAATTAAATTTTTTTAATACAACATTAGTGGTATTTAAATCTTTAAATACAATTAAGATGAAGCAGTTTAAGAAAATAAGGCTTCATGAAAGTCTTTACTTAAATTATGATTTATACACTTGGATCACGTTTTTCATTCTAGCAAGAGTCGTTGTGGTTAAAAAGAAATAATGTACTATTATTTTTTACAAACATATAATAGGAGTGACCAATTTTTAGTGGATGAAATAGCTTTTAAGGTTATATTGCAAACGAAATATTGCACACTAATCTATAATCTATAATATATACATACCAAAATGTATGCAAGAAAAAATTCTAACACGTGTCATTCTCTAACGCATCCACATAGGCGAGAATCCTACGTGTCATTCATGGCACAAAAGAAGGGATCTATAATATATACATACCAAAATGTACGCAAGAAAAAATTCTAACACGTGTCATTCTCTAACGCATCCACATAGGCGAGAATCCTACGTGTCATTCATAGCACAAAAGAAGGGATGACTGAACAAGTATTAAATTGGCCTTCAAAAGGAAATAATTTTCCTGTAATTGTCTTCCGTTTCAAAAAACGTTATTCCTATAATTATGCACTTGAGATGGTTGAAATTTGAAATCAATAAATATTGAGATTCCTCAATAATAATATTAATTAGTGTGAAAATTTTCCAATTTGGTATTCCAAGGAATCCTTTAATTTGAATGATATCACTTTAAAAGGTAATATAGACCACGGAAGAAAAAAAAAACGCAGCAAAGGAAGGACAATCTGAATCTCTTTCCTCAATGGGTTCCACCAGGAGTAGATTTGGAAGAAGGTTAGAAATTTGTATGTTCTCCTCAGTATATGGTTGAGTAGATAATATGTATACTATTTGCTCCAATGCAATCCAGACAAAAGAATCAAGAGAAAATATTTCCAGGCAAATGTGAGGGTGAGCGCAGAGCTCAACAATTGCTCTTTGAAGTTGGTTTTTCTCATCTCGAATTTTGTAATATTAGCTTCATTGTTGCATACTACCCATCAAAACACAATTTTGATGATGCTTTGCCTATATACAAAAGATTGCTCTTGAGAGAGGCATCTTAATATTTATGATATGTGATAAAATATTATGTATGTTTTTTCCTTTTTAACTATATATGTAATTGTTTTAATTCAATTTCTTACTGTGGTTCTTCTGACAATAGAAACTTTTAATGGAAACAATAGAACTTAAGATGGGAGATAGCAAAGCTCAACAATTCATTCTCCAAGCAACAAGGTAAAATCCCGGTCCTATTCCATTTTCTTCTCCCATCTCTATTGTTTTTTATTTTTATTTTTATTAATTTTACATCTAACTCTATTTGTGTGGCTATTGTCTTGAGTGGGAATGTTGGAGAGGTCGGTATCGGAGTTGCACATCAAGTGCTTGAGAAAAGTTACAAAGTAGGTTTGCTTAACTTTATGTCCTTTCACTTTTTTAAGGTTTTTTCCATTAAAAATCATATGCTAATTCCTTCTACATGTTGGCTATCTGAATACAAAGGTTATCTTTATTGAAATGCATCGGTGGTTCTTCAATATATGGTCATTCAGTGATGTCATCCCAATATATTTTGCAAAGATGGAGAAAAGATGGAAAGACGAGACATATAATGGGATAAGAATCTGATTTTGATTTATTCTTTTTGATTATATGGATTCTATTTTAAGCCTATACCAAGTTTCTCTGATTCTGGAAAATAAGAATCTTGAATTTACATATATTTGTTGCGTTCTAATTCTTTTAATTGAAAATTTTAGTTATCAAGTGTACTAATAATAATATATTGGTTGATGTAAATTGGTCCCTCAAGCTTACATATTTTGGATTAATAAATATGCCTTTCATCAACATATATATGTTTTTATTATTTTCTTATAAATGAAACTATCAATTATTAGAATATCTTTCATTTGATTGTCATTGTTTATATTTGAATACAATTCTGATTACTAATAATTATTAGAATACCAAAATAAAAATAACCATAATTAATAGTAATTTAAATACCGTGATTATATAACGATCCTGATTATTCAAATTGAATTCAGGAAGTTATTTGTATACCATGATTAATAGTAATTCATAGCAATAACAATTCCGAATTTATGTGTTTAAATGTATTGTTAAAAAATAATTTTCAGCTTTATTGATTTGATTGATTCTGCATTTATATGCAAAATGATAAAAGCTAATTATTAATATTTGAATATAATTCTACAATGCAATTGTAGAGTATCATTGTAATATTATTCTTAAATTATGTGTACTTACATAATATTAAATTGCCTTTATTTAAAAAAGAAATAAATTTGAACTATATAAATGGATTGCAATCCCACCCACATGGTCTACACCTTCCAATGATCTTGGGGATATTTTTCAGAAAAGAAAGAATTGTGATTTTCAATTCTTCCAAGTATTAGAAATTCGATTATTTATTTATTAATTTATTGGGAATCACGTCTATCTATACTGTATACATTCAAAGCTTTTTCTCAAAGGCTGCATTTACACGTGTCGCTTTCTAGCATTCATATGCCAAGTGTCAAATTATGAGCAATTCAGATTTAGCTACATTATTTTTTTCGAAATATTTGGGATGTTATTATCATTTATTGCATTTTTAAATTATGACAAATTTTGACATAATATGAAATTAAGAGGTGAAATATTATAGAGAAAGAGATTTTTCAAATTAATTGATAACGTCTCATATCATACATGTTAATATTTATTTTATTGCTATTATTTATACTTTAATGCTGATTTGATATGTGAATGAGGAAACATTTTTTTTTACTAAAAGGAAACATTTATATAACAGTAAAATACTGATTGTATAAATTCGGTAGTAATGGATTTAAAATGCCAGTTGACCTTGCACCAATTGAGATAAATTAGTCCTTCAAATATTGGTTATAATTGTTCTATTGTTTTTAAAATTTATTATTGTAATAAATTGTATCAATAATTGCTCTAAAATTATAATTTATAATAATAAATTAACAATTATGACATTCTCTACTAAGGAAATAATTCAAATTAATGCCCTGGCATCCTAGCATTCGCTACATTTTCATATTTTTATTTCATATATTTCTATTCCATGCATTTGTATTTTTTACAAACGCTACATTTACACGTGTCGCTTCCTAACAATCTATACGCCACGTGTCAAACTGTGGGTAATTCAGATTTAGCTACATTATTTTTTTGGAAATTTTTGTATGTTATTATCATTTATTGCATTTTTGAATTATGACAATTTTTGATATAATATAAAATTAATAGGTTGTTCAAAAAAATTAATAGGTAAAATATTATACAGAGGGAAAATTTTCAAATTAATTGATAACGTCTAAGATTATGCCTGTTAATATTTATTATATTGTCATTATTTAAACTTTAATGCTGATTGAGATGTAAAGAAGGAAATATTTATATAATGGTAAAATACTAATCGTATATATTCGATAGTAATAGATTTAAGGTTTAAATAAGTTTTAGGTCCCCGTAAATATGACGAGATTTGATTTTAGTCGTGGCAAACGGACTGCCACGTCATCAATGCCACCTGTACCAAAATAATATTTTTTTATATAATTGAATATGTAAATATTTAAATATTTTTATTAACCAGATTAATAAATAATTATTTAATTCTTTAAATAATATTTAAATATTATTTAATTATTTAAATAATTCCCACCTGTAATAAAAAAATATTATTTTGGTACATGTGACGTTAATGACGTGGCAGTCCATTTGTTACGTCATCACTTAATAGAGGTAAGTTGACGGAAGGGACGTTTTCCAAAATTTTAAAACGTTAAGGGACCATTTCCAAAGAAAATTTTTTGGAGGAACTAAAACCAAATTTTATCTTATTTACAGGGACCTAAAACTTATTTAAACCTAGATTTAAAATGTTGATTAATCTTGCATAAGTTGAAATGCTAATTGTATAACACGGTTCATTTTCTATGCTTCTATGAACAACAACATACTTTGCACTACTCTATCAAAGTAGTGAAAAAAGAAAAGTTTATTGCTAATTTATAATTTTACTTTGGAGAACAAAAACCACATTTATTTATTATAAAATTGAATGTTGATAGAAGTAGAATAACAAAGTATTGAGATAAATGTCAATTGTTAAAATAATATGAGAAATAAATATATTTTCTAAAAATGATTTACTTGCGCACGAGAAAGAATAGAAATAAATCAAATAGATTGTCAGGAGAGAAGAAAAAATAATATGATAGATAAATATATATATTTCCAAAATGGTTAACTTGCATGGGAAAAGAGTAGTAATAAATCAAATATATTGTCAAGAGAGAAGAAGATAAATAATATTTTAGATAAACATATTTTCTAAAAAAGATTAACTTGCACAAGAAAACATGATAAATAAATCAATTAGATTTTCAAGAGAGAGAAAAAATAATATGATAGATAAATATATTTTCTATTAATGGTTAACTTGCACTGAAAACATGATAAATAAATCAAATAGATTTTCAAGTGAGAAAAAAATATGATAGATAAATATATTTTCTAAAAATGTTAACTTGCACGGAAAATAGTAGAAATAAATCAAATAAATTTAAAGAGAGAAACAAAAATAATATGATTAGATAAATATATTTTCTAATGATGGTTAACTTGCACAGGAAAAAAGGAGAAATACATAGAATAGATTTTGAAGAAAGAAGAAAAATTAAATACGATTGATAAATATATGACCTAAAAATGGTTAACTCGCACTAGAAAAAGAGGAGATATAAATCAAATATATTTTGAAGAGGAAAAAAATAATATGATAGATAATATATTTTTAAAAAATGGTTAACTTGCACTCCATATAGAATTTTAAGAGAGAAGAAAAAATAATACGATAGATGAATGTATTTTCTAAAAATGGTTAAGAGTGCGTTTGTTTAAGTTTTTTTATGATAAAAATCATTTTTTAAGTTAAAAATCATTTTTAAAGGTTTTATTGTGTTTGTTTAAGCTTTTTTATAAGGTGAATTCTCTGATACCCTAAGGGTAACTCTACCTACCTAGGTGGCCTAGTCAGAAGGTGAGAACCATTTGACTTGACTCACTAACATGACTAATTTAATTGAGATAACGCATTCGGGATGGGCAGGATAACTTTTATCCCAAAATTATTATGGATACCGGAGAAGACACCTTTTTATAAAATCAATTTTAAAAAAAAACATATTAGCTTCCGGAGAAAGAGGGTGTGATAGAGGATAGAGAAAATGTGTGTAGAGGCGGAAATTATTAAAAATCATTTTTTATTGTAAACAATCGTAAATTAGTTTATATTTTTCTTTAAAATCTCTAAAAAATAATCTATAAATTATTCAATGTCAAAATAAATTTTTTTAATCCGTAACAAAGACACCCTAACTTGGACGGGAAAAGACGAGAAATAAAACAAAAAGATTTTGACGAGAGAATAAAAAATATTATGATAGATAAATATATTTTCTAAAAAAACTTAACTTCGACTAAAAAAGAAGAGAAATAAATCAAATAGATTTTGAAGAGAGAAAGAAAAAATATGATAGATAAATATTTTTTCTAAAAATGGTTAACTTGCACGAAAAAGAAAGAGAAATAAATCAAATAGATTTTGAGCAAATAAAAAAATAATATGATAAATAAAAATATTTTTTAAATACGATTAATTTGTACAGGAAAAGAGGAGAAATAACATTTTTTAAACTAACATGGTATATATATATATTCCGTATACGTTTTTTATTGTAATATTTTTTTCTTTATAATAAACTGGTATATATTTATATATTCTTTATTTTTTATACATTTTTATTTTAAAATTATATTTTTAATACTAAAATTGTTTAAGTATTTACTATTTACACTAAAGAGTTATTATCCATATTATAATATCAACAGTAGATATCAAGTTAACTTCTTTGTGATTGACGATTAGACAAAATAAAGTTTTAATAATTTTTTATATATAATTTCTGATAAAATATTTTAAAAAAAAGCTTGAAATCAATAATTAATTTTTTTATGAAGTTTTAAAAAAATAACCATTCCCCATTCCGTAATTTTTATTTGGCTTAATTGCACTTTTGGTCCCCCAGGTATTATGATTATGTAATTTTGGTCCCCCGAGTTTTAATTGCACCAATTGGGTCCTCCAAGTATCATAATTGTGCAATTTTGGTCCCTCAAATTTCAATTGCGCCAACTGGGTCCCCCACGTATCATGATTGTGCAATTTTAGCCCCCAATTATCACGATTGTGCAATTTTTAAAGTTAGTAGCATACATAAGACACGCGAGACTGATTTGACTCTTACTGAAGTCAACTTGACAATTTACGCGACATTCTTATAAGACATCGTTGATATCTCACACAATTTAATGATCAAATGCACATCATTAAGTGTCACATAAGAATAACACGTAAGCTGCCAACCTAGTCTCATTAAGTGTCAAATCAGTCGTACATGTGCTTCCTAGGCTATTGATGTTAAAAGTTGCACAATCGTAATACTTGGAGAACCAAAATTGCACAATCGTGATACTTGAGGGATCAAAATTGCATAATCATGATATGTGGGGGACCCAATTGGTGCAATTGAAACTTGAGGGACCAAAATTGTATAATCGTGATACTTGGAGGACCCAATCGGTGCAATTAAAACCCGGGGGACCAAAATTACACAATCGTGATACCTGAGGGACCAAAAGTACAATTAAGTCTTTTTATTTTATATTATTGTCCGAACGGAATAATAGCTCTGATAGTTATTTCAGTTTAGGCCATTCAAGGTGTAGCCATAAGTAATACATTTAGCATAATATTCTTAAAAAGTATTATTAACACATGATTTTACAGATTTGCCCCTCTGAACGGAATAATAGGTAGCTTTTATAGTTATTCAAGGCTTTTAAAGTAGGTGAATTATTTGGTATTTTAAGAATAACTTTATTCTATCTACGTGATTCAATTAGATGGTAAGAATTATTTGATTTGATTCACTAATATGATTCATTTAATTGAGGTGTCATATTTTAATTGAATAGAATAATTTTTATCTCAAAATTATTAGGGATATCACAAAAAATATCTTTAAAATAAAGCAACAAAAGTAATACAATTTGCGAAAGCCGAAAATTCAGCTAGGCCTATGACGTAGGTTTTGGGATGTAAGATTCATGACGGAGGGGGTGTCAGAGAACGGTTATTTTATATTACTTTTTATTGCAAATAAAAGTTGTTCTTTTTATCCATGTTTTTGGTAGGATGATAAAGTGGATCAATTCGTCTTTTTTTATCCGGTCATTAACTCACTCAAAAAGGGATGGGATGAACCAACCCATTTTATTCATTTGAGTTGAACCCCCCAACTCATCCTACCTAATGATAGTTGGCTGATTAGTCCGTCAAACACATAAAAACATAAATTGGATTGATGAGTTGACCCGCTATAAAGATAAAAAAAACATATAACATTTTTTTTAGACAAAGATGTCAAAAATTGTAATAATCTTATCTTATGTTATACAATTTGTGTTATAAAAATAAAAATATTTTTTTAATATAAAATAATTTCAAATAACAATTAAATTTAATTAAGTAATGTTATATAATTAATAAATTAATAATATTTTTTTTATATAATTCAAGCTAAATATATTATTTTAAAATTATAGTTCAATTAACATATTTAAATATTAAATTAATTTTACTGTAATCAATTATAAAAAATTATTATATATATTATTAAATATATAAATAATCTATTTTTATTGTTGTTCCAAATAGCATATGCGTGCATTTTTTTTTGTTTTCATTAATGTGCTTACATTAGGGGTGTTCGCGGATTGGATTGGATCAGTTTTGAGCCAAAAAATCATCCGATCCAAAGATGAAAACAACTTGCGGTTTGGATTGGATCGGTTTGCTTACTTAAAAAAATCCGATCCAATCCAATCCAATCAAATGTGGTTTGGATTGGATTGGATAATTCGGTTTTTACCGATACATCGTTACATAGTTATATTAAGTCGAAAACCAACATTAAACCTATATATACTAGAATTAATGTAGTTCTAGTTCCTAAGTACATGTATAAAATCTTCTAGTAAATGAATAACTATTGATTCCTAGGTACATGAATAACTATACACATTCCAATACATCTAGTATTTGACAATTCCAACAAAAATATTAAAGAGAATGAGAGTGTTCGTTCATTAAAGTATGAAAAACAATACTTAAGTATGAGTAGTACTATAATTTAAAAAATAATAGTATATGTATATAGTAGGTCGGTTTGGATTGGATTGGATTGGTTTTCACTTGGGGATCCGAAATCCGATCCAATCCAATGAAAAAAAAAGCGGTTTTTTCGGTTTTCGGTTTTTCGGTTTTCGGTTTATTCGGTTTTCGGTTTTTCGGTTCGGTTTTTGCGGTTTGAATTGGTTTGGATCGGTTGATGAACACCCCTAGCTTACATGTCTTTTCCACAAGCATCATATCGATTAAATAATATTTAAAAAAAATCCTTTGACCAAGGAAAATTACTTTTTCAGTTTTTCTAGATGGAAGTTTTTTTTAGGGCTTTGGTATGGACACCCCCATTTTACTAAGGGCACCTCACGTAAATAGTGTAATTCTCAAAAATTTTCGTCAAAAGGTTTTTTTTAATTTAGCTCACTCGCAAATATGATATTTGCGAGTAAGCAAATTGTTTGCTCCCTCGTAAATATCATATTTGCGAGTGTATTATTTTGTTTAATTACTCACTCGCAAATATGATATTTGCGAGGGAGCAAACAATTTCGCTTAGCGAATCTTGTTTCGCTAAGCGAATATTCAAAACCCGTCTATGATCACCTGGGACAAATTCGCTTAGCGAAACTATTTTGGCTAAGCGAATTTGATTTTCCTTCACTCACAAATACTTTATTTGCGTGTGAAGGAAGAGGAAATTTTCCTTCACTCACAAATAAGGTATTTGCGAGTGAAGGAAAATTTTCCTTCCCTCGCAAATATCTTATTTACGAGTGTAAAATTTTCATTCACCCGCAAATACCTTATTTGCGAGTGAAGGAAATCAAAAAAATATTTCGCAATTATCTAATTTGCGAGTGAAGAAGGTATTTGCGAAAATGCAAATGTTATTTGCCAGATTCCAGAAAAAATTTACAACTCTCTGAATTTGATAATCTGCGAGGATAACAATGATATGGAAAAAAAATTGACTTTTAAAGCTTTTTTGTTAAGGGTATTTTGGGTATTTTACTATTCACGAGGGTGCCCATAGCAATCCCCTGTTTTTTTATCATTATGATATGCTTTTGAAGGGAGAACACTGTGCTGATGTTTATTTTTGATATAATTATTTGGTTGATCCCTTATATTTATTTGCTTTTTTTAAATCTAATCCTTAAGTTTATTTTGTGTTAAATAGTCTCTTAAATTAGATTCTAGTGACAAACTTAGGTATTTTTTATCATTCCTCTAGAATCTGTTTTCCCTTAACCTACATGACATTTCATTTTCTTCAACTACCCCCTCCCCACTAGACATCTCATCCCACCTCCACTCCCATTCCATGGTTTGGGTGCTTACTTGTATAATCCCGACACACAAAAGGGTTTTGCCAAAGTTTGATTTTTACGCTCTAGTGGTGCTTCAAGCTCTGACATTGTGCTATTGATGACTAGGTGCCCTAGATTTTTATATTCAAGCCTCGAGAACAGCATAATTAAGTAAGAAATGGTAAAAAGATTTTTCAATTTGATAAGAATGCCATTGATTGTATAGTTATTTGTCCCAATTTCTTTCCTGACCATATTTGGGAAAATATATCAAATTGTTGCTTGATGTTGGAGTGACAGAGTCAAACATTAACCATTTGTTCCGTGCTAGGCCTTCTATACTCTTTTAGTCTTTTACTCTTGTCAAATTGTAATAACATGAGGGAGGCCGTGAATGAAGTAAAGGAAATGGGGTTTAATCCATCAAAGAATAATTTTGTTGTAGCATTACTGGCCAAAAGGGCTACGGCAAAATAGCGGTGGGATGCAAAAGTTAGGCTTTTAAGAGCTGGCAGTGGTCTGAAGAAAAAATGAGGGGTGGAGATGGAGTTAAGGGTTGGGTGGGTTGGGGCTTCTCATGGGGCACGGGAGAGAAGGTGGGGATGGGGTGGGATGTCCAATGGAACTACAAGCACCTATGACACTACGTATTAGTTTTGTCGGAACAAATTTCTATCTTTAGTTGCTTAGGTAGTATTCTTAGATCATTGGTTAGTGAAACCCTTTGTAAAATACTACCTTTATTTCAAAACATTTATGGTTCAAAGTTTTGTTTTTGCTGGAATTAAGAAAAGGGTTAATTAATGTTAAGGAGTAATAAAAATTATATTACTTCACTAATTTATTTTTATTGGGTTTTGTTATTTCATAAGTAATATAAGTATTGAGAATTGTAGGAGGTTTATTGGATTAAGATTTTAAAGGATTTTAAAAGACTTTTTTTATGAAAAAAAAAAGTCTTGTGGTATTCAATCAAGACTTTTAAGTAATCTAAATAAGTCTTGTGGTATTCAATCAAGACTATTGTGATTTTTTAAAGAGAGAATCCAAATCTAGTGATATTCAATCAAGACTTTTTACAAGTGACAAAAAGTTTTGTGGTATTCAAAAACTTCCTGATTTCGATGGATTGTTTTCTAAGGTGGATTTTGTGGAACTTTTTAGTTATTTTTCAGTAACAAAAAGTCTAACACTAACACATGAGATTTCTCAGGATTCTCAATCCTTATTTCTCTTTACCTTATGTCTTCACATTTCTTTCTCCTCCCTCACTCTATCTCTCTCCTTTCTCCCCCCTCCCTCCACCTTCCCTCCCACCCCCTCTCTTCCCCTAAGTTTGTCATTCAACCCAACTTAAGATATTTACTTCAATAATCGATTATATATTTATTGTAATAATCGATTATAATGATAATCGATTTTTGTTTGAGTATACTTGTTAAAAAATGATTTTACGATAATCTGTTTTACTAGGACGGTGTAAAAAAAAATACTTTTATATAGTAAATTACAAAAAAAAAATATGAAGTTGTTTGTATGGAATAATAATATTTGTTTGGTAGTTAGTTATATAGGGTAAAATGAGAAAACATGATTGGTTTCAAAATAATCAAAAAATTTATTTTTTTTCAAATAAGCTTAAATTTTTTAGCTTTATTGAAAACCACTTTTTCCTATACAATTTTTTTTTTTTTTACTTGAAGCTAATTTGTCAAACATAGTAGAACAATTTCAAAACAACTTTTTTTTAGGGAAAAAAGCTTTTTCCAAGAAAAATAAATTGTCTTAAACATGTTCTTAAAATACTTATTTTTAACTTTAATTTTAAAGTAGCTTTTAAACCTTAAAAAAGTTGGGTTAAACTCTACCTAAGTATAGAGTAGAATTGATTTGCAAGTAATGACACATCAAAGCCAACATATATCCGTAACAACAAGCAATAAAAGTAGAGAATACAATATTTTCGACATTATGAAAATAAAGTGATTTTATTTTTTAAAGTTCACAATTTCATTTTTCACCATATAATAATAATAACACGTGAACAAAAACATGTGAATATGTTGTCTTCTCCACTATAAAAATGATTTTGTTATATAATGTTGTAATTAGATTTTATATGTTTATTCTCTACTACAGAAATAAAATCTTATTTATAAATTATGATTTTATTCTCCACTATGTATTTCTTTCAAATCTTATAAATCCATATAATCCTTCCAAATCTTATAAATTTTTATGATATAAATCAATTAAAATCCAAACAATAAAATCTTGATTATAAAAGTCTTTACAAAAAATCTTATAACTCATTATATTCTTACATAGTCCATTAAAATCCACAAGACTTTTTTATGTCAAAATAGTTTTTTAAAATCTCAATCCAATATACCCTCAGTAGTGTCCTAAAATATTTAAACACATAATTGAACAAATATAATAAATATTCATTAATATTTATAGTAAAAATAAGGCTAAATATACTTCTGCTGGTTTATCTTATTTTTTAGGCAAAATACCACTTTTGGTCCCTTATTTTTATTTTATTTTTCGTTTTGGTCCCTTATTTATTATTTTGTTCGATTTGGTCCCTTATTTTGCAAAGTCATATCAATGCGGTTCCTCTTTTATTTATTGTTTCGAAATGGTTCCCTATTTTGCCAAAATTAAACCTATATGGTCTCTTTTCTGTTTCGATATGGTCTTTTTTTTACTTTTTTTGTTTTGAAATGATCCTTTATTTTACAAAAGTTATATCAATGTGGTCTTCTCCATATCACAATTAAAAGGAAAAACACCATATTGAAACCAAAAATAAAGATAAGGGACCAAATCGAAAAAAATAATAAAAGAGGGACCAAAACGAAAATTAAAAATAAATAAGGGACCAAAAGTGGTATTTAGCCTATTTTTTATGTTCATTTTGGTCCTCTATTTTTAAAAAAAATCATTTTAGTCATCTAACTATGAAACGTTAGTCAAAGTTACCTTTTTCGTCACATCTGTTAATAATGGCATCAATTTTAGCGTTTGTGACAGTTAAGTGATGATTTGGGCAGATGAGTTAATACGTCCTCCACGTGGCAATCACTAGTGCAAGAAGCACTTTTAATGTCAGTTAAAATTTGCTTTTTACATCGGTTGAACGTTAAAAGTTAACGTAAACTTTTAATGTCCGTTACTAACCGATGTTAAGAATTTACTTTTAACGTCTGTTTTATTTGCCAATAGACGTTAAAAGCTATGAATACAATGGACGTTAAAACTTTTTTTTTTTTTTTAAATTCTGGTTTTATTCATAATTTCTTTCCCTGCTCCCTGCAGAATTCTATAAACACACACAATATTCATACATCCAGAATTCTAAGAAGTAGAGAATCCAGAATTTTCAACATATATATAATATGGGTCTTGTTAACCAATGTACTAAGGGCACTGGTTAAGGGACCTATAAAAAGTAAGTTTTTATTGAAAATCTAAGTATCTAACATCTTAAAATATTAAATACATCACTTACCAATAAAATTTTTCTTCTTTTAATTCCTTAACCAATGTCCTTAGGATACAAGTTAACATTTTTCATATAATATACTCAAAGAAGTCCAGATTCAACATACTCAACTCACTAATCATATATATATATATATATATATATATATATATATATATATATATATATATATATATATATATATATATAATTACATCCAAAATTCTACAAACAAGACCACAATTCAATGATACAATTAATTAACTTGTTAAAAATTCTATTAATTACCTGCATCCATCTGTCAGTAATATTTGCGGAGATGATGTTCAAAATAGGTGACATCACAAACTATGCACATACCCACTTGCCTTTTTGTCTACGAAACTACAAATGAATATGAAATTGAATATCAAGTAAATGTATATACAAAACTCAATAATAATAATAATTATAATAATTACTATCTAATAAACTACTTACCTTTGGGATCAACCATTCAAAGTTGTGGCTCGTTTACCCCTTTTTCTGGGAGGTTGACTACTCGACCCGCTCTGTGAATGAGGGATGCCTACTGAATCATCCATATGTATGACTGTTTAGACAAAATAATAATAAATTAGGATTAATGACATGGATAAATAAAAATGGATACTTTAACATGGATAAGCCTACTATGCATACGCAATTTCATGGCATTGTCCTAACCCTAGCTAGCTATCCTTTAATACCGGCCCTAACCTTTAAACAAAAGCAAAAACCAGAAGCAAATTAACCTAAGCAAAACAAAAGCAAAGTGTAAACCTAAGCCATCTCCTCACTTACACTTACTTGTGAAGAAATTTTTGCAATTATTAGATTGTATATTAACAACTACTTTTAGAAGCTAAACCATTTCAAACCTATTTAACCATTCTAAAATAGAAGCAAAACAGTGTTCTACATTACTTTTAGAAGCAAAACCAGCAAACCAGAACCAAACCTAAGCAAAACAAAAGCAAACCTAAGCAAAACCTAAATGAGAAATAAGAGATTTTAATGGAAGCTTACCTTTAGAAGCTGGACCAAATGGAAGAGGGGACGGTGGCTGGAAGAGTGACGACGGTGAGGAGCAGTGGCCTAAATGAGAGAAGAGAATGAAGGAACAGAAAGGAGAAAGGAGAGAGGGAGAAGAGAGAGGATACAAGAAGCTTACCTTGAGGTGCGACGGAGACGATGGCGGTGTGAAGGTAGCAGAGGGAAACTGAAGGTTTTGAGAGAGAAAGAGAGATGTTGGAGGAGAATGAAGAGGGCACACGGGACTTAATGTTCTAGAAGTTTTAGAAACCATTTTTAATGTATATTATTTGAATAACAGACGTTAAAAGTCTTTGCTTTACTTTTAACGTCTGCTATTCAAATAACTGATGTTAAAAGTCATTAAAATAATGATTTTTTTTAAATGACTTTTAACATCTATTATTTAAATAACAGACGTTAAAAGTCTTTGCAAACAACTTTTAACGTCTATTATTCAAATAACCGACGTTAAAAGTCATTATTTTAATGCCTTTTAACATTTATTACTCGAATAACTAACATTAAAAGTCTTTGTTTTACTTTTAACATCTGTTATTCCACTAACCAATGTTAATAGTGCATGTAGTGATCAAATTAGTTACGGTATTGCCACCGCATTTTTTTAACATCCGTTTTAAATTAAAAGATGTTAAATCCTGTCATGTATAACGGCCCGAACTACTTTAAGGATTGCCGACTGTCCCCACAAATCAACACGAGTCTCTTCAGCGTGCTTTGTCCTCACTCACACGCTTCCTAGGAAAACTTCCCAGGAGGTCACCCATCCCGGAATTACTCCAAGTCAAGCACGCTTAACTTTTGAGTTCTTAAGTGATGGGCTACCGAAAAGAAGATGCATCTTGTTGATATAGGTAGTACCAATCAATTCTTATAAGCCTTCCTTCAATTGTACAGTCTTATACCTGCACAGCCTCAGGATCCCTCTCATTCCGGTGTGAATCGGTTCATTCATGTATCCCTCCGCCTAGAAGCCTGCCAGGAGCCGCTCCTTGTCCGTGCCTCATGCACCGGCGATCACTCCTCGCCCTCGTCAGCCCCGGGTGTTACATGCCCACCAGCTTCCGCTTGGTTCATCCCTGAACCACACTGTACTGGGAGAGGTCCGCTCTGATACCATTTGTAATGGCCCGGACTACTTTAAGGATTGCCGACTGTCCACACAAACCAACACAAGTCTCTTCAACGTGCTTTGTCCTCACTCACACGCTTCCTAGGAAAACTTCCCAGGAGTTCACCCATCCCAGAATTACTCCAAGTCAAGCACGCTTAACTTTGGAGTTCTTAAGTGATGGGTTACCGAAAAGAAGATGCAACTTGTTGATATAGGTAGTACCAATCAATTCTTATAAGCCTTCCTTCAATTGTACAATCTCATACCTGCACAGCCTCAGGATCCCTCTCATTCAGGTGTGAATCGGTTCATTCATATATCCCTCCGCCTAGAAGCCTGCCAGGAGCCGCTCCTTGTCCGTGCCTCATGCACCGGCGATCACTCCTCGCCCTCGTCAGCCCCGGGTGTTACATCATGTATTACATATTTTCCACTAGAGAATATGTGTTGGAGCCACGTGGAAGGACCAAATCGAATTTTTAGCTCTTCTTCCCAAGGGTTGCAGGCGGCCATGATTGACCCTTCTCCGACCTGTGATCATCCTTGCAAATTTATCCAAACAATTTAACCAAATTAGGATGCCTATGCTGCTCCATAAAACTGACTTCCTTCTACAACACGATAACAAGTAAAGTAAAAATCAATTGTTTTAGAAAAAAACAACAACACAGATGAAGTTTATTAACAAAAATGCAAACATATACAAGCCACTCTCGATGTCCCTAAAGGCCCTTCTTGTTCAAAACCTTGGCCGCAACAGGGTGTGAGACTTGATGCCAACCCGCACATTCTCATCAATGTAACCTTTATAGACAAGGGTCTTCTCTGCAACTTTGTATTAGGTTGGAGAAGGATCATCCATGGCTACGACAACGCTTGGGGAAGAAAACTCATTGAGGAAGATACATTGGGAAGAATGATTACAAATTCGATTTGGTCCTTTATCATTCTATTTGGATTCAATTTGGTCCTCCACGTGGCTCCAACACATATTGTCACATATAGAACATGCCAACTCAGCTGTCCATATCACTACTTAACTACTATGTATGCAGCGACAGTTCTTGAACCAAAATTCGGAAGAGCCGGAATATGTTTTAATGCATAATTCAAAAATATAATATCATGTATTCTAAAATTTAGGTTGCAATGTAAACTCAAATTGATCAAAAAACAATATTAAAGTAAATGGCTAGGAATTATCTGGGCTCTTTGAGTGACTTAAAACTTTTACTTTTTGGGGGTATTTTAGTTTCTGGGGCTGGGCTTTTTAATTTTTTTTATAGGAGTTGGGCTTTTTTTATGAATTTTATATGTAGATAAAAAAAAAATATTGGGGGAGCCCCTATCATATAAAAGCTCTGCCATTGTATGTATGCTAAAATTAACAGTGTGATTAATAGAGGTGATAGAAAATGTAATTTGGCTAACGTTTGAAACTTCCACTATGTTTGTTTGAGGAGAGTTTGAGAAGAGAGAAAATGAAAGAGAAAAAGTAAGTTTTGTTATGGCTAATTGACCAAAGTAGCCTATTTTTAAAAACTATTTACCAATATAACCTTGTTTTGAAACTATTTACCAAACTAACCCACTTTTCGCCAACGTGGCATTTTTTATTAATTTTTTCTCTGACACCAAAGACGCTACTTTGACTGGCGTTTTTGGAAAACGCCAGTTGCAGTAGCGTCTTCGCCCCCGTCCCCCTGCACCAGACAGCCACTGCCCAGGCCGCCACGTGGCGCGCTCTGGGCAAAGGCGCTACTGCAACCAGCGCCACTAATGGCGCTGGTTGCAGTAGCGCCTTTGCCCAGAGCGCGCCACGTGGCGGCCGGGGCAGTGGCTGTCTCCCCACTTGCAGCAGTCTTTGACCCGTCTGACCCTTCCCTCCACTCATCAAACCCACCCGCTGATCTCTCTATCTTTCTCTCTTCTTCACACACACAAACACACCCAAATCTTCTTCTTCTTCTTCTTCTTCTTCTTCTACTTCTACAATATTGTTGATCTCCTCACACCCTTTCTCACACAATACTCTCTTTCACTACGTATTACCAACCTCAGCCAAGTCTCCTACTTTGCTTCCTCTGTTTCTCTACTTTTTCTCAAGCTCAACCATCTCCACCACTTTGCTGCTGCAGGTATTTCTATTATTAATTTTTTTAATTTAATTAGTGTTATTATTGTGGCAGATTTTATCTTCAAATGCTGTTGGATTAATTTAATTATTTATGATATTTAGCTAAATTAATTATATTACTAATTATATTAATTTTAAATTATTAATTTTATTAATACAATAATAACAATAAATAATACACTAAGCAGAGAAGTGAAACATCAGACGAGTGATCAGCAGATGTTTCACTCGTCTGCCTGTCACCTGTCTGATGTTTTAGACGGGTGAAACATCAGACGAGTGATCACATCAGACAGGTGATGGGCAGACGAGTGAAACATCTGCTGATCACTCGTCTGATGTTTCACTCGTCTAAGGCATAGACGGGTGAAACCACAGACAGGTGATAGGCAGACGAGTGAAACAGCTGCTGATCACTCGTCTGATGGTTCACTCGTCTAAGCAGCAGACGAGTGAAACATCAGACAAGTGATCAGCACATGTTTCACTCGTCTGCCTCTCACCTGACTGATGCTTTAGACGGGTGAAACATCAGAAGACTTCATTAGACGAGTGAAACATGTGCTGATCACTCGTCTGATGTTTCACTCGTCTAAGCAGCAGACGAGTGATCAGCAGATGTTTCACTCGTCTGCCCATCACCTGTCTGATGTTTCACCCGTCTAAAGCATCAGACAGGTGATAGGCAGACGAGTGAAACAGCTGCTGATCACTCGTCTGATGTTTCACTCGTCTGCTGCTTAGACGAGTGAACCATCAGACGAGTGATCAGCAGCTGTTTCACTCGTCTGCCTATCACTTGTCTGTGGTTTCACCCGTCTAAGCTGCAGACGAGTGAATCATCAGACGAGTGAAACATCAGCAGATGTTTCACTCGTCTGCCCATCACCTGTCTGATGTTTCATCCGTCTAAAGCATCAGACAGGTGATAGGCAGACGAGTGAAACGTCTGCTGATCACTCGTCTGATGTTTCACTCGTCTGAGCAGCAGACGAGTGAAACATCAGACGAGTGATCAGCAGCTGTTTCACTCGTCTGCCTATCACCTGTCTGATGCTTTAGACGGGTGAAACATCAGATGTTTCTGCCTTTCACTCGTCTATCACTAGTGTATTATCTATTGCTATTATTGTATTAATAAAATAAATAATTTAAATATTAATTTAAAATTAATATAATTTACTATTTTGTTTTTACCATTATTAATATTAGTTTTGTTGTTGTTAATGTTATAATTTACTATTTTATTATAGCATTATTAATGTTATAATAAATAATTCACTGTTTATGTTTTAATATTGCAGATTACGACGTGATGAGTGAAATTATTGCTTTTGTGTACTCAAATGGGAGGATGTTTGACGGTCCAGAAGGAATCACGTTTGATGGTAATAAAAGATGTATGAAAATAAAACGTGGAGGCGGGTTTGAACTTCTGAAAACAAAGATTTTTGAAAAATTGAAATTGTTTCCAAATCAAAGTATATCCAAAATATTTGCTAGAGTTATATGTTGCAATAATCCTTTAAAATATATGGTATATGAGATTAGCGATGATGAGGATATGGAGTGCATGATGGATGCCGTTGATCAGAATGATTCAATGACATGTCTTGAGTTATATGCTGAAATCGATGTGGCTGGAAGTTCAAGAGTCCCTGCGCAATCGCTTGGCAGTAATATGGAGTTGCATAGATACGATGTAGACCTTGGATCATCGGAGGAAGATGAGGACTGGAACCTGGAGATGGAGGTTGATTCTATTGATGACGAAGAGGAAGGTGAAATCCCGGAAAGCGGTGACTCCGACACTGATGATGATACTCAACTTGATTCCAATGTAATGTCGTCTGCATTGGTTGGCTCACATCCGATGATGGTTTCTCCAGTTTCATCAGCACAACCTCAAATGCAGGTTCCCACTCAACAAGCAGGTTTGATATTGATATTATTGTTTATTTAATTATTGTTATTAAGAAATATTTGTTGTTGTTGTTATTATGATTATAACGTGTTTACATACAGGCCAATCACATGGTGCTTTCTTCAATTCATCACCCCATTACACTTATATTAACTGGGACCATCCCGATGAGGAGATGAATTATTTTGAAGGGTTGGATGTTCCGGGATCCTGGCAAGTGGGTGAGGAATTATATGTTGGTTTACGGTTTGACAGTAAACAAGCAGTTCAGTCAGCATTGAAAAATTATTCGATGAGGTGCCATCAATCGTTTACTGTTGTAAAATCAACACAATCACTTCTTTATGTGAAGTGCCCAAATGCTACACAAGGATGTCCATGGTTGATGAGGGCAATTTTATCAAAGAAGTCTGAGAAGTGGGAGGTTAAGAAATGGGGTGGTCCACACAATTGTGTGAATGCGATGTTGTCGCAAGATCATAAAAAGCTGGATTCTAACTTTGTATGCTCATGTATACTAGGTATTATCATTAACCGTATATAATTGTTTCTGTGTTGTTATTTGAATTGTCGTGCTTAAGAATTCAATTAATGTTTTTTATATTGTGTTAGGTATGGTCCGACAAGAACCTGGGGTGTCAATTTCGCTTGTCCAAGAAAGGATACAAAATACTTTTGGGTATCAAATATCCTATAGGAAGGCATGGAAGGCAAAGCAAAAAGCAATCGTGCAAGTGTTTGGAGATTGGGATGAATCTTACGCAATGTTGCCTAAATGGTTGGAGTACATGCAGCTATTCGCAGATGGTTCCTACTACAAGATCGAGACAAATGATGTTGTAGTTGGGAATCGTGTGCAATCTCAACTTCGTAAGTTTCATCGGGTTTTTTGGTCTTTCAAGCAATGTGCTGATGCTTTCAATCACTGTAAGCCCATTGTACAAGTTGATGGCACACACCTATATGGTAAGTATCGGGGGACGCTATTGATTGCCACCACCCAAGATGGAAACAGTCATGTACTCCCGATTGCTTTTGCGGTGGTTGAGGGAGAGACCTTGAGTGCTTGGTCATGGTTCTTGGGATTGATACGCGAGCATGTGACCAACAAGAGAGGAATATGTTTGATCTCCGATCGTCACCAAAGCATAAAATCAGCTGTGGGGAATCCACACCTTGGATGGCAACCTCCACATGCATACCATGTTTACTGCATTGGGCACATTGCAAGTAACTTCAACCATAAATTCAAGAATGCAAAGCTAAAGGAGGAATTGATGCGACTAGGTAATGACCTTATAAAGGATCTATATTTTTGTATTTACATAACTTAGTTGTCTTATGTTTCACACACTAATGTAACTTATCATTTGTGACCCATGTAGGGTATATAGCCTGTAAGGGACGGTTTTTGCGCAAATTGGATAAGTTTCGTGCAACAAGTCCAGAAATAGAGCGGTGGGTTGATGGGATATCTAGAGAGAAGTTGACTATAGCTTTTGACGAAGATGGTCGTAGGTTTGGCCACATGACAACAAACTTGTCGGAAGCGATTAATAAAATTTTAAAGGGTACTCGTAATTTGCCAATAACAGCTCTCGTGAAGTGCACGTATGGCAGGATGGTCGAATATTTTGTCTAGAGAGGTGCAACTGCTAGAGCTCAACTTGGTGCAGGTCAGTATTATACTGAGAAGTTAATGACTGCGATGAAGAAGCAACAAGATGAAGCTTCTTCACATCGGGTTCGCCCTTATGACATACAGCACACAAGATTTGAAGTTGATGAGGCTTTTAATCCATTGACTCAGAAAGGAGGCCATTCATGGAGCGTCAATATAGCAAAAAGATATTGTGAGTGTGGGAGATTCACGGCATTTCATTACCCTTGCTCACATGTGATTGCTGCTTGTTCGTCAGTGAGCCTCGACTATTGGCAGTATGTCGATACCAGATACACATTGCCTTCGATAGTGAATGCCTACTCTGGACAGTGGCATCCCATAGGAAACGAGGAAGACATACCAACCTACTGGGTGCCTTACACTTTGGTACCGGATGAATCGATGCTTCGTCCTAAGGGAAGACCTAAATCGACACGCATTAGGAATGAAATGGACTGGAGAGAGTCACAACCATCCCAAAGATGTAGTCATTGCAGGTCTGAGGGCCATAATAGGCGTGTCTGCCCTCGACGGGCAGGAGGATCGGGTGGACAAGCAGATGATATAGATGATTGCCTTTAGTTTCACCGCATACGTCCCTTTGTAATTGTTCAGCTTTCAATTGTGGAATGTAATTTTAATCGTCTTTCACGTTGAAATGTGTTGAATCGAAGTACGTTTACAGATTTTATGTTGAAATGTCCCTTTTATTTATTATTTATGCAATATCTTTAAAACTAAATATCAACATAAATAATTACTAAACAGTAATAACCATAAATGATACATCACTAGTGTGTGTGACCATCGTGATCACTTATGTCGTTCCTGGGACCTTGACCTTGAGTGCTCGATTCGGCATAGAAGTCGGCATTAAGGTCAATTCCGCCAGGAGAATACAGTGCCTGGTTTCGCATATCCTGAATCCAATGATTCGGTGCCGCAGGTGTATGGTAAGATGGAGTAAATGGTGATGGTGTGTAGCATAGATGTGGTGGATAAGGAGCGTAGTTGGCTGGTGACGACGCTACATTTGTGGGTGTTGGAGCCTCCGTTGATGGACTAAATGTTGGATAAAAATATGTTGCAGGTGGCTGATGTGAAGTGTGTGGGAATTGGACGGGTACGTAATACATGCCGGCTTCGCGCTCTGGTAGCTGCTCAGGGCGGTATGGTTGTTGCCGTACCCGTGTCCTTCGACGTTGTAGTCCTTGACCCTCTACCCTACAGCCACGGTTCGGGAGTGCCTCAACCGGGGGGACTTCTTGTGTTGCCGCCGGAGCGTCCTCAATAGCTTCAGTGATGCGGTCTGCCTCGTCCAATGCAAGGAGAATTTGCTCAGTCTCAACTTTGAGACCATCAAACGAGAAGGACGATTGCCCCTCCGACGTAGACAAGTAGTTTAGGTACTCGAGACCATCCACCTATAAATGATTAAAGAATATATCAAATATCGTTTATAGATGTCATAACCATAAATGCAATGAACAATGTACATCATATTATATTTTATATTACCACAATCCCTTTCTGTGCACCAAGTCTGCTAATCCAACGACGTGTATGCCGTCGGTACCACATCATATACTCTGAGTTCTTTCCCAACGGTCGGCTGAGGGGTGCATTTGTCCAAACCCAGCTGTTCCTATCATTCCATAGGGTGATCCATCGTTCCAATATAACTGTCCAATCCTCATTTGATTTTCCCCTAAGCGTTAGGTCGTGAAGATCTTGTGTTTGGGACGGTGGCAAAGGAATGTGCTGGGACATGCCAAATTGTCGCATGACACGATCCGGTTGATGCCACTCCACAATGTGGAAACATATCATCGGTACCACTGCCCTCCACACATTTAAACCATCGAGGGAGATCAATGGTAATGTGGCCATCATCGCCGGACTGTATGGCTCCCAAATTACCTACAAAATATAAACAAACAATCAATGACTGGTTCACAAAATAACTTTGTCAA
This sequence comes from Ammopiptanthus mongolicus, assembly GCA_039655645.1. Taxonomy (NCBI): domain Eukaryota; kingdom Viridiplantae; phylum Streptophyta; class Magnoliopsida; order Fabales; family Fabaceae; genus Ammopiptanthus; species Ammopiptanthus mongolicus. The sequence continues at coordinate 6,558,418 of CM077348.1, forward strand.
GGATAAAACTAATAGATACTTACATCTTTTGGCTTCATCTTGTCAAAAGCTAATCGATAATACTGCAAGTCCTTTGATCGTCTTGAATAGTTCCTGTTGTTCAGCCACCTAAATATAACAATATTTTACTACTTAATTTATTCAACAAGTATCATGATTAAACGTTATAATTTATTACATATAAGCAGATAAAATGTTGCTCACCGTGCACCATATGGTGATCCATGTGGTCGATCATCATTTGGGATGGACGGTGCAATGAACGGAAACCTTTCCCATGCCCACAGCTGAATCAATGGAGTCACCCCAGCAATCTCCTTTTTCTCATAATCGGTGGACTTGCAAAGCTCACGGTAAAGATAACTTAACACAGCTGAACCCCAACTATACTGACCGGTTATAGCAAAGTCCTCTAACAGTGTTAGATACCTCAATGGTACGTACCTGCCGGAGTGATCGGTGAACATCAATCCACCAAAAAGCCTCAGTATATAAGCTCTCGTATATTTAATCCTACCCTGTATGTCCAGCATGTCAACGTCGACATTATGAAACTGTTCTTCCAACCATGACATACTTAACCGAGCTCCGTTCAAATCTTGGGGGCATGGCTCGACACCTAACATAAACCCCACATATCCTATCCAATTACCATAAGTGCAACCAACAACCGCCATCCCATCTATGCGTAGGCCAAGCAGGATCGCCACATCCTGTAGAGTTATAGTACATTCTCCACATGCCATGTGGAAGGTATGAGTCTCTGGCCTCCACCGCTCTACCAAAGCACTCAATAGTGCATGATCCACACGGGATGATCCAAGTTGTGCCACCCCCAAGAAACCTGCTTGCTCAAGATATATCTTTATGGCCTCGGGAACATCTCCAACCCGGTCCTGAAACTGCGTAGCTCGCCTTACCTTCAATAAACGATCAGCCACACCATTCCATACATACTGGGAAACATGATATTCTTGAAATCCCAATAGAGAATCGTCCTCCGGACCAGGATTAATCACATGTGGCTGCTGTGAAGAGGAACTTGCCGCCATTTTACCTAACATAGCAGAAAAAATACATGATTAATAATACTAATTATATTATTGGTAATGAAAACATTGAAAACAACAACAACTAACATTAACAACAACAAAACTAATATTAATAATGGTAAAAACAAAATAGTAAATTATATTAATTTTAAATTAATATTTAAATTATTTATTTTATTAATACAATAATAGCAATAGATAATACACTAGTGATAGACGAGTGAAAGGCAGAAACATCTGATGTTTCACCCGTCTAAAGCATCAGACAGGTGATAGGCAGACGAGTGAAACAGCTGCTGATCACTCGTCTGATGTTTCACTCGTCTGCTGCTCAGACGAGTGAAACATCAGACGAGTGATCAGCAGACGTTTCACTCGTCTGCCTGTCACCTGTCTGATGTTTTAGACGGGTGAAACATCAGACAGGTGATGGGCAGACGAGTGAAACATCTGCTGATGTTTCACTCGTCTGATGATTCACTCGTCTGCAGCTTAGACGGGTGAAACCACAGACAAGTGATAGGCAGACGAGTGAAACAACTGCTGATCACTCGTCTGATGGTTCACTCGTCTAAGCAGCAGACGAGTGAAACATCAGACGAGTGATCAGCAGCTGTTTCACTCGTCTGCCTATCACCTGTCTGATGCTTTAGACGGGTGAAACATCAGACAGGTGATGGGCAGACGAGTGAAACATCTGCTGATCACTCGTCTGCTGCTTAGACGAGTGAAACATCAGACGAGTGATCAGCACATGTTTCACTCGTCTAATGAAGTCTTCTGATGTTTCACCCGTCTAAAGCATCAGTCAGGTGAGAGGCAGACGAGTGAAACATGTGCTGATCACTTGTCTGATGTTTCACTCGTCTGCTGCTTAGACGAGTGAACCATCAGACGAGTGATCAACAGCTGTTTCACTCGTCTGCCTATCACCTGTCTGTGGTTTCACCCGTCTATGCCTTAGACGAGTGAAACATCAGACGAGTGATCAGCAGATGTTTCACTCGTCTGCCCATCACCTGTCTGATGTTTCACCCGTCTAAAACATCAGACAGGTGACAGGCAGACGAGTGAAACATCTGCTGATCACTCGTCTGATGTTTCACTTCTCTGCTTAGTGTATTATTTATTGTTATTATTGTATTAATAAAATTAATAATTTAAAATTAATATAATTAGTAATATAATTAATTTAGCTAAATATCATAAATAATTAAATTAATCCAACAGCATTTGAAGATAAAATCTGCCACAATAATAATACTAATTAAATTAAAAAAATTAATAATAGAAATACCTGCAGCAGCAAAGTGGTGGAGATGGTTGAGCTTGAGAAAAAGTAGAGAAACAGAGGAAGCAAAGTAGGAGACTTGGCTGAGGTTGGTAATACGTAGTGAAAGAGAGTATTGTGTGAGAAAGGGTGTGAGGAGATCAACAATATTGTAGAAGTAGAAGAAGAAGAAGAAGAAGAAGAAGAAGAAGAAGATTTGGGTGTGTTTGTGTGTGTGAAGAAGAGAGAAAGATAGAGAGATCAGCGGGTGGGTTTGATGAGTGGAGGGAAGGATCAGACGGGTCAAAGACTGCTGCAAGTGGGGAGACAGCCACTGCCCAGGCCGCCACGTGGCGCGCTCTGGGCAAAGGCGCTACTGCAAGTGGCGCTGGTTGCAGTAGCGCCTTTGCCCAGAGCGCGCCACGTGGCGGCTTGGGCAGTGGCTGTCTGGTGCAGGGGGACGGGGGCGAAGACGCTACTGCAACTGGCGTTTTCCAAAAACGCCAGTCAAAGTAGCGTCTTTGGTGTCAGAGAAAAAATTAATAAAAAATGCCACGTTGGCGAAAAGTGGGTTAGTTTGGTAAATAGTTTCAAAACAAGGTTATATTGGTAAATAGTTTTTAAAAATAGGCTACTTTGGTCAATTAGCCTTTTGTTATTTGGGAAAGAAGAGGGCGAGAGAAAAAATTAGTGAGACTCAAAAAAACACTCTCCTTCGACGGAGAGAAAACTGAAAGAGAAGAGAAATTATAATGAGAAATTACCTTTATGACCATGTTATCTCTTTCTCTCGGTGCTAGTTCTCTGCATCATATCTCAGCAAATTGGAAGCACTTTTTTTCCATCAAGCCACTAACACCATGAACGATATGTTAATTATGACCGCCTATATAGCCTCTGTTTGGAACAACGGCGATTTGGGCAAAATCACATCCAAAGTGACTAGACGTGGAAGCAGGTATTTATAGCTATTAGGATTTGTCTGCAAATTTTTACAAAAACGTCATTAGTGTCTTGATTTTACTTCAACGTGATTCTGTTGGCGTGCAAACAAACACCCACATTATATATGGCAGCACTCTTTTGGTATATTATGTAAATGCTTTACTATATAATTTTTTTATTCTTTTATTCTTCATTTTATTTTAAATTTATTTATATTAATGTGTGTATATTATATAAATATATAAGGGAATCAACATGTGATTGGTTCGAGTGGTAACGAGTTCGGATCCCTTAAGCAAGTGATCAGGGGTGCGATACCTAGCTCTTGCATATGGAGAAAACCTGGTTAGGAGAGGTCGGCCCTTAAATGTCGTCCAGTATCTCGAGAAATTAGTCTTCGCAGTTACGCGCGGAAGATAAACTGAAAAATCGAAAAAAAATTTATATATATATATATATATATATATATATAAGGGTAAATATGTCTTTACAAGATTTCTATCAATCCAAATAAGTGGAGAAAAAACTCAACTTTTCTTTGTCTTCTACTTCTTTCAATCCAAACAACAAAAATTACTCATTTTCTCTTCTCATATTTTTTTTATCTTCTACTTCTTCCTCTCTGCTTCTTTTATAATCCAAACAAAACATTAAGTTGGACACCTTAGTTGGGAGATTCTAATATCACAGTAGCAACTCATCCATATAAAGATTACCAAAAAAAAAAAAATCATAATTTAGTTTATTCTTTGAACAGATGGTGATTTTTTTTTTTTGGTTACGAACAGATGCTGAATTTAATATTAACAAAATATTTTCAATCGAAATTTTATTTTCTTTTAAATTCATTCTTTATTTTAATCATTTTTATCGCATTTCGTGCAGCTTTTTTTTTTTAGAAAAAGAAATGAAAAGAAAAATTGATGAGCGGTAGCTACTAGTAGAACCAGTGAATGATGAATTAGTTAGACAAGATAGCACATTCACGGAGGATATTCACAAAGCAATATAATTAACAGATTCTAATCTCACAGCAGCAACTGATCCATGCATTTTCTGAAACAAAAATTGTACTCGATTCATCCTGAGATTGAGTTCAAAATAATAAAAAACCCATCAATTTTGGTGTGCACAAGGTAAATGAAACATTTAAATCAATCTCATAAGGCATATCATCATCAACAACAACAACAACAACAACCAAATTCAACGGTCATCTCTATTACCTAGCTCAATGAAAGGAAAAAGAAATGGGTTATGGGTTGTCACCTGTAGCCCACTAAGCTGTATAAGTTCCTCGAAGGAGTCGGATCAAAAAGTAAATTACACCAAATGGTACAAATCTCGTCCTTTTCTTTTTTCGTTTTTTGTTCTTTTTCTTTTTGCTTTTGCTCTTTTTTTTTTTCTTTTCATTTTGATTCTGTTTTTTGCTTTTCCTCCTCCTTCTTATTTTTATAGAATATTAACTTTAAAATAAAAATTAAAAGAAAATCTAAACAAAATTAAAGTTCACAAATATCTTGTCTTGGATAAAAAAAGGGCGTAAGAATTATATTTGCCCTAGAAAGTGTGAAATAGGAATTAATGTGCTGTCTCACATTCCAATCCAAATATATGTTTTATGAATCAAAATTTGTGAACATATTTAAAATGGCATCTTATTTATTTGATAGTCTAAAAGTATTTTATACAATATAATTTTTATCGATTTAACAGTTGAATTAGAACTATTTATTATTTAGATCAATTGTCTCAACTAGTCTTATTTTCATATATTTTAAAAGTGCATTTTGTGTTAATCTTGATGCATATCAATAAAACATTAAATAATTTTGATTATATATACGAGAAGGATCAAGTTACTCCAAGAGTTGGAATAACTTTAAGAAAGTTACTCTCAATTTCATCCATCTATTTATTCTAATCCAACAAAGGTCATGTGACTTCTTTAATGAATTAATATAGATTCAATGGATTAAAATAAATGGATGGATGAGATTGGAAGTAACTTTCTTAAAGTTACTTTTGAAGTAACTTAATCCCTCCTCATATATATATATATATATATATATATATATTGGAGTTTTCCATACAATGATCAATGTTATAAGAAGTTTATCCTATAAAAATACCATTTAACATGTTTTTCCATAATATTATTATTATTATTATTATTATTATTATTATTATTATTATTATATAGGCAATTTGAACAATTTGTTGGTTTGAGTGGAACTGGGTTCAGATCCCTTAAGCAAGGTCTCGAGTTCGAATCGTGTGGATGAAAAAAACTTGGTTGGAACGGGAGACCCCGCTAAAGGTGGTCAGTCAGGTTCCTTGACGGAGATTAGTCATTGGTGAATATTTCTCACCTATAACATGATAACCTTCTAACGTACACTCTCCAAAACAAGTGTATGGATGGTGATGGAATGAGAACCGTGGATGATGAGGAGTTTATAATTTTGGGCAATCGGGATCCGGGTAATTTAGGGGTGTAAGCGGATCTCATTTGATCATCGAATCGATGGATCTGAACCGATTTGATGGTTTGGATCGGATCAAATCGGATTTAAAATGCCACATTCGAAGGAGATCGGTTCGAGTATCGGATTCCAAAAATAGGAATCGATCTGATCTGAACCCTTTAAAAATAATATATTATTAATAATTTTATTTTAATAAAATATTTTATTAACAAAATTAATATATATATGAATATAATATTAATTTAGTATACTTAAAAATTAATATTAAAAATTAAAAATTTTAGGTTAATATAATTTTTATTTTTATTTTTTTAGTAATTTTTGAAATTAAAATTAGAATAAATAAAAAAGGATAATCCGATTACTCGATCCGAACCAACCCAATTTTAATCGGTTTGATTTGGATCCATCGATTTTTTTTTTTGTCACATCCGATCCAAATCAAACGGAATAAATTTAATCGATTGAGCTGCTAAAATATCAAAATCTGATCCGATTATATCCTACAGTGGTTGCTCGACACTGGCTGTGACAGCTGGAGGATGCCCCTATTTAATGAGCGTTCAGCACCTCCATACCGGAAGTCCATTACGCCAGCTGAAGAAGCATACGATCGATGGCATTCTCCGTCCTCAGACTTTTTATATCATCATTCATCCTTTGCATTCTCTTCCAGGAACCCTTACCCACGCATGCCCTCAGAAAGGCACTCATGCTTTCATTTAACTACTATTCAACTCTTTATTTATCTCTTCCAACCTTTAAGAACTTCCAAATTTACATTTTACTGATCTACCTTACAACATTTCACCAGTTGTGTGTCTGCTTTTGATTCTTAATTTGTTGCAGTCTTACATTGTATACTTGGGAGGACACTCTCATGGTCCAGACCCTTCACCCAGTGAATTAGAATTAGCCACTAATTCCCATTATGATTTACTCTCTTCAGTCTTGGGAAGGTAAAGCAACTATATATATATGTGTGTGTGTGTGACCTTCTGTTAAATATATATTCTGTCATGTTAAAAACTGATTACTTAAATATATTTGTTTTTCAACAGTCATGAGACAGCTAAGGAAGCAATTATTTACTCCTACAATAAGCACATAAATGGCTTTGCTGCTCTACTTGAAGAGGAAGAAGCATCAGAGATAGCAAGTGAGCATATGATTACTATGGGTTTCTACTCACTTTGAAAGCCACTAATTGATACCATTTATGTTTCTATTGGTGCAGAAAATCCAAATGTAGTTTCTGTTTTCTTGAGCAAACAGCATAAATTGCACACTACCAGGTCATGGGACTTTCTTGGACTGGAAAAAAATGGAAGAATTCCTGCAAACTCAGCTTGGAGGAAAGCCAGATTCGGTGAAAATACAATCATAGCTAATATCGATACAGGTATATATGTTTCATGTATGTCTCAATCAAATAGTCTTCAATTAACTGTATATATAGATTATACATTTTCTTCCTAAATTTATACCCCATACAATTTTTCATTGAATTATGTTAGTTGCATTTAAAAATCATGTCATGTAACCTACATCAAATCATTCGACCACTCGTCATCATTCTTGTTTCCTTTTCCTCTATTTTATTCTTTAATTTTTGCTCGTGTTTCCTTGCATATTTATATATGATATATAATATATTCATTCTAACTTTACATACAATAAAACAATATTAAGCTACATTCACTTTAGACACAATGTCCCGCCTGTATTTTAGTTGAGATATACAAAAAATATGAGTTCTGTTATTTTGACAAGAACATTGTTGTCCAACACCATATATTTCTACTTTTCAACATTTGTTTATTATTTTATTTTCTCTCATGCTGTATTTCATTATTCACAATACCACTTAAAGATATGGTGTCCTGTATCGATATCCATAGTTCCAAATATCGTTTTTGAAAAATATATATTTTCTTAACGACACCATATACAAGAATAATAATATTTTTTATATTACTGGATTTGATATCCAATGAGACACTATATTTTTGTGTGGGTGGAATTAAATATTATCATACATTTTATATAAAGATAAAGTGAATATTAATTGGAAGCATGCCTTATGGGAGGCTAACCAGATTGCTAATGCTTTAGCTCAATATGTTCTTTCTTTAGCATTCAATGTAAAAGTGTTTGATTTCCCTCCTAGCTTCATTTCTAATGCCTTAACGGCAGATGTAGCTGGTACTTGATTTCAAGAGGATTTTAGTTGTTGGTTTGGGGTTTTATCCTTTTTTTATTCATAAAAAAAAATGACTATACTATATAAGTGAAATATCCCTTTCAAATTCCAATCTGATGGTACCAAAAACGAGTACAAGAATAATTTCGTTTTTGCAGTTTGTACAGAAACAAGAATCATTGGTGAGGTACAATAATCAATTGTGTAGCTACACTGATTATTTACTTCTTGTACAGGAGTTTGGCCCGAACACAGGAGCTTTAATGACAAAGGATATGGCCCCGTCCCATTAAAGTGGCGTGGGAAAGGGGTCTGTGAGATAGGCCTTTACAATGGTTCAAGGAAAAATTTATGTAACAGGTAATTTTTCTTTGGAGAAATTAGATATATTAAGATAGTAGAGGACAGTCACTTAAGTATCTATCAACATATATGGTCTCAGTGAGTGAGGGGTATGAGAAAGACATTACAAATTTTGAATCCATGCACTCGTAATATTCATGTTTCGTAGCTAAACTAAATGATCTAATTCTAGAGGACATATTTATCAATATATTTAATTATTAATATGCTCATATATAATTAATGAATTTAAAAGAGACTGTCCTGAAATTTGTAATTTGCATTTATAGTTATATTTAGATATATTATTAGTTAACTTGATTTAACAATTAACAACTTTTAAATATATAAGATATTTATCAATGTGTGTTGGTCCAAGTGGAAGGGGTTTGAATCCCTTAAACATGTGGTCCTGGATTCGATCCTTGGATTCATGTATATGGAAAAAACACTATTAGAGAAACCCCATGAGATTATTCTTTCACCTATCGGGTGAAATAATACTTCGAGAAACCAAAAACCTATTTGGTAGTCAGGATAAGAGAGGCAAGATATCATATCCTGCTTCAATCCGTAGTTTGGTGAACCAACGGAATAGGATAAGTTTATCCTGTCAGCTTATCATATCCTGCTACTTAGTTATAATTCTATCATGAGGGGGTCTGAATTAGAACCAACAGGATAAGATAAGAAAGTGTTTTTTATTTTATCCCTTACATTAATATTATTATTTAATTATGTTTTCAAACCTAATTAGTATTACTAATTAAAATATATGGTTTAATTAGCAATTTTTATAAAAATTGAAAAAAATATCACAAGTTAATTTTTATTAAATTTGTTATAATTTTAAAAATGGACTAATGTATAATTAAAAAGTCAAAAATATATATTATCAAATATTTATTTTAATATTTTTTAATTTAAATGTATAAAAAAATCAAATAATATTAAAATTTATTTTTGAAAAAAATGTAATTTTGATATAAGGGTAATTTTGTCATTTGTGGATATTTTATATTATATTTTATTATTATCTGATGCGCATCAAACATCGGATATGATAAAAGCTTATCATGCTCATCTGTTATCCTATCATTATCTAGCTATCATATCTTATCCATTTTTATCCTATTCTGGCAACCAAACGAGCCCTAAGAATCTTAATTACTTCCTCCGTCTCATTTTACTTGTCCCATTTGGTTATGCACACCTTTTAAGAAAATGATTAAGTTTACTAATTTTTATAATAACATGATACTCTTTGACTAAAATACCCCTATTTAAATTGTACGGTACTATGGTTGGATAGTTACAATTACTTACCGATCACTACACTCCTTGATAAAGAAACTCATTAATATAGATTGATTGAGATACAAATGATATTTTGGGGAAAAAAAGTAATTAGTACTTTTTAATTTTTTTAAAAAAATAAGTAATTTGAGATAATATAATATTACAAATGAGATAAATAAAATGAGCCGCAGGGAGGGAGGGAGGTAATTATGAAGGGATTTGATGCATTTATTCTTATTTATGATGGGGTTCTTTACATCCCTAACTCCTTCAAAAAGTTGTCACATTGGTTACTAGGCTGGTGTGGACTTCAATTGGCCCCCGACACCACCTGACTTAACCATGATCTAGTGGGGCCGAGATTTGGGGATCCGGACTCCAATACATAAGAATGAAGAAATTTGGGCTCACATTAGCATCTTCAATAAGCTAATTTATAGCTTATTTAATTAGTTTATAAGTTAGTTTAATTAAGGTAGAGGTGTTTGGTAAATAAGCTTATCTCATGAGTTTATAGTTTTTCTTCATAAGCTAATTTATTTAACTTATGACTTATAGCTTATTGACTTTTTTCTTAATTTTACCCTAATTCATTTAATAAAATTCTCACTTTACTGTGTTTGTCATAAATATGTTTTTTTATGTCATTTTATATTTATAAGCTAGTTCAACAGCTAATTTTATCAAACACTTCAAATTCAATCAGCTAGCGTTTCAGCTATAAGCTATAAGCTATAAGCTTTCAGCTAAAAATTAGTTTATCAACTATCAGTTAATTTATCAGCCATAAGCTAGCTTATTAGCTATTTTTGCCAAACAGAGCCTTAGTGTCTTTTTGTATTAGCGATAAGAAATTGATTATTTTAATATTTGCTTATAATCATAATTAATTATTATTATAATCGATTAAAATAAAATCAGCTTTATGTTTGAATGTATTTGTTGAAAATCGATTTTAGGATAATCTATTTTGTTTGGGTTGTATAAAAAAATCACTTTTATGTAGTAAATTATAAAAAAAAGTATGAAGTTATTTGTATAAATATTTATTTGGTAGTTAGTTTTGCGGATGTGAAATATGAAGAATGTTATTGGTTTCAAAATAATCTAATAGTTGTTTAAACAAGTTTCAAACTTCTAGCTTTTCTAAAAACAATTTTTCTCCTCGTAAGAACATCTATTTTGCAATTTAATCGGTTTATCAAAACATATTAGTTTCTACTGAAAAATAACTTTTATCATAAAAAATAATTCTTTGAGTAAGAATTAATTTTATCCAAACTTCCTCTTACATGTATAAATATCATAAATCTTTTCCCGGTCAACCTGAGTTAAGCTTTTCCAACTTATGACTGAAGGGTGCTTTTAAAGGGATCCGGATCCATGTATTAGCAAATTCACGTATTTGTCACAGTTATATAATTTATGATCATTAGATTTATTTGTCTTACACTCTCAGTCCTTGATTTGTTTTGTCCAAAAAAATAACAAAAAAATATAAGTGGAGAGAGATAGAGATAGGTTACTGCAAGGAATTCTAATCCCTTTTAAAGGGATGTGAAATGCAATTATTTTAGGAAGATATATACATATATTTTTATTTAAACTGAATGAAATTTTGAAAAAGTTAATCCACAAGGTAATGTAAAAACCAAAAGTTAATTTAAAGGATTCCTTTTTACCCTAACAATAAAGGATTAAATTAGGTTGCATGTACATTATTATCAAGTTATAGAGATAAATCAATAAGCCCTTCAGTGTGCAATTATAAGACAAGTCTTGTACTTTATATTTATACTATAAAATGAAATTCATAATGTTATGCAAACATCTTAAGTCTTTCTAATTTTATTACTACATGCTGATAAAAGTTATCTTACTATTGAAATGATTACATTTAAATGTTAATTTTTATTACTATGTAAAAAATGATAAGACAGCTATTCTTATTTAATTTATGTGTTTTTTGGAGTATTTACCTACAAAACATATTTTAAAAAATAAAATAACTTATGATTAGTTGTTCAAGTTAAGAATGAAAATACATTAAAGATTAATTTTCAATAATTGTTTTATTAATTTAGTAATTAAATCTATTGAAAAAATCCTAGTTCTTGTTGATATCTATGTTACAACCGGTGATGTTATTTGATATTATTTTTTCAAACTATTCTTATATTATTTTTGAGTTTAATTTTGATACACTTTCAGTGTAAAGTTCTTACATTGTCAATTAGTCACAAATCATCCTATGTGTGATTTTTTTTTCCGATTGCATCCTATACGTGACTTTCAAGATTGTTGTAATAAGAGTTAAACATTTTTAATGATGTGACAATTTATAATTGGGTGATGATATTGTAAAAAAAATCTTTACACTAGCGGTGCATACCAATTAAATCCATTATTTTTTTATAATAATAAAATAAGACATATATTTTTCAAAACACATTTTCTCTCTTCTATTATCTATTAAAGTAGATGTGTTCAAAAGGTTTGATAAAATCATTTTCCTATAGCACCCTAACAACTACTAATAAGATTTTTTTTACACCCCAAATGAGATAACTATGTAAACATCGTAGCCATATCTATAGATGAATATTGAAGTATTCTACATTTTTTTTTTTTTTTGATAAGATGAAGTATTCTACATTTTGAGATGAGATAAAATTGTACGTAAATATATACAAGTGTGAGTGTGGTGTAAGTGTTTGATTTTTGTTCTTCAAATAATAGAATTGTTAGTAATATACAATGAAACAGGAAGCTGATTGGAGCAAGAATGTTCAGCAAAAATTTCGAGGCAGAAGTTGGCAAACTTGACCCGTTTCATCGCTCGGCACGTGACTTTGTAGGCCACGGTACCCACACTCTATCAACTGCTGGTGGTAACTTTGCTCGCGGTGCAAATGTATTTGGTAATGGCAATGGTACTGCCAAGGGTGGATCTCCAAGAGCACGCGTTGTAGCTTACAAAGTGTGCTTTTCTATAGAAGATGCTGGGAGCTGCCATGATGCTGACATCTTAGAAGCATTTGATCATGCCATATATGATGGTGTTGATGTCATCTCAGCCTCTTTGGGTGGCTCTATTCCTGATGCTCAAGCTTTGTTATCAGATGGGATCTCTATAGGGGCCTTCCATGCAGTTTCTAGAAATATAGTGGTAGTTTCCTCTGCTGGGAATAACGGGCCAGCACCTAGTACTGTTACAAATGTGGCACCCTGGTTGTTCACTGTTGCTGCAAGTACAATGGACAGGGATTTTCTCAGCAACATATCTCTTGGTAACAAACAATACCTTAAGGTATCATATATGTCATGATGTCATCTTAATTAATTTCTACTTTTAACTAGCTAGAAGAGTGGATATTTGGGATATGAGTTTAAAGAGAAATGTTAATCTTGTATCAATTAACTTCATTGAACTGAATGTATATATATATATATATATATTAGGGTGCCAGTCTTAATAGAGGCTTGCCATCACAAGAGTTTTATCCTTTGATTCATTCCGTCAATGCTAGACTCCCTAATGCCACGATTCAAGATGCGTAAGCGCAAATTTCCCTATCAAATATTTACACTATCTGTCAAATGATTGCTTCTTGTCTCATATATGTGTGTATTCTCGATCGTGTAGTCGTGTTTGCAAGCCTGGAACACTTGATCCTATCAAAGTAAGGGGAAAAATACTAATATGCCTTCGAAGTGATAAAATACAATCAGTTGGTGAGGGCCAACAAGCTGCCCTTGCTGGCGCAGTGGCAGTGTTTGTGAACAATGATAAGCAAAGTGGAAATACACTTCTAGCGGAGCCCCATATTTTAGCCGGTGCAAGCGTCAATGAGAATGACCCTGAATGGGAACATGGAACTGACGACCATAACAAGAGCAGGTTCTTAATCACATATCAGTAGTCGGTTTATTTGTTATAGTTGCAGCAAATAATTAAAGCACTTCATTTATATATAAATATACTACGTACTGCAGGAACCTTGTTGCTTACATGACTGCTGCAAGAACATATGTAGGAGTAAAGCCAGCTCCAATTATGGCTGGATTCTCATCCAGGGGTCCCAGTGCCGTGCAACCATTGATACTCAAGGTCTATATTTTGCTTCATCATATCATTAACTAAGAGATGATTTGTCAATCTTACTTATCTTCACTGACTCTTCATTCATATAGATGATTCAATAATATTACTTGTACATCACTTTTCTTCTTTTTTTGGTATTATGTACATCACTTTTCTTTTTCTCTGTTTTTTGGTAAACAGTACATCACTTTTCTTAATTACATTATTTTTACACCATATCTTTTCTAGATAATGAAGATAAGATAAACATGCTTTCCAATATACACAATCTTGTTTATTTTGTTTTTTCTCAAACAGCTAAAGATATAAAAAGTAATCATAAAACCCTTGATAATTTAAGGTTATACTAATTTGTTCCCTGTTTCAGCCTGATATAACTGCTCCTGGTGTGAACGTAATTGCTGCTTATACACTAGGCGCGGGTCCATCTAATTTAGTATCAGATGGACGCCGGATTCTTTTCAATGTAAAACAGGGAACTTCTATGTCTTGCCCTCATGTTGCTGGCATCGCCGGTCTTCTCAAAACACTTCATCCTAATTGGAGTCCAGCAGCTATCAAATCTGCCATGATGACTACTGGTAATGTATCTATGGGTGCCTTGGAAGAGCTTATAGAGAGTTTATAAGAATAGCTTATGGAACTAAATTTATACAAATAGTTTATGATCTTTTCATAAGCTCTTTTTATTTTATTTTCATAAACTTGTCAAAGAAGCTTATCAAAATAAGCTGTTTTTAGCTTATTTATAAAATAGCTTATTGAATAAGCACTTAATTAAGCTATTTACCCAAACCCATCCTATATATGAAAGTGAAAAATAGATTACATTTTTTTCTCAACAGACTCAAACCAATAAATAAAAACTCCCGTCAAAAGCAAAATCAATAAAATATACATAATATAGAGGTATTCAATATATGCATAATAAAACAAATATGTTTCAGTTTTCTGAAAAAACAATGGATTTAATTGATATGCATGGTAAGTGTAAGAATATTTTATACTGTTAACCAATCATAAATTATCATACCACTAAAAATTTTTTACTTTTATCCCAACTATCTTAAAAGTCACTCATAACATAATTTTCGATTGGTTTACAATATAAAAATCTTTATATTAACCAATTAAACTCAAACAAAATGCTTTTTCCTATATAAAATGTTCATAGTTCAACATATATTTTGGAAAAGCTTTCCTTACTTATTAACAATATATGCTTTTCATGCAGCAACCACACTAGATAACACCAACCGACCCATTCGGGATGCATTTGATCAGCCAGCAACTCCATTCGAATATGGCTCTGGACATATTCAGCCTAACCTTGCAATGGACCCTGGACTTATTTATGATCTAAGTAGAATTGATTACTTGAACTTCTTATGTGCTTCTGGTTACAACGAGGCTCTCCTCAAGCTGTTTAATCACCGCTCTTACACTTGTCCAAAGTCTTACAACCTTGAAGATTTCAACTATCCGTCAATCACTGTAAGTCATCGCGGGACACACCCAATAAATGTTACTCGTACAGTCACAAACGTTGGGCCTCCAAGCACATATGTTGTGAAAACACACGTACTTGAAGGATTTAAGGTTCTTGTTCAACCGAGTTCATTGACTTTCAAGAGAACTGGAGAAAAGAAAACCTTTCAGGTTATTCTGCTGGCGAGGGGTATACCTCGTCATGGTTTTCCAATATTTGGGAACTTGTCTTGGGCAGATGCCAAGCACAGAGTAACTAGTCCTATTGTAATCCTGCCACCTCAGAAATTACTCTGAGGGAAGTTATCACTACTATATCAGTATGTGTTTGTGTTTGTAGTTTTTAGGCTGTGATAAAAATGTGTGTTCTTAACTCTTGGAATGTTGTTGTATTGAGCTGTGTTACATTAAGAATTAGAGATCTTTGTAATATTTGGAATTAGACATAAGCAAAGCCTATGACACAGTGGGATAAAAAATTGTGTGTTTTTAACTCTTGGAATGTTGTTGTATTGAGCTGTGTTACATCAAGAATTAGAGATCTCTGTAATATTTGGATTTAGACATAAGCAAAGCCTATGACACAGTTTCATGGCAGAACATTAAGCAGGTAATGCATCTCCTTGGGTTTGCAGACTCTTTTATAGCTATGATTATGGCCTGTTAATCAAGTATTACTCATTCAGTTGACATCAGTGGAGAAGTCTATGGCTACATTAAACCCTTCAGTCTTCAGAGGCCACAATGTGGCTTGTTATCTCCATACAGTGAAGGGCTGACATATATCCTACAAATTTTGGAGAGATAAAGGCAGTTCAATAGAATAAGGATTAATAGAATATGTCCCTTAATTTCCTCGCTATTATTTACTGATGACTCGATTATCTTCAGCAAAGCAGACAGCCACCATGTAAGCACGATCTCTTCTTTGTTAGCAAGGTATGAAAGTTTTAGCAGACAAAAAAACAATTTGAATAAATCGGCCATAGAATTCTCAGAACAACTTAATTAATGTTAAAATATTGGTGCTCAAGACAATTATTTAGGCTTGCCTTCTAGTGTTGGTGTTAACATGTCCAAAAAAGAAACCTTCACCTTCATTATTCACAAGATCAGAAGCAGGTTGGAGGGTTGGAAAAATATATTTTTATCAAAAGCAGAAAAGTAGGATCCTATCGGTAATAAACTCACTACCTACCCATTTATACTATGTTTTGTTTCCAGCTCGCAGATGGTGCTTGCCATGACATTCAAAGGATTATTAACAAACTCTGGTGGTCAAATGACACTCACAATTCAGGAATCCGCTGGGTGAATTGTAATAAAATGTGCAGGACAAAACAGAATGGTGATCTAAGATTTAAGGAGATTCGGGCAATGAATCCGGCTCTCCTATCGCTTATAAAAAAAATAATATCCGGGTTCTCCTAGCAAAACAAGATTGTCGATTAATCGTCAATCAATACTTCCTTCCTTCTAGAATATATAAGACAGGTAGTTCCCTCGTTCCTATTTTCATAGCGCTCTAAAAGGTCATAATCATCACAATACTCGTGAGTGGCCAACTGGCCAAGATTGCAATCTAGTAATCTACTCTCAACACTTTTTAATTCCAATTTAACAAGAGAGAATTTAGGTCAAAGGATTAAACAAGTATGAATCAATTTGTTAATTATCAATTGATATCGGGTTGCCCGTGACCCCACAAATTTTATTCTAAAAAAATTTAAGGTCAAGCAGTGTTTAAATTGTGCACGAGTAATTAATGTCTCAGATACTAGTCAATGTATGCATTAAGTTGGGTATCCCCTGTTTTACCTCATCAATTTCTACCAATAATGTGTATTTTGAATACTTACCTAAAAAACATATGTGCATTCTCGACATTTATAAGCAAATCTTATATTAGGGTAAGACAACATTATAGTGTACTAAACTCATGCATCAAAACATTATCTTAAAATTCCAGATTTCATACGAGTTCACATAATTGACAAAACTCTTGAAGAGCATGCCAGATTTTCAAACAAGGTCTACAATGAAGATGTCTATGACAATTACCATAATGCAAATCCATAGGTTACATCCACCAAAGTAATTACACTATCTAATGTATCAAATTTTTCACAAGAACCAACAGAAAAGGATCGAGTTAACAGGGCTCCACCAGTTTGGTGCAACATGGCATCAATCTCATCCCCATCCTCCATTTCTAGCTGAAACAATATACATAAAACAAGTAGGGTTATGATACACGGTTACATATATTACGCAGCATCAAGAAACAGTCAGGGTGAGAGGCACAAACCTCATCAGGAGTCTGTTCTGCCCGTAGACGGCGACCATCAAATAAGAAGGCAATTGAATTTAGGTCGACAGATTGTCGATCACAATATGCATTCATCAGCTTCTTCATTTTCCATCCTAAAATCACATAAAATTTAGTCTTAGTCACGCCTTGATCGTGAAATTTAAAAATACAAATGTCCATAACAAAATATAACCTTGAATGGATCATATATAATTCATTTAACTTACAGTAATAATACGTGAATTAGCACCCTCAAACACTAACCTAATAATTCTCAACTTACAGTAGTGCACTAATATTATCAAAATGAGAAACCCAGTTGCAATTCACAGCATTAAATTTATAAAGTAGAGGGACATGAAGCTTTGATTGAAAGGTCAATATTGCCTACAAAATTATTACCAAAAAGAGGGTTAAAAGGAACTCGTAGCTCTATGAGAGTCTTGCAATGTTCTATTATGACTTGATGCACGCATATTAACATGAGAATATTTGGAAAAACCCAGAGCTACGGAGAACATTATCCAAGGCTCCAACAACGGAGTAATATCAATGTTTGGTTCCACACAAACATCTTGGATTTAAATCTACACATTACTTATTTATAATAAATTTAGAAACTAATATTCCAAAATATCTAGAATTCAATTTTTCAAAAAAAAAATATGAATAATGAAATAAAAATTCAGACGCCTTACCAGCATCTCACATTGTCACATTCGAATATGATACTACTATATCAAACATAATCATTTCATTAAATACCAGAATTACATCAAAAACGGGAATTAAGCATACCTGCGTTACATGTATTCCAAAACAGAAACAGAAGGGTTGGTCAATGAGTCATCAATACAACAAATAAAATATGAAAGTGACGGCAATAAAGTGATGCAGCCATTCACAACACCTCTAGTATAGAGACATGAGTCACATGACTCAGATTTTAATTAGAGAGAATTAACGGAAAGGAACACTAACAATACAAAATTAACGGGAAGAACGAATTAACCAGTCCAAATGATAATTGCAGTTTGGAGAAAGGTTATTGGTCCTGCACTTTTAATTTTGTATTGTTAACAGTCCTTCCATTTAATTCCCCTTTTTATTTATCTTCCACTTCTATATAAACCAATGTTTATGGAACATTCAGTTTGGATGACCAATATATTGTATCAACCGCACACACACACACACACATAAGTAATCAAACCTATTAATCATTTTTTGTTTGTGACAAGATATAACAGACAATTGAAAAGTGACAAGAATTCAACTAAGGAGCAATTGTCATGCATAAATTACATAAAGGTCTCTTTTTGGTCATGTTGTTTTTTACTTAGTTTGTGCAGACGTTCCTCCATCTTCTTTTGTTGGCCATTTTTTTGCAACCTTCAGATGGCCAACGCATGAGTATATTTGTTTTCTGTCGGGTATTTTCTTGCGACCATTTCTATAGGTGGTGGTTGAGACACGGTTGAACGGAGTAGATCTACGACATCCAGTTTTCTATTGGCCATTTTTTGCCAGCACATGAGATGTTCGTTTTCGAGATTAGTTTCTAAAACTAGAAGTGCCAGCATCATTTCCCGAAATTATAGTACCTTCGCGCAATATAGATGCCATTTTTTAGTTGTTCTTGGCGTATTTTCGTTTGAACATGATTTATCTCTCATCCGCTAACAATTTTCAAAATTGAGTTAGGGCTTCCTTTAATTGTTATTATCTGATTACTATACTGAAATATCATAGCAAAAAGATGCCTGAATTGAGAGATCTGGTCGTGTCATTTTCGCGGGTCACAAGACCCGTCCGGGAGGAGGAGAAGTTTGCGGGTTGCAAGACCCGTATCCCTTTAATCTTAATGTTTGACTTTAAATACGTCTAAATGTTAATATAAAGCATTACTTCTTTCGGTAGCTTACTGATCATCACTTATGTTTCTGTCTCCTTGGACACGAGTTCGAATCTCAACTCTTGCTTTTTATTTTATTCTCATATTTAAAAGATTTAAAAGAATGAAAACAAAAATCTTAAACCTGACCATCCAAAGGATCAAACTTGAGCGCGGTTGGTCGTGTGTTGAGGTGGTCCACCTTCGACGTCACCATTGTTTAAGCCTAAAGGAATCTAAAGATATAAAAAATTTGTTGAAAAAATTTAACTTTTGAATATTCAATGTATTAATATATTACTTTCAATACAAAGTTTCTATCTTATCAATATCCGAAGTTAGCATTTGTCATATTATATTTATTTATTTTTTGAGATGACCATATTATATTTATTTAATCTCTTACATAATTTTATTTTATACAATTTACCTTGAATAGTTTATTCTAAAAATTTAAGAAATAAATAATCATCTCATTTAAATTTAATCCAAAATTATACAAAACAAATTATAAAAAACCTAATCCAATCCTAACTATAAAATGAATTTAAAATCGTAGTCCCAAATTTTCTCCATCATAAGACCCCTAACGATGCCTGGGGAAACAAAGATATGTGGGTACTCTATGGTTCTTGTCTTCGGCTTCTTACACAATTAATTAGTTAAAAAATTAGCCATGAAAACTCAGCCAAAGAAAGGGACATTGGCAATGGTTACCCGATTAGGCTGCATTACGATAACTTTCTCCTTCTTTATCAACAATGAGCATCCAACGGAGCCATAGTCATTGAAGTGGCCAACAAATACAAAAGTATCAGCTAAGGATAATGCAAAATTGAAAAATTGTACTTGAGTTAGGACTTGAAGTAAATCACCATTATTGGTAATTGTGAGATCTCATAAATTCTTATACTTAATGCTTGTTTGAAGTAGGACCTAGTAAGGAATTAGGGTTCTTGATTTGAAGAAAGGGATTAAGGGTAAAGGAATTGATTTTAACCTAAACTCGTGAAATTGATCTTCAATTGACCAATAAATCTTGGATTGAGAGCAAATAGTGGTTTAATTCATCCATTTATGTGAAACTCGTGCATATTCATCCATTCATATCAAATTGTAGTTCAAATAGCAGTTATTTTGAGTTGATAATTGAAATACAATCCCCTGAGAACGATAGTACGATACTATCACTCATCACTTACTACTTGGTTTGATTTAATAATCTACTCATACTTACTATTTAGTTTGATTTGGTATTTGAAAATTTTAAATACAATCTCCTAGAATGATACTCTTATTAATGGGTAGGTTACGGGTTTGACAGCATTTAGTTTTTTTTTTATCAATTTTGTCTAAGTAGAAACCATATTGCTAAGTATTTTTTGATCAGTTACTAAAAACATTTACTTATTTTGATCAGTTTTTACGACCAAGATGATGCCAAGTGTTTTTGAGGGCAAGTGTTTTTGACAGAAGCTACTATGCATAGCTTTGACCTTTGAACAATGCTTACACACGAAAATAAAGAAGTTTACACCGCAAAAGTAGCAGCAAAAAGAAGAAAATGCTAACAACACAAAAGAAAACAAGTTCAGTTATATAGGAGTTGTTCAAGTGTGATAAAGGGAAATGTATCTACTAAAGGTGATCTTGGCATCACAAACTCCTTGTACACTTGTTCCATGGTTGGGCGAGAAACTGGACTTTGACTCAAGCAAGCAAATGTTACTTTTGCAATCAAGATCACCTCCTTAACAATTGGCCTCACTGGATGAGGAAGCCGTTGGTCCAACACATCCTTCAATAGCAAATTCAAAGCTTTAGGTGTAGCAGACGTTGCAAACAAAGAAGAAATGAGATCTCCCGGATGGTTTCCCATGATTATTTCCAAAGAAAGCACTCCAAAACTAAATACATCACATTTTTCATTCACTTCCATAGTATAAGCAAGCTCTGCAATAAATTAAATTATGGAAATAACATCATGCATAAAGTATCAAAGTTTATTATTAAAGCAAGTATAGTATAAAAAGGAAGGGCCTAACCTGGTGCAGCATATCCATAGGTGCCTGCGAACGAGGTGAAGTTCTGTGAATCGGGGTTCAGAATCTTGGCTGTTCCAAAGTCAGATATGTGAGTTTCATATTCCAAATCTAAAAGAACATTTTTGCTTGATATGTCACGATGAACTATAGGAGGGGAACAGCCATGATGCAAATGGTATAGAGCATTTGCCACACCTTTAACTACATTAACCCTCCTATTCCAATCAAACATTATTGCATGTGTGTCATCATTTAGCACTTGATCCAAGCTACCCCCTTCTAGGAACTCATAAACCAGAAATGAGAAGCGTGGATGTGAACAAAATCCATATAACTTCACAATGTTACGATGTTTGATTTTTGTCAATGCTTGAACCTCATTGGTAAAAGCTTCTAAATTTGGCATTTCCCCACTGAGTGCAGCATGAAGTTTCTTCACAGCAACAACTTGGCCAGTGGATAAGTTAGCCTTGTAAACAGCTCCAGACCCTCCTTCTCCAATTAGGTACTTGTCATCAAACTCTTCTGTGGCTTCAATGATATTTTCATACACTATTTTTCCATCATAATCTAATATTGAGAAGAGATTTTGTATTTGTTCTTCTGTAGACTGCTTTTCAGTTTTTCTTGCTCTTTGACAACGGATACATAATGAAACTCCAACCACGAGTACAACTAGGATTAGAGCACCCAAAATAAGGGATAATGCCAATATCAAGACATGTTTTTTCTTTTGACTATGAGGGTTGCGACTCATCTTTGGGCAAACCACCAAGCCAGAGACAATACCACACAAGCCTTTATTATTTTTCAATGCATCAATTGGAGCCTCAAGAAAGGCTTGATTGTTAGGAATTGGACCCTCTAGTTGGTTGTTGGATATGTCAGCATGCGTCAAGCTCTGCATATCCTCAAAATCAGATGGAATGGTGCCAGAGAAATTATTGTGGGAGAGGTTCAACATTTCCAACACTCGTAACTTTCCTAATGTTGCTGGTATTTGTCCATTCAAAAAATTTCTACTGAGATCGAGATCTTGAAGATATTGCAAATGCCTGAATTCAAAGGGAATATTTCCCATGAATTCATTCTTGCTCAAATTCAAGTGAAATAAATTGAGCAAGGCTCCAACCTGTTTTGGGATTTGACCACTTAAATTATTTGCTGCCAACTCCAAACGTTTAAGGCTTAGCAAAGATCCTATTTCTGTGGGAATGTTGCCTGAAAGTTCATTGTTACTTATGGAGAGTTCAAACAATGAGGTCAAGTTACAAAGTTCTCTAGGAATTTTTCCTGTCAGATGATTAGAAGAGAGATGAAGTACATGTAACTTGGGTGCCTGGCCTAGCTCTGGGGGTATAGAACCGGATAATTTACTGTTGGCAATCCTAAGGCTTGTGAGACTAAGACACTTTGCCCAATTTGGTGAAAGGTGGCCATAAAAATTATTGCTGCTAAGATCAATGTAGTCCAACTTTGGATATACACCAAAATCATCTGATACATTTCCAGTCAATAGGTTATTTTCAAGTTTGAGTCTAACAAGGCTGAAGCAATTCTTCAAACTTATTGGAACCGGACCGGTGAAATGATTATTCTCAGCAGTAAACTTTCTAAGTGACCGTCCATGGCAAATGTCTTGTGGCAAAAGGCCAGTGAAACCATTATTAGATAGTTGTAAGCTTTGGAAATGGGTGAGGTTATTCATTTCTGGTGGCAATCTACCACTAAGATTATTCATATACAATAATAGGAAGTTGAGCTTTGTCAAATTTCCAAAGGTGGAAGGAATAGGTCCAGAAATGTTGTTTTCTGAAATGCTGAGCCGCTGTAGATTAACCAAGTTTCCTATGGAGATAGGAATTGGTCCAGAAAGTCTGTTTTGGGCCATGGACAACCGGACCAACTTTGTCAAGTTTCCAAGAGTGGGAGGAATTGATCCATAAAGTGAATTATTAGAGAGTTGAAGCGTAGTCAAATTGACCAAGTCTCCTAGGGATGGTGGGATTGTCCCAGACAAGTTATTGTTTAACAATCTGATTGTTGTGAGAGCATGGAGTTTTCCCAATTCCTCAGGAATGGGGCCAGAGAGACTGTTGTTAAATAGCCAAAGTTTTTCTAGATTTCTCAAGTTTTTAATTGATGGTATTGTACCAGAGAGAGAGTTTTGTGACAAATCAAGTTCAACAAGATTTGTCAACATGCCAATTGTTGAAGGAATGGAACCATAAAATCTGTTTGATCCAAACAATAGATACTTCAAGTTCCTCAATTCTCCAATTTCCCGAGGAATGTTGCCTGAAAGTAGATACATTGTTAAAAAAGAAAGAAATGACAAGTTGCCTAACTTCAAAATCCGGAAAAGCAATGAATCATTAGAAGGTTACCATTCATTTTCAGTTAAAAAATTCTGGAAAAGTTACCAGTTTAGTGAGGAATACTTCCATTAAACTTGTTTTTACTTACATGAAAAAAGATGAAGAGTACCTTTTAGTCCAAAATTTATAACATTTATGGTAGAGACAGACTTGGATTCGTCACAAACAATTCCTTCCCACATGCATGGACTGGTACCAGAGGTCCAAGAAGATAAAGAAGCTTGGCTTTGGTTGTCAAGGGCCTCAAGGCTGGTTTTCCACTTTAATAGAGCACTTGCTTCGCTGTTTTGATCTTCTACAGCTGCATAACCAAGTGTAATAGTAGTGGCAGCAAAGGCTAAAGAAGCTAACGTGAAAATGGCAGCAACTTGAGAGGATGTCTGAGTCGATAACATGTTTGAGGTTTGTGGTGCTTATGGTAAGATGTTAGAGCTACTTATACAAATTAAGGAAAATCTGAAAAACTATGACTCGTGAAAGGTGTGACCCCAAAAAGCGTTTACGGGTCAATTGCACCAACGTACGTAACAATAATGCTTAGTAGTGACGCTATTGAAGTCATGTTCAACGTTTCTAATTTGTGCACAAACTTATACTTACATAGTCGGATATTTCTCATACTTTGGCAGGCACGAATCTTGCGACATTTATAAGTAATTAACAAACAACAGGGACAGGGCCCTACAAGCTCCAGAACGTACCGAACCTACAGGTAAGAGATGAGGATCCTATGCAGTGTTTCTGTTTTCTCAAAACTATAAGAGATGTTGTTCCTTGAATCTTTTTTATTGTATGGTATGTGTGTGAATATATATAGGTGCCGTTTGCTAGCCAACTACCATAAATAATGTAAAGGTTTTTGAGCTGAATTAATGCACATTTAGAGGAGGACACAGGTTGAGCAAGATTGCATTGTGGTCCGACTTTGGAGGTGCTAGATATTAGTCTGTGGAAACCGCAACCTCTAGCCCATATTCAGGGTTTTAAATTGCGATCGCAATTACGGTTGAATTGCGCTTTCCGTTATTGCGAAAAATTATGCGAAAATGCGGTCGATGTGACCGCAATTGCAGTCGTGATTGCGATGTGGTTTTGGGAACTGTCAAAACCAAATTATTGCGATCCCAATTGCGATTTTGGACCTAGATTTAAAACATTGCCCATATTACAAACACCTCTATCTAATCTTTCTTTAACATCAAACCCAAGTAAAAGAGTGACTTTGGAAGCTCAAATCCACTAATTAGCAGTAGTTGCAATTGAAAACTTTCGTATAGATGAACAGGTATGACTTGGATCACCACTCTTTCGATAGGAAATACATATGCATTAAAATCAATCATGATTAACCAATCACCACTTATCCCATCAGCAATAATCTCAAGCTCTTGACAAAGTTCATTCTTGAGATTCGCCCTTAGACTCGCATAGACTTGCTCGATAATTTATAAGATTTGATGATATTGAGACTTAGATAAAAGATTCATCTCCTCTCATCTGAGTTTTCTTATATGGTTTTAAAAGGATGTTTTGTGTAATATTGAGTTAATTCAGTTGGTTAAGTGACGAGACATAAATTACTAGTGTACGAGTTGAACTTTTGCAATGCTCTCTGTCTCTTTCTCATTCCCTTCTCCCCGAGGCCTTGTATGGACCTTCCGTTTGTACAAAAAAAAAACTCAAGAAAAGGGTAAAGAAACTTGAATAAGACTTTTTAAAAAAGGTTAAATTACTCTTTGGTCCCTCATATGTTTTAATTTATTCAACTTGGTTCCGTTATTTTAAAAATGTTCAAGTTGGTCCCTTAATTGCCAAACATTAATCAATTTGGTCCTTTCCGTTAACTTTCATTGTTAACTTTTCCCTTTGTCGAAAAATTTCGTCGAATTCTGGGACTTTCTCTCCCCTTCTCTCTCTCCCATTTCCTTCCCCTCCCTTCCCCTCTCTCTCTCTCCCCCTCAATCTCCCCCTTCTTATCGTATGAACAATTTGAAGACAGAAGAAAACTCCGTTAAAAACACGCATACTTGAAATTGGCAAATCAGAAATGAAGATGGCATACCTGAAATGGAGATAGTAGATAGAAAGACTGCAAAAAATATCACTGATTAATAACCCAAAATCCCCAAAAACATCACAGGAAAGTGGTGATGCTTCAGCGAGACGACGGCGGAAAATGAGGGGCTGAGTGCGTGTGTGCATAGTGCGGTGAAGAGAAATAAGGAAAGGGCCGGGGTTTTAGGAAAAGGAGAGGGAAAAGGTTACAAATGGGTGGGATGTGTCTAGTGCTCGCGCGGTGAGAAGAATTGGGGAAGAATATATGTGAGTTCTGAGGGATTTGTGATTTCAGGACTTAAATTCCCCAAGATGAAGGGAGAGAGAGAAGGGAGGGGAGATGAAGGGAGAAAGAAGGGGAAGAGAGAGAATGCGAGAGAAATTTCTAGATTCCAGCCAAATTTTTCAATGAAGAGAAAAGTTAACGGTGAAAGTTAACGAAAATGATCAAATGCTTAACATTGGCAATTAAAGGACCAACTTGAACATTTTTAAAATAGAGGGACTAAGTTGAATAAATTAAAACAAATGAGGGACCAAAAGAATAATTTAGCCTTAAAAACATAGTTATGTAATGCTTTTAATCTATAATTTTTTCAAGAGTTTAATTTTGGTACACCGTGAGTGTAAAGTTTTTTTGCTGTCAATCGACACAAATCATTTTAGTGTGCCTCTCTAAGGTAATAGAGTTAAACATTTTTAATGATGTGACAATTTATAATTTGATGCTATCAATAAAAATTATATATATATATATCGGAGTTTTAAATACAATGATTAATTTTATAAGAAGTTTAACCTATAAAAATACCATTTAACATGTTTTTCATAATTTATATTATTATAATTTATTATATAGGCAATCTGAACAACTTGTTGGTTTGAGTGGAACTGATCTCATGATCCCTTAATCAAGGTCTCGGGTTTAAGCCTTGTGGATGAAAAAAACGTGATTATTAATTTGGAGACTCCACTAAAGGTGGTCAGTCATTTTTTTAAAACAAAGGAGATTAGTCACCGATAAATACTTGTATCTATAACATAATAATCTTCTAACGTACACTCTGCAAAACAAGTGCATGGATGCAGATGGAATGAGAACCGTGATAATGAGGAGTTTATAATGTTGGGCAAGTGAGATCCGGGTGATTTAGGGATGTAGGCGGATCCGATTTGAATCGATTCGAACCGATTTGACGGTTTGGATCGGATCATCGGATTGAATCAGATTTAAAATGCCAAATCCGAAGGAGATCGGTTCGAGTATCAGATTCCAAAAATAAGAACCGATCTGATCCGAACCCTTTAAAAATAATATATTATTAATAGTTTTATTTTAATAAAATCTTTTATTAACAAAATTAATATATATATATATATATATAATTAATATAATATTAATTTATTATACTTAAAAGTTATATTAAAAGTTTAAATTTTTTAATTTTTTTAGTAATTTTTGAAATTAAAATTAAAATAAATAAAAATGGATAATCCGATCATTCGATCCGAATCAATCCGATTTTATTAGGTTCGGATCCGTGGATTTTTTTTTTGTCAAATCTGATCCAAATCGAATCGATCAAATTTAATCGATTCGAATGCTAAAATATCAAAATCTGATCCAAACCAACCTGATTAGACTCTCTGAGTTGCTGGACGGTGGGGGTGAAAGCTGAAGTATGCCCCTATTTTATGAGCATTACCTCCAAACCAAAAGTCCATAACGCCAGCTAGCTGAAGAAGTATATGATCGATGGCATCCTCCGTCCTCAGACTTTTTATATCATCATTCATCCTTTGCATTCTCTTCCAGGAACCCTTACCCACGCATGCCCTCAGAAAGGCACTCATGTTTTCATTTAACTATTATTCAACTCCTTATTTATCTCTTCCAACTTTAAGAACTTCCAAATTTACATTTTACTGATCTACCTTACAACATTTCACCAGTTGTGTGTCTGCTTTTGATTCTTAATTTGTTGCAGTCTTACATTGTATACTTGGGAGGACACTCTCATGGTCCGATCCAGACCCTTCACCCAGTGAATTAGAATTAGCCACTAATTCCCATTATGATTTACTCTCTTCAGTCTTGGGAAGGTAAAGCAACTATATATATACGTGTGTGTGTGTGTGTGTGTGTGACCTTCTGTTAAATATATATTCTGCCATGTTAAAAACTGATTACTTAAATATATATGTTTTTCAACAGTCATGAGACAGCTAAGGAAGCAATTATTTACTCCTACAATAAGCACATAAATGGCTTTGCTGCTCTACTTGAAGAGGAAGAAGCATCAGAGATAGCAAGTGAGCATATGATTACTATGGGTTTCTACTCACTTTGAAAGCCACTAATTGATACCATTTATGTTTCTATTGGTGCAGAAAATCCAAATGTAGTTTCTGTTTTCTTGAGCAAACAGCATAAATTGCACACTACCAGGTCATGGGACTTTCTTGGACTGGAAAAAAATGGAAGAATTCCTGCAAACTCAGCTTGGAGGAAAGCCAGATTCGGTGAAAATACAATCATAGCTAATATCGATACAGGTATATATGTTTCATGTATGCTCTCAATCAAATAGTCTTCTATTAACTGTATATATAGATTATACATTTTCTTCCTAAATTTATACCCCATACAATTTTTCATTGAATTATGTTAGTTGCATTTAAAAATCATGTCATGTAACGTACATCAAATCATTCGACCACTCGTCATCATTCTTGTTTCCTTTTCCTCTATTTTATTCTTTAATTTTTGCTCGTGTTTCCTTGCATATTTATATATGATATATAATATATTCATTCTAACTTTACATACAATAAAACAATATTAAGCTACATTCACTTTAGACACAATGTCCCGCCTGTATTTTATTTGAGATAGATATATATACAAAAAATATGAGTTCTGTTATTTTGACAAGAACATTGTTGTCCAACACCATATATTTTTACTTTTCAACATTTGTTTATTATTTTATTTTTCCTCATCCTGTATTTCATTATTCAAAATACCACTTCAAGATATAGTGTCCTGTATCGATAACCATAGGTCCAAATATCGTTTTTGAAAAATATATATTTTCTTAACGACACCATATACAAGAATAATAATATTTTTTATATTACTGGATTTGATATCCAATGAGACACTATATTTTTGTGTGGGTGGAATTAAATATTATCATACATTTTATATAAAGATAAAGTGAATATTAATTGGAAGCATGCCTTATGGGAGGCTAACCAGATTGCTAATGCTTTAGCTCAATATGTTCTTTCTTTAGAATTCAATGTAAAAGTGTTTGATTTCCCTCCTAGCTTCATTTCTAATGCCTTAACCGCAGATGTAGCTGGTACTTGATTTCAAGAGGATTTTAGTTGTTGGTTTGGGGTTTTATCCTTTTTTATTCATAAAAAAAAAATGAATATACTATATAAGTGAAATATCCCTTTCAAATTCCAATCCGATGGTACCAAAAACGAGTACAAGAATCATTTCGTTTTTGCAGTTTGTACAGAAACATGAATCATTGGTGAGGTACAATAATCAATTGTGTAGCTACACTGATTATTTACTTCTTGTACAGGAGTTTGGCCCGAACACAGGAGCTTTAATGACAAAGGATATGGCCCCGTCCCATTAAAGTGGCGTGGGAAAGGGGTCTGTGAGATTGGCCTTTACAATGGTTCAAGGAAAAATTTATGTAACAGGTAATTTTTCTTTGGAGAAATTAGATATATTAAGATAGTAGAGGACAGTCACTTAAGTATCTATCAACATATATGGTCTCAGTGAGTGAGGGGTATGAGAAAGACATTACAAATTTTGAATCCATGCACTCATAATATTCATGTTTCGTAGCTAAACTAACTGATCTAATTCTAGAGGACATATTTATCAATATATTTAATTATTAATATGCTCATATATAATTAATGAATTTAAAAGAGACTGTCCTGAAATTTGTAATTTGCATTTATAGTTATATTTAGATATATTATTAGTTAAATTGATTTAACAATTAACAACTTTTAAATATATAAGATATTTATCAATGTGTGTTGATCCAAGTGGAAGAGGTTTAAATCCCTTAAACATGTGGTCCTGGATTCGATCCTTGGATTCACATATATGGAAAAAACATTATTAGAGAAACCCCATGAGATTATTCTTTCACCTATCGGGTGAAATAATACTTCGAGAAACCAAAAATCTATTTGATAGTCAGGATAAGAGAGACAAGATATCATATCTTGCTTCAATCCGTAGTTTGGTGAACCAACGGAATAGGATAAGTTTATCCTGTCAGCTTATCATATCCTGCTACTTAGTTATAATTCTATCATGAGGGGGGCTGAGTTAGAACCAACAGGATAAGATAAGAAAGTGTTTTTTATTTTATCCCTTACATTAATATTATTATTTAATTATGTTTTCAAACCTAATTAGTATTATTAATTAAAATATATGGTTTAATTAGCAATTTTTATAAAAATTGAAAAAAAATATCACAAGTTAATTTTTTATTTAATTTGTTATAATTTTAAAAATGGACTAATGTATAATTAAAAAGCCAAAAATATATATTATCAAATATTTTTTTATATTTTTTAATTTAAATGTATAAAAAAATCAAATAATATTAAAATTTATTTTTGAAAAAAAAATGTAATTTTGATATAAGGGTAATGTTGTCATTTTTTGATATTTTATATCATATTTTATTATTATCTGATGCGCATCAAACATCGGATATGATAAAAGCTTATCATGTTCATATCCTATCCTATCATTATCTAGCTATCATATCTTATCCATTTTATCCTATTCTGACAACCAAACGAGCCCTAAGAATCTTAATTACTTCCTCCGTCTCATTTTACTTGTCCCATTTGGTTATGCACATCTTTTAAGAAAATGATTAAGTTTACTAATTTTTATAATAACATGATACTCTTTGACTAAAATATCCCTATTTAAATTGTACGGTACTATAGTTGGATAGTTGCAATTACTTACCAATCAGTACACTTCTTGATAAAGAAACTTATTAATATAGATTGATTAAGATACAAATGATATTTTTGGAGAAAAAAGTAATTAGTACTCTTTAATTTTTTTTAAAAGAACATGTAATTTGAAATAATATAATATTCCAAATAAGATAAATAAAATGAGCCAGAAGGAGGGAGGGAGGTAATTATGAAGGGATTTGATGCATTTATTCTTATTTATGATGGGGTTCTTTACATCCCTAACTCCTTCAAAAAGTTGTCTCATTGGTTACTAGGCTGGTGTGGACTTCAATTGGCCCCCGACACCACCTGACTTAACCATGATCTAGTGGGGCCGAGATTTGGGGGATCCAGACTCCAATACATAAGAATGAAGAAATTTGGGCTCACGTTAGTATCTTCAATAAATTAGTTTATAGTTTATTTGATTAGTTTATAAGTTAATTTGATTAAGGTAAAGATGTTTGATAAATAAGTTTATCTCATGAGTTTATAGCTTTTTTTATAAGCTAATTTATTTAACTTATGACTTATAACTTATTGATTTTTTTCTTATTTTTACCCTAATTTATTTAATAAAATTTTCACTTTATTGTGTTTGTCATAAATATGTTCCTTTATGTCATTTTATATTTATAAGATAGTTCAACAACTAATTTTACCAAACACTTCAAATTCAATCAGCTAGCGTTTCAACTATAAGCTATAAGCTTTCAGCTAAAAATTAGTTTATCAGCTATCAGCTAGTTTATCAGCTATAATCTAGCTTATCAGCTATTTTTGCCAAACAGAGCCTTAGTGTCTTTTTGTATTAGCGATAAGAAATTGATTATTTTAATATTTGCTTATAAGCATAATTAATTATTGTTATAATCGATTAAAATAAAATCAGCTTTATGTTTGAATGTATTTGTTGAAAATCGATTTGAAGATAATCTATTTTGTTTGGGTTGTATAAAAAAATTACTTTTATGTAGTAAATTACAAAAAAAAGTATGAAGTTATTTGTATAAATATTTATTTGGTAGTTAGTTTTGCGGATGTGAAATATAATGAATGTTATTGGTTTCAAAATAATCTAATAGTTGTTTAAACAAGTTTCAAACTTCTAGCTTTTCTAAAAACAATTTTTCTCCTCGTAAGAACATCTATTTTTCAATTTAATCGGTTTATCAAAATATATTAGTGTCTACTGAAAAACAACTTTTATCATAAAAAATAGTTCTTTGAGTAAGAATTAATTTTATCCAAACACCCTCTTACATGCATAAATATCATAAATCTTTTCCCGGTCAAACTGAGTTAAGCTTTTCCAACTTATGACTGAAGGGTGCTTTTAAAGGGATCGGGATCCATGCATTAGCAAATTCACGTATTTGTCACAGTTGTATAATTTATGATCATTAGATTTATTTGTCTTACACTCTCAGTCCTTGATTTGTTTTGTCCAAAAAAATAACAAAAAAATATAAGTGAAAAGAGATAGAGATAGGTTACTGCAAGGAATTCTAACCCCTTTTAAAGGGATGTGAAATGCAATTATTTTAGGAAGATATATACATATATTTTTATTTAAACTGAATGAAATTTTGAAAAAGTTAATCCACAAGATAATGTAAAAACCAAAAGTTAATTTAAAGGATTCCTTTTTACCCTAACAATAAAGGATTAAATTAGGTTGCATGTACATTATTATCAAGTTATAGAGATAAATCAATAAGCCCTTCAGCGTGCAATTATAAGACAAGTCTTGTACTTTATATTTATACTATAAAATGAAATTCATAATGTTATGCAAACATCTTAAGTCTTTCTAATTTTATTACTACATGCTGATAAAAGTTATCTTACTATTGAAATGATTACATTTAAATGTTAATTTTTATTACTATGTAAAAAATGATAAGACAGCTACTCTTATTTAATTTATGTGTTTTTTGGAGTATTTACCTACAAAACATATTTTAAAAAATAAAATAACTTATGATTAGTTGTTCAAGTTAAGAATGAAAATACATTAAAGATTAATTTTCAATAATTGTTTTATTAATTTAGTAATTAAATCTATTGAAAAAATCCTAGTTCTTGTTGATATCTATGCTACAACCGGTGATGTTATTTGATATTATTTTTTCAAACTATTCTTATATTATTTTTGAGTTTAATTTTGATACACTTTCAGTGTAAAGTTTTTACATTGTCAACTAGTCACAAATCATCCTATGTGTGATTTTTTTTTTTCCGATTGCATCCTATACGTGACTTTCAAGATGGTTGTAATAAGAGTTAAACATTTTTAATGATGTGAAAATTTATAATTGGTTGATGATATTGTAAAAAAAATCTTTACACTAGCAGTGCATATCAATTAAATCCATTATATTTTTATAATAATAAAATAAGACATATATTTTTCAAAACAAATTTTCTCTCTTCTATTATCTATTAAAGTAGATGTGTTCAAAAGGTTTGACAAAATCATTTTCCTATAGCACCCTAACAACTACTAATAAGATTTTTTTTTACACCTCAAATGAGATAACTATGTAAACATCGTAGACATATCTATAGATGAATATTGAAGTATTCTACATTTTTTTTTTTGATAAGATGAAGTATTCTACATTTTGAGATGAGATAAAATTGTACGTAAATACAAGTGTGAGTGTGGTGTAAGTGTTTGATTTTTGTTCTTCAAATAATAGAATTGTTAGTAATATACAATGAAACAGGAAGCTGATTGGAGCAAGAATGTTCAGCAAAAATTTCGAGGCAGAAGTTGGCAAACTTGACCCGTTTCATCGCTCGGCACGTGACTTTGTAGGCCACGGTACCCACACTCTATCAACTGCTGGTGGTAACTTTGCTCGCGGTGCAAATGTATTTGGTAATGGCAATGGTACTGCCAAGGGTGGATCTCCAAGAGCACGCGTTGTAGCTTACAAAGTGTGCTTTTCTATAGAAGATGCTGGGAGCTGCCATGATGCTGACATCTTAGAAGCATTTGATCATGCCATATATGATGGTGTTGATGTCATCTCAGCCTCTTTGGGTGGCTCTATTCCTGATGCTCAAGCTTTGTTATCAGATGGGATCTCTATAGGGGCCTTCCATGCAGTTTCTAGAAATATAGTGGTAGTTTCCTCTGCTGGGAATAACGGGCCAGCACCTAGTACTGTTACAAATGTGGCACCCTGGTTGTTCACTGTTGCTGCAAGTACAATGGACAGGGATTTTCTCAGCAACATATCTCTTGGTAACAAACAATACCTTAAGGTATCATATATGTCATGATGTCATCTTAATTAATTTCTACTTTTAACTAGCTAGAAGAGTGGATATTTGGGATATGAGTTTAAAGAGAAATGTTAATCTTGTATCAATTAACTTCATTGAACTGAATGTATATATATATATATATATATTAGGGTGCCAGTCTTAATAGAGGCTTGCCATCACAAGAGTTTTATCCTTTGATTCATTCCGTCAATGCTAGACTCCCTAATGCCACGATTCAAGATGCGTAAGCGCAAATTTCCCTATCAAATATTTACACTATCTGTCAAATGATTGCTTCTTGTCTCATATATGTGTGTATTCTCGATCGTGTAGTCGTGTTTGCAAGCCTGGAACACTTGATCCTATCAAAGTAAGGGGAAAAATACTAATATGCCTTCGAAGTGATAAAATACAATCAGTTGGTGAGGGCCAACAAGCTGCCCTTGCTGGCGCAGTGGCAGTGTTTGTGAACAATGATAAGCAAAGTGGAAATACACTTCTAGCGGAGCCCCATATTTTAGCCGGTGCAAGCGTCAATGAGAATGACCCTGAATGGGAACATGGAACTGACGACCATAACAAGAGCAGGTTCTTAATCAATATCAGTAGTCGGTTTATTTGTTATAGTTGCAGCAAATAATTAAAGCACTTCATTTATATATAAATATACTACGTACTGCAGGAACCTTGTTGCTTACATGACTGCTGCAAGAACATATGTAGGAGTAAAGCCAGCTCCAATTATGGCTGGATTCTCATCCAGGGGTCCCAGTGCCGTGCAACCATTGATACTCAAGGTCTATATTTTGCTTCATCATATCATTAATTAAGAGATGATTTGTCAATCTTACTTATCTTCAGTGACTCTTCATTCATATAGATGATTCAATAATATTACTTGTACATCACTTTTCTTCTTTTTCTGGTATTATTATGTACATCACTTTTCTTTTTCTTTGTTTTTTGGTAAACAGTACATCACTTTTCTTAATTACATTATTTTTACACCATATCTTTTCTAGATAATGAAGATAAGATAAACATGCTTTCCAATATACACAATCTTTTTTTTTTTTTTTGTTTTTTCTCAAACAACTAGATAGGTATAAACTAAAGATATAAAAAGTAATCATAAAACCCTTGATAATTTTGAGGTTATACTAATTTGTTCCCTGTTTCAGCCTGATATAACTGCTCCTGGTGTGAACATAATTGCTGCTTATACACTAGGCGCGGGTCCGTCTAATTTAGTATCAGATGGACGCCGGATTCTTTTCAATGTAAAACAGGGAACTTCTATGTCTTGCCCTCATGTTGCTGGCATCGCCGGTCTTCTCAAAACACTTCATCCTAATTGGAGTCCAGCAGCTATCAAATCTGCCATGATGACTACTGGTAATGTATCTATGGGTGCCTTGGAAGAGCTTATAGAGAGTTTATAAGAATAGCTTATGGAACTAAATTTATACAAATAGTTTATGATCTTTTCATAAGCTCTTTTTATTTTATTTTCATAAACTTGTCAAAGAAGCTTATCAAAATAAGCTGTTTTTAGCTTATTTATAAAATAGCTTATTGAATAAGCACTTAATTAAGCTATTTACCCAAACCCATCCTATATATGAAAGTGAAAAATAGATTACATTTTTTTCTCAACAGACTCAAACCAATAAATAAAAACTCCCGTCAAAAGCAAAATCAATAAAATATACATAATATAGAGGTATTCAATATATGCATAATAAAACAAATATGTTTCAGTTTTCTGAAAAAACAATGGATTTAATTGATATGCATGGTAAGTGTAAGAATATTTTATACTGTTAACCAATCATAAATTATCATACCACTAAAAAATTTTTACTCTTATCCCAACTATCTTAAAAGTCACTCATAACATAATTTTCGATTGGTTTACAATATAAAAATCTTTATATTAACCAATTAAACTCAAACAAAATGCTTTTTCCTATATAAAATGTTCATAGTTCAACATATATTTTGGAAAAGCTTTCCTTACTTATTAACAATATATGCTTTTCATGCAGCAACCACACTAGATAACACCAACCGACCCATTCGGGATGCATTTGATCAGCCAGCAACTCCATTCGAATATGGCTCTGGACATATTCAGCCTAACCTTGCAATGGACCCTGGACTTATTTATGATCTAAGTAGAATTGATTACTTGAACTTCTTATGTGCTTCTGGTTACAACGAGGCTCTCCTCAAGCTGTTTAATCACCGCTCTTACACTTGTCCAAAGTCTTACAACCTTGAAGATTTCAACTATCCGTCAATCACTGTAAGTCATCGCGGGACACACCCAATAAATGTTACTCGTACAGTCACAAACGTTGGGCCTCCAAGCACATATGTTGTGAAAACACACGTACTTGAAGGATTTAAGGTTCTTGTTCAACCGAGTTCATTGACTTTCAAGAGAACTGGAGAAAAGAAAACCTTTCAGGTTATTCTGCTGGCGAGGGGTATACCTCGTCATGGTTTTCCAATATTTGGGAACTTGTCTTGGGCAGATGCCAAGCACAGAGTAACTAGTCCTATTGTAATCCTGCCACCTCAGAAATTACTCTGAGGGAAGTTATCACTACTATATCAGTATGTGTTTGTGTTTGTAGTTTTTAGGCTGTGATAAAAATGTGTGTTCTTAACTCTTGGAATGTTGTTGTATTGAGCTGTGTTACATTAAGAATTAGAGATCTTTGTAATATTTGGAATTAGACATAAGCAAAGCCTATGACACAGTGGGATAAAAAATTGTGTGTTTTTAACTCTTGGAATGTTGTTGTATTGAGCTGTGTTACATCAAGAATTAGAGATCTCTGTAATATTTGGAATTAGACATAAGCAAAGCCTATGACACAGTTTCATGGCAGAACATTAAGCAGGTAATGCATCTCCTTGGGTTTGCAGACTCTTTTATAGCTATGATTATGGCCTGTTAATCAAGTATTACTCATTCAGTTGACATCAGTGGAGAAGTCTATGGCTACATTAAACCCTTCAGTCTTCAGAGGCCACAATGTGGCTTGTTATCTCCATACAGTGAAGGGCTGACATATATCCTACAAATTTTGGAGAGATAAAGGCAGTTCAATAGAATAAGGATTAATAGAATATGTCCCTTAATTTCCTCGCTATTATTTACTGATGACTCGATTATCTTCAGCAAAGCAGACAGCCACCATGTAAGCACGATCTCTTCTTTGTTAGCAAGGTATGAAAGTTTTAGCAGACAAAAAAACAATTTGAATAAATCGGCCATAGAATTCTCAGAACAACTTAATTAATGTTAAAATATTGGTGCTCAAGACAATTATTTAGGCTTGCCTTCTAGTGTTGGTGTTAACATGTCCAAAAAAGAAACCTTCACCTTCATTATTCACAAGATCAGAAGCAGGTTGGAGGGTTGGAA
This sequence comes from Ammopiptanthus mongolicus, assembly GCA_039655645.1. Taxonomy (NCBI): domain Eukaryota; kingdom Viridiplantae; phylum Streptophyta; class Magnoliopsida; order Fabales; family Fabaceae; genus Ammopiptanthus; species Ammopiptanthus mongolicus. Next base: position 6,596,043 of record CM077348.1, read on the forward strand.
AAATATATTTTTATCAAAAGCAGAAAAGTAGGATCCTATCGGTAATAAACTCACTACCTACCCATTTATACTATGTTTTGTTTCCAGCTCGCAGATGGTGCTTGCCATGACATTCAAAGGATTATTAACAAACTCTGGTGGTCAAATGACACTCACAATTCAGGAATCCGCTGGGTGAATTGTAATAAAATGTGCAGGACAAAACAGAATGGTGATCTAAGATTTAAGGAGATTCGGGCAATGAATCCGGCTCTCCTATCGCTTATAAAAAAAATAATATCCGGTTCTCCTAGCAAAACAAGATTGTCGATTAATCGTCAATCAATACTTCCTTCTTTCTAGAATATATAAAAGACAGGTAGTTCCCTCGTTCCTATTTTCATAGCGCTCTAAAAGGTCATAATCATCACAATACTCGTGAGTGGCCAACTGGCCAAGATTGCAATCTAGTAATCTACTCTCAACACTTTTTAATTCCAATTTAACAAGAGAGAATTTAGGTCAAAGGATTAAACAAGTATGAATCAATTTGTTAATTATCAATTGATATCGGGTTGCCCGTGACCCCACAAATTTTATTCTAAAAAAATTTAAGGTCAAGCAGTGTTTAAATTGTGCACGAGTAATTAATGTCTCAGATACTAGTCAATGTATGCATTAAGTTGGGTATCCCCTGTTTTACCTCATCAATTTCTACCAATAATGTGTATTTTGAATACTTACCTAAAAAACATATGTGCATTCTCGACATTTATAAGCAAATCTTATATTAGGGTAAGACAACATTATAGTGTACTAAACTCATGCATCAAAACATTATCTTAAAATTCCAGATTTCATACGAGTTCACATAACTGACAAAACTCTTGAAGAGCATGCCAGATTTTCAAACAAGGTCTACAATGAAGATGTCTATGACAATTACCATAATGCAAATCCATAGGTTACATCCACCAAAGTAATTACACTATCTAATGTATCAAATTTTTCACAAGAACCAACAGAAAAGGATCGAGTTAACAGGGCTCCACCAGTTTGGTGCAACATGGCATCAATCTCATCCCCATCCTCCATTTCTAGCTGAAACAATATACATAAAACAAGTAGGGTTATGATACACGGTTACATATATTACGCAGCATCAAGAAACAGTCAGGGTGAGAGGCACAAACCTCATCAGGAGTCTGTTCTGCCCGTAGACGGCGACCATCAAATAAGAAGGCAATTGAATTTAGGTCGACAGATTGTCGATCACAATATGCATTCATCAGCTTCTTCATTTTCCATCCTAAAATCACATAAAATTTAGTCTTAGTCACGCCTTGATCGTGAAATTTAAAAATACAAATGTCCATAACAAAATATAACCTTGAATGGATCATATATAATTCATTTAACTTACAGTAATAATACGTGAATTAGCACCCTCAAACACTAACCTAATAATTCTCAACTTACAGTAGTGCACTAATATTATCAAAATGAGAAACCCAGTTGCAATTCACAGCATTAAATTTATAAAGTAGAGGGACATGAAGCTTTGATTGAAAGGTCAATATTGCCTACAAAATTATTACCAAAAAGAGGGTTAAAAGGAACTCGTAGCTCTATGAGAGTCTTGCAATGTTCTATTATGACTTGATGCACGCATATTAACATGAGAATATTTGGAAAAACCCAGAGCTACGGAGAACATTATCCAAGGCTCCAACAACGGAGTAATATCAATGTTTGGTTCCACACAAACATCTTGGATTTAAATCTACACATTACTTATTTATAATAAATTTAGAAACTAATATTCCAAAATATCTAGAATTCAATTTTTCAAAAAAAAAATATGAATAATGAAATAAAAATTCAGACGCCTTACCAGCATCTCACATTGTCACATTCGAATATGATACTACTATATCAAACATAATCATTTCATTAAATACCAGAATTACATCAAAAACGGGAATTAAGCATACCTGCGTTACATGTATTCCAAAACAGAAACAGAAGGGTTGGTCAATGAGTCATCAATACAACAAATAAAATATGAAAGTGACGGCAATAAAGTGATGCAGCCATTCACAACACCTCTAGTATAGAGACATGAGTCACATGACTCAGATTTTAATTAGAGAGAATTAACGGAAAGGAACACTAACAATACAAAATTAACGGGAAGAACGAATTAACCAGTCCAAATGATAATTGCAGTTTGGAGAAAGGTTATTGGTCCTGCACTTTTAATTTTGTATTGTTAACAGTCCTTCCATTTAATTCCCCTTTTTATTTATCTTCCACTTCTATATAAACCAATGTTTATGGAACATTCAGTTTGGATGACCAATATATTGTATCAACCGCACACACACACACACACATAAGTAATCAAACCTATTAATCATTTTTTGTTTGTGACAAGATATAACAGACAATTGAAAAGTGACAAGAATTCAACTAAGGAGCAATTGTCATGCATAAATTACATAAAAGTCTCTTTTTGGTCATGTTGTTTTTTACTTAGTTTGTGCAGACGTTCCTCCATCTTCTTTTGTTGGCCATTTTTTTGCAACCTTCAGATGGCCAACGCATGAGTATATTTGTTTTCTGTCGGGTATTTTCTTGCGACCATTTCTATAGGTGGTGGTTGAGACACGGTTGAACGGAGTAGATCTACGACATCCAGTTTTCTATTGGCCATTTTTTGCCAGCACATGAGATGTTCGTTTTCGAGATTAGTTTCTAAAACTAGAAGTGCCAGCATCATTTCCCGAAATTATAGTACCTTCGCGCAATATAGATGCCATTTTTTAGTTGTTCTTGGCGTATTTTCGTTTGAACATGATTTATCTCTCATCCGCTAACAATTTTCAAAATTGAGTTAGGGCTTCCTTTAATTGTTATTATCTGATTACTATACTGAAATATCATAGCAAAAAGATGCCTGAATTGAGAGATCTGGTCGTGTCATTTTCGCGGGTCACAAGACCCGTCCGGGAGGAGGAGAAGTTTGCGGGTTGCAAGACCCGTATCCCTTTAATCTTAATGTTTGACTTTAAATACGTCTAAATGTTAATATAAAGCATTACTTCTTTCGGTAGCTTACTGATCATCACTTATGTTTCTGTCTCCTTGGACACGAGTTCGAATCTCAACTCTTGCTTTTTATTTTATTCTCATATTTAAAAGATTTAAAAGAATGAAAACAAAAATCTTAAACCTGACCATCCAAAGGATCAAACTTGAGCGCGGTTGGTCGTGTGTTGAGGTGGTCCACCTTCGACGTCACCATTGTTTAAGCCTAAAGGAATCTAAAGATATAAAAAATTTGTTGAAAAAATTTAACTTTTGAATATTCAATGTATTAATATATTACTTTCAATACAAAGTTTCTATCTTATCAATATCCGAAGTTAGCATTTGTCATATTATATTTATTTATTTTTTGAGATGACCATATTATATTTATTTAATCTCTTACATAATTTTATTTTATACAATTTACCTTGAATAGTTTATTCTAAAAATTTAAGAAATAAATAATCATCTCATTTAAATTTAATCCAAAATTATACAAAACAAATTATAAAAAACCTAATCCAATCCTAACTATAAAATGAATTTAAAATCGTAGTCCCAAATTTTCTCCATCATAAGACCCCTAACGATGCCTGGGGAAACAAAGATATGTGGGTACTCTATGGTTCTTGTCTTCGGCTTCTTACACAATTAATTAGTTAAAAAATTAGCCATGAAAACTCAGCCAAAGAAAGGGACATTGGCAATGGTTACCCGATTAGGCTGCATTACGATAACTTTCTCCTTCTTTATCAACAATGAGCATCCAACGGAGCCATAGTCATTGAAGTGGCCAACAAATACAAAAGTATCAGCTAAGGATAATGCAAAATTGAAAAATTGTACTTGAGTTAGGACTTGAAGTAAATCACCATTATTGGTAATTGTGAGATCTCATAAATTCTTATACTTAATGCTTGTTTGAAGTAGGACCTAGTAAGGAATTAGGGTTCTTGATTTGAAGAAAGGGATTAAGGGTAAAGGAATTGATTTTAACCTAAACTCGTGAAATTGATCTTCAATTGACCAATAAATCTTGGATTGAGAGCAAATAGTGGTTTAATTCATCCATTTATGTGAAACTCGTGCATATTCATCCATTCATATCAAATTGTAGTTCAAATAGCAGTTATTTTGAGTTGATAATTGAAATACAATCCCCTGAGAACGATAGTACGATACTATCACTCATCACTTACTACTTGGTTTGATTTAATAATCTACTCATACTTACTATTTAGTTTGATTTGGTATTTGAAAATTTTAAATACAATCTCCTAGAATGATACTCTTATTAATGGGTAGGTTACGGGTTTGACAGCATTTAGTTTTTTTTTATCAATTTTGTCTAAGTAGAAACCATATTGCTAAGTATTTTTTGATCAGTTACTAAAAACATTTACTTATTTTGATCAGTTTTTACGACCAAGATGATGCCAAGTGTTTTTGAGGGCAAGTGTTTTTGACAGAAGCTACTATGCATAGCTTTGACCTTTGAACAATGCTTACACACGAAAATAAAGAAGTTTACACCGCAAAAGTAGCAGCAAAAAGAAGAAAATGCTAACAACACAAAAGAAAACAAGTTCAGTTATATAGGAGTTGTTCAAGTGTGATAAAGGGAAATGTATCTACTAAAGGTGATCTTGGCATCACAAACTCCTTGTACACTTGTTCCATGGTTGGGCGAGAAACTGGACTTTGACTCAAGCAAGCAAATGTTACTTTTGCAATCAAGATCACCTCCTTAACAATTGGCCTCACTGGATGAGGAAGCCGTTGGTCCAACACATCCTTCAATAGCAAATTCAAAGCTTTAGGTGTAGCAGACGTTGCAAACAAAGAAGAAATGAGATCTCCCGGATGGTTTCCCATGATTATTTCCAAAGAAAGCACTCCAAAACTAAATACATCACATTTTTCATTCACTTCCATAGTATAAGCAAGCTCTGCAATAAATTAAATTATGGAAATAACATCATGCATAAAGTATCAAAGTTTATTATTAAAGCAAGTATAGTATAAAAAGGAAGGGCCTAACCTGGTGCAGCATATCCATAGGTGCCTGCGAACGAGGTGAAGTTCTGTGAATCGGGGTTCAGAATCTTGGCTGTTCCAAAGTCAGATATGTGAGTTTCATATTCCAAATCTAAAAGAACATTTTTGCTTGATATGTCACGATGAACTATAGGAGGGGAACAGCCATGATGCAAATGGTATAGAGCATTTGCCACACCTTTAACTACATTAACCCTCCTATTCCAATCAAACATTATTGCATGTGTGTCATCATTTAGCACTTGATCCAAGCTACCCCCTTCTAGGAACTCATAAACCAGAAATGAGAAGCGTGGATGTGAACAAAATCCATATAACTTCACAATGTTACGATGTTTGATTTTTGTCAATGCTTGAACCTCATTGGTAAAAGCTTCTAAATTTGGCATTTCCCCACTGAGTGCAGCATGAAGTTTCTTCACAGCAACAACTTGGCCAGTGGATAAGTTAGCCTTGTAAACAGCTCCAGACCCTCCTTCTCCAATTAGGTACTTGTCATCAAACTCTTCTGTGGCTTCAATGATATTTTCATACACTATTTTTCCATCATAATCTAATATTGAGAAGAGATTTTGTATTTGTTCTTCTGTAGACTGCTTTTCAGTTTTTCTTGCTCTTTGACAACGGATACATAATGAAACTCCAACCACGAGTACAACTAGGATTAGAGCACCCAAAATAAGGGATAATGCCAATATCAAGACATGTTTTTTCTTTTGACTATGAGGGTTGCGACTCATCTTTGGGCAAACCACCAAGCCAGAGACAATACCACACAAGCCTTTATTATTTTTCAATGCATCAATTGGAGCCTCAAGAAAGGCTTGATTGTTAGGAATTGGACCCTCTAGTTGGTTGTTGGATATGTCAGCATGCGTCAAGCTCTGCATATCCTCAAAATCAGATGGAATGGTGCCAGAGAAATTATTGTGGGAGAGGTTCAACATTTCCAACACTCGTAACTTTCCTAATGTTGCTGGTATTTGTCCATTCAAAAAATTTCTACTGAGATCGAGATCTTGAAGATATTGCAAATGCCTGAATTCAAAGGGAATATTTCCCATGAATTCATTCTTGCTCAAATTCAAGTGAAATAAATTGAGCAAGGCTCCAACCTGTTTTGGGATTTGACCACTTAAATTATTTGCTGCCAACTCCAAACGTTTAAGGCTTAGCAAAGATCCTATTTCTGTGGGAATGTTGCCTGAAAGTTCATTGTTACTTATGGAGAGTTCAAACAATGAGGTCAAGTTACAAAGTTCTCTAGGAATTTTTCCTGTCAGATGATTAGAAGAGAGATGAAGTACATGTAACTTGGGTGCCTGGCCTAGCTCTGGGGGTATAGAACCGGATAATTTACTGTTGGCAATCCTAAGGCTTGTGAGACTAAGACACTTTGCCCAATTTGGTGAAAGGTGGCCATAAAAATTATTGCTGCTAAGATCAATGTAGTCCAACTTTGGATATACACCAAAATCATCTGATACATTTCCAGTCAATAGGTTATTTTCAAGTTTGAGTCTAACAAGGCTGAAGCAATTCTTCAAACTTATTGGAACCGGACCGGTGAAATGATTATTCTCAGCAGTAAACTTTCTAAGTGACCGTCCATGGCAAATGTCTTGTGGCAAAAGGCCAGTGAAACCATTATTAGATAGTTGTAAGCTTTGGAAATGGGTGAGGTTATTCATTTCTGGTGGCAATCTACCACTAAGATTATTCATATACAATAATAGGAAGTTGAGCTTTGTCAAATTTCCAAAGGTGGAAGGAATAGGTCCAGAAATGTTGTTTTCTGAAATGCTGAGCCGCTGTAGATTAACCAAGTTTCCTATGGAGATAGGAATTGGTCCAGAAAGTCTGTTTTGGGCCATGGACAACCGGACCAACTTTGTCAAGTTTCCAAGAGTGGGAGGAATTGATCCATAAAGTGAATTATTAGAGAGTTGAAGCGTAGTCAAATTGACCAAGTCTCCTAGGGATGGTGGGATTGTCCCAGACAAGTTATTGTTTAACAATCTGATTGTTGTGAGAGCATGGAGTTTTCCCAATTCCTCAGGAATGGGGCCAGAGAGACTGTTGTTAAATAGCCAAAGTTTTTCTAGATTTCTCAAGTTTTTAATTGATGGTATTGTACCAGAGAGAGAGTTTTGTGACAAATCAAGTTCAACAAGATTTGTCAACATGCCAATTGTTGAAGGAATGGAACCATAAAATCTGTTTGATCCAAACAATAGATACTTCAAGTTCCTCAATTCTCCAATTTCCCGAGGAATGTTGCCTGAAAGTAGATACATTGTTAAAAAAGAAAGAAATGACAAGTTGCCTAACTTCAAAATCCGGAAAAGCAATGAATCATTAGAAGGTTACCATTCATTTTCAGTTAAAAAATTCTGGAAAAGTTACCAGTTTAGTGAGGAATACTTCCATTAAACTTGTTTTTACTTACATGAAAAAAGATGAAGAGTACCTTTTAGTCCAAAATTTATAACATTTATGGTAGAGACAGACTTGGATTCGTCACAAACAATTCCTTCCCACATGCATGGACTGGTACCAGAGGTCCAAGAAGATAAAGAAGCTTGGCTTTGGTTGTCAAGGGCCTCAAGGCTGGTTTTCCACTTTAATAGAGCACTTGCTTCGCTGTTTTGATCTTCTACAGCTGCATAACCAAGTGTAATAGTAGTGGCAGCAAAGGCTAAAGAAGCTAACGTGAAAATGGCAGCAACTTGAGAGGATGTCTGAGTCGATAACATGTTTGAGGTTTGTGGTGCTTATGGTAAGATGTTAGAGCTACTTATACAAATTAAGGAAAATCTGAAAAACTATGACTCGTGAAAGGTGTGACCCCAAAAAGCGTTTACGGGTCAATTGCACCAACGTACGTAACAATAATGCTTAGTAGTGACGCTATTGAAGTCATGTTCAACGTTTCTAATTTGTGCACAAACTTATACTTACATAGTCGGATATTTCTCATACTTTGGCAGGCACGAATCTTGCGACATTTATAAGTAATTAACAAACAACAGGGACAGGGCCCTACAAGCTCCAGAACGTACCGAACCTACAGGTAAGAGATGAGGATCCTATGCAGTGTTTCTGTTTTCTCAAAACTATAAGAGATGTTGTTCCTTGAATCTTTTTTATTGTATGGTATGTGTGTGAATATATATAGGTGCCGTTTGCTAGCCAACTACCATAAATAATGTAAAGGGTTTTTGAGCTGAATTAATGCACATTTAGAGGAGGACACAGGTTGAGCAAGATTGCATTGTGGTCCGACTTTGGAGGTGCTAGATATTAGTCTGTGGAAACCGCAACCTCTAGCCCATATTCAGGGTTTTAAATTGCGATCGCAATTACGGTTGAATTGCGCTTTCCGTTATTGCGAAAAATTATGCGAAAATGCGGTCGATGTGACCGCAATTGCAGTCGTGATTGCGATGTGGTTTTGGGAACTGTCAAAACCAAATTATTGCGATCCCAATTGCGATTTTGGACCTAGATTTAAAACATTGCCCATATTACAAACACCTCTATCTAATCTTTCTTTAACATCAAACCCAAGTAAAAGAGTGACTTTGGAAGCTCAAATCCACTAATTAGCAGTAGTTGCAATTGAAAACTTTCGTATAGATGAACAGGTATGACTTGGATCACCACTCTTTCGATAGGAAATACATATGCATTAAAATCAATCATGATTAACCAATCACCACTTATCCCATCAGCAATAATCTCAAGCTCTTGACAAAGTTCATTCTTGAGATTCGCCCTTAGACTCGCATAGACTTGCTCGATAATTTATAAGATTTGATGATATTGAGACTTAGATAAAAGATTCATCTCCTCTCATCTGAGTTTTCTTATATGGTTTTAAAAGGATGTTTTGTGTAATATTGAGTTAATTCAGTTGGTTAAGTGACGAGACATAAATTACTAGTGTACGAGTTGAACTTTTGCAATGCTCTCTGTCTCTTTCTCATTCCCTTCTCCCCGAGGCCTTGTATGGACCTTCCGTTTGTACAAAAAAAAAAACTCAAGAAAAGGGTAAAGAAACTTGAATAAGACTTTTTAAAAAAGGTTAAATTACTCTTTTGGTCCCTCATATGTTTTAATTTATTCAACTTGGTTCCGTTATTTTAAAAATGTTCAAGTTGGTCCCTTAATTGCCAAACATTAATCAATTTGGTCCTTTCCGTTAACTTTCATTGTTAACTTTTCCCTTTGTCGAAAAATTTCGTCGAATTCTGGGACTTTCTCTCCCCTTCTCTCTCTCCCATTTCCTTCCCCTCCCTTCCCCTCTCTCTCTCTCCCCCTCAATCTCCCCCTTCTTATCGTATGAACAATTTGAAGACAGAAGAAAACTCCGTTAAAAACACGCATACTTGAAATTGGCAAATCAGAAATGAAGATGGCATACCTGAAATGGAGATAGTAGATAGAAAGACTGCAAAAAATATCACTGATTAATAACCCAAAATCCCCAAAAACATCACAGGAAAGTGGTGATGCTTCAGCGAGACGACGGCGGAAAATGAGGGGCTGAGTGCGTGTGTGCATAGTGCGGTGAAGAGAAATAAGGAAAGGGGTTTTAGGAAAAGGAGAGGGAAAAGGTTACAAATGGGTGGGATGTGTCTAGTGCTCGCGCGGTGAGAAGAATTGGGGAAGAATATATGTGAGTTCTGAGGGATTTGTGATTTCAGGACTTAAATTCCCCAAGATGAAGGGAGAGAGAGAAGGGAGGGGGAGATGAAGGGAGAAAGAAGGGGGAAGAGAGAGAATGCGAGAGAAATTTCTAGATTCCAGCCAAATTTTTCAATGAAGAGAAAAGTTAACGGTGAAAGTTAACGAAAATGATCAAATTGCTTAACATTTGGCAATTAAAGGACCAACTTGAACATTTTTAAAATAGAGGGACTAAGTTGAATAAATTAAAACAAATGAGGGACCAAAAGAATAATTTAGCCTTAAAAACATAGTTATGTAATGCTTTTAATCTATAATTTTTTCAAGAGTTTAATTTTGGTACACCGTGAGTGTAAAGTTTTTTACATTGTCAATCGATCACAAATCATTTTATGTGTGCCTTTTAAGGTAATTAAGAGTTAAACATTTTTAATGATGTGACAATTTATAATTGGTTGACTGTATAAAAGATCTTTACACTAGTAGTGCATACCAATTAAATCATCCTTTAAATCTAAAAATTACTTTAAATATTAAATTAATTAATTGTTATTTTCCGAAATTTAGAATTCATTCATAATTTTGGTTTTGGGAAGAGCGTCTCGCACGTAACTATGAAAACTAATCCCTCAAAAAGGATAAGATCACATGAACGACAAAACTCTACTTCTATAGTTTTAACGCTCCTAGTACCGATTATAATAAAAGTGACTTATTAATTTGGTGAAAAAATAACGACTCGATAATGACTTATTTTTTTAAAACAAAATTGATTTTTTATCTGATTAATAAAATTGATTTCGAGGTGATAGTGATACTTTAATAATAATTGCATAAATGATCATTTAGAGGCCTGAGAGTATCGATCGCTTATATTTTGAATTTAATTTATGGATTTAATTGATATATATTATCAATATAAAGATTTTTTACATAGTCAATCAATCATAAATTGACATATTCGCTAAAATGTTTGACTCTTATCCTAATTATATTAAAAATCACCCATATCATAATTTCTGATTGATTAACAGTGTAAAAAAATTTTAAACCGACAGTGCATAACAAAATATATTTTTAGCGGTAAAGGTTTTTTACACTTTCTTCAATTATAAATTGCTATAAATCGTGGTAATTTATCATTGAATTAGCATGAGAAAATTATAATAAAAGTTAGAAAAACATAGAATTTTTTCAACACTTGTTAAGATGTCACATATAATATCTCAAGTTAACTGTGTAATTCTAATAATTTATAAATTATTTATTTTACTCTAAATATTTTTAAAAAAAAGTAAGACTAATTGGGTGGAGTTTTAAACTAATAAACACATTAGAATTTTCTTTTTTCACATTTTGCAACAAAAGATTAATATGTTGGAACATTTACAAGATTGACAAAGTATAAAATCATAATTTAGTTATCAATATGTGATTGGTTCAAGTGGTAAGGATCTTGAATACCTTAGTTGGAAGATTCTAATATCGCAGCAGCAACTCATCCATATCATGATTACAAAAAAAATCATAATTTAGTTTATTCTTTGATCAGATGGTGAATTTATTTTTTTCGGTTACGAACTGAGGCTGAATTTAATATTAATAAAATATTTTCAATAGAAATTTTATTTTATTTTAAATTCATTCTTTATTTTAATCATTTTTATCGCATTACCTGCAGTTTTTTTTTTAGAAAAAGAAATGAAAAAGAAAAATTGATGAGCGGTAGCTATTAGTAGAACCAATAAATGATGAATTAGACAATAGCACATTCATGGAGGATTATTCACAAAGCAATATAATTACGCTTAATTCCAGTTTTAGTTCCGGGATTTTATAATTGTCCAATTTTAGTTTTTCAGGTTTTAATTGCATAAATTGGATCCTTTAAGTATTACGATTATGTAATTTTGGTCCCTCAAGTTTTAACTGCCTCAATTGGGTCCCCCATGTATCACGATTGTGTAATTTTGGTCCCTTAAGTATCATCATTATGCAATTGTGGTCTCTCAAGTATCATCATTGTGTAATTTTTAACGTCAATAGCCTATGAAGCACACGTGGGACTGATTTGCACTTAGTGGGGCTAGCTTGACACCTTATGTTTCATTCATATGTTACACTTAATGATATCCATTTGACCATTAAAGTGTATGAGATATGAATAATATCATATAAGAATGCCTTGTAAGTTGTCAAGTTGACATCACTAAGTGTCAAACCAGTCCCACGTGGGCCACGTAGGCTGCTGGAGTTAAAATTTACACTATCGTGATACTTGGAAGACCAAAGTTGTACAATCGTGATACCTGGGCGACTCAATTACCGCAATTGAAATCTGGGGGACCAAAATTGTACAATTGTAATACTTATGGGACCCAATTGACGCAATTAAAACTTGAGGAATTAAAATTGCACTATCATAATATCTAAAGGATCAAAAATGCAATTAAACCATATAAAGAAGAGATTCTAATATCACATCAGCAACTGATCAATGCATTTTCTGACACAAAAATTGTACTAGATTCATCCTAAGATTGAGTTCAAAATAAGAGTAAATAAGGTTCTTGAAAATGTGAGACGCTGTCAGTTTAGTTTCTGAAAGTAATTAAATTATTAAAAAGTCCTTCAATATTAATTTCATTAGTCAAGTTAATCCCTGTCAGTGACTAATTTGACTAACAAAATCAATATTGAGAGACTAACTTGATTAATAAAATTATCATTAAAGGATTCTTTCATAATTTAACTGTTTTTAGGGACTAAACTAATAGCGACTCATTCTTTCAAGGACCAAAATGATGATGTATCTCAAAATAATATAAAACCCGTCAATATTGGTGTGCAGAAGGTAAATCAAACATTTAAATCAATCTCATATCATCAACAACAGCAACCAAATTCAACGGTCAGCTCTATTACCTAGCTCAATGAAAGGAAAAAGAGAGAGAGATCCCAACAAGAAAAAATCCAGCTCTTTTGCTCTCTGGTGACACACAGAGCTGGAGCTGTATCCTCTCTCGGTGATAGGGTTTGAGAGTAATGGTGGATTTTGTGTTAATCTTGATGCATATCAATATATAATATATATATATATATATATATATATATATATCGGAGTTTTGGATACAATGATTATTTTTATAAGAAGTTTAACCTATAAAAATACCATTTAACATGTTTTTCATAATAATATTATTATAATTTATTATATAGGCAATCTGAACAACTTGTTGGTTTGAGTGGAACTGGGCTCGGATCCCTTAATCAAGGTCTCGGGTTTAAGCCTTGTGGATGAAAAAAAACGTGATTGGGAGGGGAGACTCCACTAAAGGTGGTCAGTCAGGTTTCCCGAAGGAGATTAGTCACCGATAAATACTTCGTATCTATAACATAATAATCTTCTAACGTACACTCTGCAAAACAAGTGCATGGATGCAGATGGAATGAGAACCGTGATAATGAGGAGTTTATAATGTTGGGCAAGCGAGATCCGGGTGATTTAGGGATGTAGGCGGATCCGATTTGAATCGATTCGAACCGATTTGACGGTTTGGATCGGATCATCGGATTGAATCAGATTTAAAATGCCAAATCCGAAGGAGATCGGTTCGAGTATCAGATTCCAAAAATAAGAACCGATCTGATCCGAACCCTTTAAAAATAATATATTATTAATAGTTTTATTTTAATAAAATCTTTTATTAACAAAATTAATATATATATATATATATTAATATAATATTAATTTATTATACTTAAAAGTTAATATTAAAAGTTTAAATTTTTTAATTTTTTTAGTAATTTTTGAAATTAAAATTAAAATAAATAAAAATGGTAATCCGATCATTCGATCCGAATCAATCCGATTTTATTAGGTTCGGATCCGTGGATTTTTTTTTGTCAAATCTGATCCAAATCGAATCGATCAAATTTAATCGATTCGAATGCTAAAATATCAAAATCTGATCCAAACCAACCTGATTAGACTGGGAGTTGCTGGACGGTGGGGGTGAAAGCTGAAGTATGCCCCTATTTTATGAGCATTCAGCACCTCCAAACCAAAAGTCCATAACGCCAGCTAGCTGAAGAAGTATATGATCGATGGCATCCTCCGTCCTCAGACTTTTTATATCATCATTCATCCTTTGCATTCTCTTCCAGGAACCCTTACCCACGCATGCCCTCAGAAAGGCACTCATGTTTTCATTTAACTATTATTCAACTCTTTATTTATCTCTTCCAAATTTACATTTTACTGATCTACCTTACAACATTTCACCAGTTGTGTGTCTGCTTTTGATTCTTAATTTGTTGCAGTCTTACATTGTATACTTGGGAGGACACTCTCATGGTCCAGACCCTTCACCCAGTGAATTAGAATTAGCCACTAATTCCCATTATGATTTACTCTCTTCAGTCTTGGGAAGGTAAAGCAACTATATATATATGTGTGTGTGTGTGTGTGACCTTCTGTTAAATATATATTCTGCCATGTTAAAAACTGATTACTTAAATATATATGTTTTTCAACAGTCATGAGACAGCTAAGGAAGCAATTATTTACTCCTACAATAAGCACATAAATGGCTTTGCTGCTCTACTTGAAGAGGAAGAAGCATCAGAGATAGCAAGTGAGCATATGATTACTATGGGTTTCTACTCACTTTGAAAGCCACTAATTGATACCATTTATGTTTCTATTGGTGCAGAAAATCCAAATGTAGTTTCTGTTTTCTTGAGCAAACAGCATAAATTGCACACTACCAGGTCATGGGACTTTCTTGGACTGGAAAAAAATGGAAGAATTCCTGCAAACTCAGCTTGGAGGAAAGCCAGATTCGGTGAAAATACAATCATAGCTAATATCGATACAGGTATATATGTTTCATGTATGTCTCAATCAAATAGTCTTCAATTAACTGTATATATAGATTATACATTTTCTTCCTAAATTTATACCCCATACAATTTTTCATTGAATTATGTTAGTTGCATTTAAAAATCATGTCATGTAACGTACATCAAATCATTCGACCACTCGTCATCATTCTTGTTTCCTTTTCCTCTATTTTATTCTTTAATTTTTGCTCGTGTTTCCTTGCATATTTATATATGATATATAATATATTCATTCTAACTTTACATACAATAAAACAATATTAAGCTACATTCACTTCAGACACAATGTCCCACCTGTATTTTATTTGAGATATACAAAAAATATGAGTTCTGTTATTTTGACAAGAACATTGTCGTCCAACGTCATATATTTCTACTTTTCAATATTTGTTTATTATTTTATTTTCCCTCATCCTGTATTTCATTATTCAAAATGTCACTTAAAGATATGGTGTCCGGTGTCGATATCTATATGTCCAAATATCGTTTTTGAAAAATATATATTTTCTTAATGACACCATATACAAGAATAATAATATTTTTATATTACTGGATTTGATATCCAATCAGACACCATATTTTTGTGTGGGTGGAATTAAATATTATCATACATTTTATATAAGGATAAAGTGAATATTAATTGGAAGCATGTCTTACGCGAGGCTAACCAGATTGTTAATGCTTTAGCTCAATATGTTCTTTCTTTAGATTTCAATGTAAAAGTGTTTGATTTCCCTCCTAGCTTCATTTCTAATGCCTTAACGCAGATGTAGCTGGTACTTGATTTCAAGAGGATTTTAGTTGTTGGTTTGGGGTTTTATCCTTTTTTATTCATAAAAAAAAAATGAATATACTATATAAGTGAAATATCCCTTTCAAATTCCAATCCGATGGTACCAAAAACGAGTACAAGAATCATTTCGTTTTTGCAGTTTGTACAGAAACAAGAATCATTGGTGAGGTACAATAATCAATTGTGTAGCTACACTACAGTGATTATTTACTTCTTGTACAGGAGTTTGGCCCGAACACAGGAGCTTTAATGACAAAGGATATGGCCCCGTGCCATTAAAGTGGCGTGGGAAAGGGGTCTGTGAGATTGGCCTTTACAATGGTTCAAGGAAAAATTTATGTAACAGGTAATTTTTCTTTGGAGAAATTAGATATATTAAGATAGAAGAGGGCAGTCACTTAAGTATCTATCAACATATATGGTCTCGGTGAGTGAGGGGTATGAGAAAGACATTACAAATTTTGAATCCATGCACTCATAATATTCATGTTTCGTAGCTAAACTAACTGATCTAATTCTAGAGGACATATTTATCAATATATTTAATTATTAATATACTCATATATAATTAATGAATTTAAAAGAGATTGTCCTGAAATTTGTAATTTGCATTTATAGTTATATTTAGATATATTATTAGTTAAATTGATTTAACAATTAACAACTTTTAAATATATATGGTATTTATCAATGTGTGTTGGTCCAAGTGGAAGGGGTTTGAGTCTCTTAAACATGTAGTCCTGGATTCGATCCTTAGATTCACTTGTATGGAAAAAACACTTTTAGAGAAATCCTATGAGATTATTCTTTCACCTATCGGGTGAAAGAATACTTTGAGAAACTAAAAACCTATTTGGTAGTCAGGATAAGAGAGACAAAATATGATATGCTATCATATCCTGCTTTAATCCGTAGTTTGGTGAACCAACGGAATAGGATAAGTTTATCCTATCAGCTTATCATATCCTGCTACTTAGTTATAATTCTATCATGACGGAGGGCTGAGTTAGAACCAACAGGATAAGATAAGAAAATATTTTTTATTTTATCCCTTACATTAATATTATTATTTAATTATGTTTTCAAACCTAATAAGTATTACTAATTAAAATATGTGGTTTAATTAGCAATTTTTATAAAAATTGAAAAAAAATATCACAAGTTAATTTTTTATTTAATTTGTTATAATTTTAAAAATGGACTAATGTATAATTAAAATGCCAAAAAATATATTATCAAATATTTTTTTTATATTTTTTAATTTAAATGTATAAAAAAACCAAATAATATTAAAATTTATTTTTGAAAAAAAAATGTAATTTTGATATAAGGGTAATTTTGTCATTTTTGGATATTTTATATCATATCTTATCATTATCTGATGCGCATCAAACATCGGATATGATAAAAGCTTATCATGCTCATATCCTATCCTATCATTATCTAGCTATCATATCTTATCCATTTTTATCCTATTCTGACAACCAAACGAGCCCTAAGAATCTTAATTACTCCCTCCGTCTCATTTTACTTGTCCCATTTGGTTATGCACACCTTTTAAGAAAATGATTAAGTTTACTAATTTTTATAATAACATGATACTCTTTGACTAAAATACCCCTATTTAAATTGTACTGTACTATGGTTGGATAGTTATAATTACTCACAAATCACTACATTCCCTTGGTAAAGAAACTCATTGATATAGATTGGTTGAGATACAAATGGTATTTTGAAAAAAAAAAGTAATTAATACTTTTTGATTTTTTTAAAGGAACAAATAATTTAAGAAAATATAATATTTGAAATGGGATAAGTGAAATGAGAGGGAGGGAGGGAGGGAGGGAGTGAGGTAATTATGAAGGAAGTTGATGCATTTATTCTTATTTATGATGGGCTTCTTTACAGCCCTAACTCCTTCAAAAAGTTGTCTCATTGGTTACGAGGCTGGTGTGGACTTCAATTGGCCCCCGACACCACCTGACTTAACCATGATCTAGTGGGGCCGAGATTTGGGGATCCGGACTCCAATACAGAAAGAATGAAGAAATTTGGGCTCTGTTTAGCATATTCAATAGTTTATTTGACTAGTTTATAAGTTAGTTTGATTAAATTAGAGGTGTTTGGTAAATAAATTTATCTCATGAGTTTATAGCTTTTTTCATAAGCTATTTTATTTAGCTTATGGCTTATAACTTATTGATTTTTCTCTTATTTTTATCCTCATTCATTTAATGAAATTCTCACTTTACTGTATTTGTCATAAATATGTCCTTTTACATTTATAAGCTAGTTCAACAGCTAATTTTACCAAACACTTCAAATTCAATCAGCTAGCTTTTCAGCTATCAGCTATAAGTTATAAGCTATAAGTTATAAGCTTTCAGCTAAAAATTAGCTTATCATCTATCAGCTAGTTTATCAGCCATAAGCTAGCTTATTAGCTATTTTTGCCAAACAGAGCCTTAGTGTCATTTTGTATTAGCGGTAAGAAATTGATTATTTTAATATTTGCTTATAAGCCTAATTAATTATTATTATAATCGATTATAATAAAATCAGTTTTATGTTTGAATGTATTTGTTAAAAATCGATTTTAAGATAATTTATTTTGTTTGGATTGTATAAAAAAATCACTTTTATATAGTAAATTACAAAAAAAAAAGTATGAAGTTATTTGTATAAATATTTATTTGGTAGTTGGTTTTGCGAAGGTGAAATGTGAAGAATGTTATTGGTTTCAAAATAATCTAATAGTTGTTTAAATAAGTTTCAAGCTTCTAGCTTCTCTAAAAATAATTTTTCTCCTCGGAAGAACATCTATTTTGCAATTTAATCGGTTTACCAACACATATTAATTTCTACTGAAAAACAACTTTTATCATAAAAAATAGTTCTTTGAGTAAGAATTAGTTTTATCCAAACACCCTCTTACATGTATAAATATCATAAATCTTTTCCCGCTCAAACCGAGTTAAGCTTTTCCAACTTATGACTGAAGGGTGCTTTTAAAGGTATCCGGATCCATGCATTAGCAAATTCACGTATTTGTCACAGTTATGTAATTTATGACCATTAGATTTACTTGACTCACACTCTCAGCCCTTCATTTGTTTTATCCAAAAAAATACAAAAAAATACAAGTGAAGAGAGATAGAGATAGGTTACTACAAGGAATTGTAATCCCTTTTAAAGGTATGTGAAATGTAATTATTTTAGGAAGATATATACATATATTTTTATTTAAACTGAATGTAATTTTAAAAAAGTTAATCGACAAGATAGTGTAAAAACCAAAAGTTAATTTAAAGGATTCCTTTTTACCCTAACAATAAAGGATTAAATTAGGTTGCATGTACATTATTATCAAGTTATAGAGATAAATCAATAAGCCCTTCAGTGTGCAATTATAAGACAAATCTTGTACTTTATATTTATACTATAAAATGAAATTTATAATGTTATGCAAACATCTTAAGTCTTTCTAATTTTATTACTACATGCTGATAAAAATTATCTTACTATTGAAATGATTACGTTTAAATGTTAATTTTTATTACTATGTAAAAAATGATAAGACAGCTACTCTTATTTAATTTATGTGTTTTTTGGAGTATTTACCTACAAAACATTTTTTAAAAAATAAAATAACTTATGATTAGTTGTTCAAGTTAAGAATGAAAATACATTAAAGATTAATTTTCAATAATTTTTTTTATTAATTTAGTAATTAAATCTATTGAAAAAATCCTAGTTCTTGTTGATATCTATGTTACAACCGGTGATGTTATTTGATATTATTTTTTCAAACTATTCTTATATTATTTTTGAGTTTAATTTTGATACACTTTCAGTGTAAAGTTTTTACATTGTCAACTAGTCACAAATCATCCTATGTGTGATTTTTTTTTTCCGATTGCATCCTATACGTGACTTTCAAGATGGTTGTAATAAGAGTTAAACATTTTTAATGATGTGACAATTTATAATTGGGTGATGATATTGTAAAAAAAATCTTTACACTAGCAGTGCATATCAATTAAATCCATTATATTTTTATAATAATAAAATAAGACATATATTTTTCAAAACAAATTTTCTCTCTTCTATTATCTATTAAAGTAGATGTGTTCAAAAGGTTTGACAAAATCATTTTCCTATAGCACCCTAACAACTACTAATAAGATTTTTTTTACACCCAAATGAGATAACTATGTAAACATCGTAGCCATATCTATAGATGAATATTGAAGTATTCTACATTTTTTTTTTTGATAAGATGAAGTATTCTACATTTTGAGATGAGATAAAATTGTACGTAAATACAAGTGTGAGTGTGGTGTAAGTGTTTGATTTTTGTTCTTCAAATAATAGATTTGTTAGTAATATACAATGAAACAGGAAGCTGATTGGAGCAAGAATGTTCAGCAAAAATTTCGAGGCAGAAGTTGGCAAACTTGACCCGTTTCATCGCTCGGCACGTGACTTTGTAGGCCACGGTACCCACACTCTATCAACTGCTGGTGGTAACTTTGCTCGCGGTGCAAATGTATTTGGTAATGGCAATGGTACTGCCAAGGGTGGATCTCCAAGAGCACGCGTTGTAGCTTACAAAGTGTGCTTTTCTATAGAAGATGCTGGGAGCTGCCATGATGCTGACATCTTAGAAGCATTTGATCATGCCATATATGATGGTGTTGATGTCATCTCAGCCTCTTTGGGTGGCTCTATTCCTGATGCTCAAGCTTTGTTATCAGATGGGATCTCTATAGGGGCCTTCCATGCAGTTTCTAGAAATATAGTGGTAGTTTCCTCTGCTGGGAATAACGGGCCAGCACCTAGTACTGTTACAAATGTGGCACCCTGGTTGTTCACTGTTGCTGCAAGTACAATGGACAGGGATTTTCTCAGCAACATATCTCTTGGTAACAAACAATACCTTAAGGTATCATATATGTCATGATGTCATCTTAATTAATTTCTACTTTTAACTAGCTAGAAGAGTGGATATTTGGGATATGAGTTTAAAGAGAAATGTTAATCTTGTATCAATTAACTTCATTGAACTGAATGTATATATATATATATATATATTAGGGTGCCAGTCTTAATAGAGGCTTGCCATCACAAGAGTTTTATCCTTTGATTCATTCCGTCAATGCTAGACTCCCTAATGCCACGATTCAAGATGCGTAAGCGCAAATTTCCCTATCAAATATTTACACTATCTGTCAAATGATTGCTTCTTGTCTCATATATGTGTGTATTCTCGATCGTGTAGTCGTGTTTGCAAGCCTGGAACACTTGATCCTATCAAAGTAAGGGGAAAAATACTAATATGCCTTCGAAGTGATAAAATACAATCAGTTGGTGAGGGCCAACAAGCTGCCCTTGCTGGCGCAGTGGCAGTGTTTGTGAACAATGATAAGCAAAGTGGAAATACACTTCTAGCGGAGCCCCATATTTTAGCCGGTGCAAGCGTCAATGAGAATGACCCTGAATGGGAACATGGAACTGACGACCATAACAAGAGCAGGTTCTTAATCAATATCAGTAGTCGGTTTATTTGTTATAGTTGCAGCAAATAATTAAAGCACTTCATTTATATATAAATATACTACGTACTGCAGGAACCTTGTTGCTTACATGACTGCTGCAAGAACATATGTAGGAGTAAAGCCAGCTCCAATTATGGCTGGATTCTCATCCAGGGGTCCCAGTGCCGTGCAACCATTGATACTCAAGGTCTATATTTTGCTTCATCATATCATTAATTAAGAGATGATTTGTCAATCTTACTTATCTTCAGTGACTCTTCATTCATATAGATGATTCAATAATATTACTTGTACATCACTTTTCTTAATGTACACATTTTTTTTACACCATATCTTTTCTAGATAATGAAGATAAGATAAACATGCTTTCCAATATACACAATCTTTTTTTTTTTTTTTTTTTCTCAAACAACTAGATAGGTATAAACTAAAGATATAAAAAGTAATCATAAAACCCTTGATAATTTTGAGGTTATACTAATTTGTTCCCTGTTTCAGCCTGATATAACTGCTCCTGGTGTGAACATAATTGCTGCTTATACACTAGGCGCGGGTCCGTCTAATTTAGTATCAGATGGACGCCGGATTCTTTTCAATGTAAAACAGGGAACTTCTATGTCTTGCCCTCATGTTGCTGGCATCGCCGGTCTTCTCAAAACACTTCATCCTAATTGGAGTCCAGCAGCTATCAAATCTGCCATGATGACTACTGGTAATGTATCTATGGGTGCTTGGAAGAGCTTATAGAGAGTTTATAAGAATAGCTTATGGAACTAAATTTATATAAATAGTTTATG